>JAEQBH010003059.1:0-356625 GCA_016808115.1 Tetrastigma voinierianum | reverse complement strand
ATCCCTCCGAATTGGTATTGGTATGATATTTTGTCAACTTTGGACCTAAGTGGTTTATGGTTTCTTTTTCGGGCTTCTCTCGAAATGCCTATTTCCTTGTATCTATGGGATATTGTTCATGCTTATTAACTCGTCATCCTTCTTAGCCATTTCTAACCAATGTAGGAATTTTGGTGCTACCCAACAGAATATGGCAACGAAAGAGATTATGTAATGGATAATCCTTGTTTCTTAATGGTAACCCACTTGAGAATTGAGTAACTCAGTGGACCCAAACACATATAAGAGATGAAGATCTATGTTTCCAACGATTTTATATATCTCATAACGTAACAATGAACATGAATTTGCAGACTGTGAACTACTTGCTCAACAATACTAGAATACAAGTAAATACTCTAAACCCAAATGGGTTCACAGCACTAGACATTTTAGTACATGGTCTCCGAGATTATGGAGACATGGACATCGGAGAGGCCCTTCGAGGAAGCGGCGCCATGAGAGCTATAGACCCTAATTCATCACATATCATCATCCCCAAATTCCCAGCCAAACTCAGAAGAAATTAGCTGATCAACCATACGGAAAGCAAGGTAAAAGAGAACTGGTTGACAAGGAAGCGAGACGCATTAATGGTGGTGGCCTCACTTTTCGCGACAATGGCGTTTCAAGCAGCAGTAAACCCTCCCGGAGGCGTCTGGCAAGACGATACACAGGCCGGAAACTCTTCACGCACAGCTGGAAAAGCTATCATGGCGGAAGCAGCAGCGAGGAAACTTACCGCTCTACCTGAGTTATAACACGACGGGATTCATAGCTGCGTTGAGCATAATCTTGATGCTCGCCACTGGCCTGCCTTTCAAGCACCGTCTTTTCTTGTGGGTGTTGACTGTGGTTATGTGGGTGGCCATTACATGCATGGCGCTTACTTACAGAACTGCGATGACATTTCTCACGCCGGACAGTGCTAAGGCGGTGGTGACTGAGATAATATCGGCCGGAGTGGCGGTGTGGTGTGGTGTGATGGCTCTTGTTATGGTGGGTCATACGATTAGGTTGTTGGTGGCTTTGGTCAGAAAGTACGGGAATTTTTGTTTGGGAGAAAGAAGGCTACGGCCGATTGTAATACATTCATAAGTCAGTGTGCTTATCCTTTATGGATTTCTAACATGATAGTATACGAGTTTTGGCATTGATTTGTAGTTTGGAAGTGTTTTTATTGATTTTTTTGTTCATTATACTTTCCATGCTAATGTACATGTTACATCTTGAGTTTACAAACATTTTCTTCCTCGAATTTAGATTTGAGATTTCTATGCTAGAATAGGGTGTAGATTTCCAAGGAACTAGGTTGGAATCGGGATTATGTTTTTTTGTTTTTTTGAATGAAAACAAATTCGGATTTTGTTAAGAAACATGAAATTTATATTAAACCTAAATCATATAAGCTAGACATTTTAAGGAAAGTTGGTTTCTTAATATGATATAAGAGCTTGATTTGACAAGTGGTTATGAGTTTGAGTCATCGCAGTGATTTGAACGTCGAATTACCGTTTATATATTTGAAAGTCCATAATAAATTTTGTGGTTTGTGTAACTCTTCACATATGCGCAGGTATGAGATAAGTTTAATCCCGTATAAGTCACATGAAGGAAGGGGCCTAACATAGTGAAAGTATAGATAAAAGCCCAATGAAGGGGGGCTTGAGCCCAATGCGTTAGGTCTAATATACGCCTTTTCATTGGGGCGTCAGGGAAGCAGGTGTCGTTTCGCGCTGTATTATCTTGGACATGTTACTCCTTGGGTTCGAGAAGCCGAGTTTGACAGACGGACGAAGTTACCCAAAGACCGGCCTTCGACGAATCGGTTGGTTGGTGAAACACGTAGCGACCGTCATGTGTGAATTTATCACGAATTCTCACAAAGCCGGCCAAAGCGAATGAAAGTTGCAAAGACTTGACCTTCGACGAATATCTTGATTTGGTCGAAATCATGCGGCGCGACCCTGCGTGGACTACCCTTTAATTCTACTCCCCTGAAACACACCATACACTCCACTCCCTCCAATAATAGGGCGATACATGATGGGCTTCAACAATATAAATTGCTCCGATTATAAACTTAAAAGATATGTGTAATTTTTCTAGCAACTCGTGAAAAATACAAATTCTTTGGGAATTATTTCATTTTGCAGGTATGAGAAAGCCTTTACGTGAGAGTTAATCACAAAGTCGAAAGCTTTAGCAAAAGTTGGTTGTTTAACATATTTTGCTTTAGCTGGGAAGAAAATCAACACCCATGACTGACCATTTGTCATTCTAATGAGATTGCCAAGTGACTCGCAGACACCTCGGATATCCACCACGTTGCAGCCATAAAAAACAAGACCCACCGAAATGCTGCTACAATCACAGGCATTAACATTCGATTCTCAATCAAACCCCGTTTAGAGTCCTGTTTTCTCTATTTTTGACGTCCCTGATCGTCCTTTAATCTTGAACACCATAACCCAGCAGTAACCCTAGCCATACCCAACCCCAGTTCTGCATATAAATGAAAGTAAAACCCCAAAAAAAAATCCATCTGCTCCAGAAGAAGAAGAAGCAGAGCAGCAAGAAGAAAAAAAAATGGATTTGCGGATAATGGGTTTGGATCCATCAATGCCGTCGGCTCTCCACGACATGATCGACATGTACGAGGAGAACCTAAGACACAGCACCCATCAAGAGCCTACTGCCTACGTCCGCGACCACAAAGCCATGAACGCTACCCAAGCGGACGTAAAAGAGCACCCAAACTCGTAGTCTCGTACGTCTTCATTGTGGACATGCATGCCGGGTCTGAAGCCGGACCTGATCGAGGAACCCAACATGCTGGTCGTGTTTGGAGAGAGGAAGCAGCCGGAGAAGGAGAAGGACGAGAAAGATGGCGTGAAGTATCTGAGAATGTAGAGGCGGTTTGGGAAGTTTCTCAAGACATTTATGCTGCCGGAGAATGCGAATCCGGAAGCAATATCCGCGGTTTATTAAGGACGGCATTAGCACGGTGATGGTTGAAGAAGCCGCCGCCGGAGCCGTAGAAAACCAAGAACATTGAGGAGTCAAAGTTGGTGGTTAAGTTAACAAGGGTTTTATACATAATAATATATAACATATATAGTATGGTAATATATATATATACGGTTGAGAATGTGTGGTCTCTTTCTGTCTGACTTTGTTTTAAGTGATGAGTGGATATGGGCGTCTCTGTAAATTAATGTGAAAATGGTGAATAAATCTTTAATAGTATAATAAAGGAGTCTTCTCTCTGTTTTCTTAGCTGAGTAGATTATGGGATTTCTGTTTTAATTTCATCAGTTTTTGAGGGACAATCATGTTTTAGGACATCAAGATAAGGTAACTATGGTAAAATTCAGGACATTTGTTTGGTTATAGTTTTTAAAATCAGTTTTTTTTTTGGAGAAAAATTAAGATATTAAGAATAGTTTCCAATAACACTAAAATGTTAAATTCAAAAGAATAATAATTGTATTCAAAAAACTGAATAACCTATATTTTTAACTTTTTATTTTTAACTTTTATTACCATTACTCGATTCAAAAAAGAACTTTTATTACCATTATTACATGAACTTTTTTCTTAATTAAATACAATATTAGAATATATAATATGAATTATAATTTTAAAACATGGTTCATTACACCTCGTGACTGGAGAGGTGGTTTTAAAATAATTATTAAAAAAGAAAATAAAATTAAAAAGATTGTATTTAGTTTCAAAGCTAGAGTAAAACTCAAGTTTTTTTCATAGACCCACCTTAAGACAATTATAGAAAAATAAAATAAAATAAATCAGTTCGTAACTAGAAGCATGTAGAAAAAGCAAAACAATCCCACCTAACACCTTCCAGATCGACATTTCCATCTCTCTCCGGAAACTTCTCGTCTTCCTTCTCTTCCAAACTCCATCATCTCCCATAAATCCCACTCCACCTTCCCATTTCTTCAACTCAAGATTACCATCTACAACTCAGTCATCTAAAGATTATAATCATGGACTTCAGTAGAATCACCGGTTTCGATTCTCCACTCTTCTCGACCCTCCAACAGATCCTCGACTCCGCCGACAAGTACGCCAGCGACGCCACCCGCACCTACGTCCGACGCCAAGGCCATGGCGGCGACGCCGGCCGACGTCAAGGAATACCCCAACTCCTACGCCTTCATCATTGACATGCCGCGCCTGAAGTCCGGCGACATCAAGGTTCAGGTGGAGGACGACAACGTGCTGGTGATCAGCGGCGAGAGGAGGCGGCGGGAGGAGAAGGAAGGGGCCAAGTACGTGAGGATGGAGAGGAGGGTGAGGAAGTTTATGAGGAAGTTCGTGTTGCCTCAGAATTCGAATACTGATAAGATATCGGCGGTTTGTCGAGACGGAGTGTTGACAGTGACCGTTGAGAAGCTGCCGCCGCCGGAGCCGAAGAGGCCTAAGACTGTTGAAGTTAAGGTGGTTAGAGATTGATATGTGGGGTTTGGAAATTAGAGGACTATACATGGATATGAGTTTGTGTTTTTTCTTTTTGTGTGATCTTGAGTTGAGTTTGTTGTAAGCATTGACTTCAAAGTCTGAAATGTATTCTCCTTTACTCAAGAGTGAAATATTATCCTTTTTCTTTTATTATGCAACTTCCTTATTATATATATATTTAGAGTTAAACAATTAACTTACAATGTAATATACTATTTCGGCTTAGACTCAATATGCTTATCTTTTTTAAATGTTGAGTGTTCTATCCTATGAAGTAGGATGAGATACTCTAAAGTGGGATTTTAATGTTAAAAATTCATATCCAAAACACTTACATAGAATTCACTTTTTACTTACAATGTAGTTTATTGTTTCCTTTTTGAAATCTTGAGTATTATATTACATGAACTAGGATGAGATACTACTTTCTTGTATGAAATTGAGAGTTTAATGTTAAAATAATTCATATCCAAAAAAAACATACATAGAATTTCTCTTCTCATTAACTATTGAATGGAATAAAAACCAGTGGAAAAAGATAGAATCGAGAAGAGCGAGCTTACAAAAAAAAACTCTCTTGAATAACTTTGACAAAAAAACCCTCATTATTTCATTATAAAAATAATTTTCCTTTTAAAATATTCATGTAATTACTTCTAATATCGAATAAGATTTATGTTTAAAAAAGCGTGAAAAGAGTATTATCTAAATTAATATTTTATATATACCTAAATTAAAAGCGTGGAAAAAGTATTATCTATATAAGTTATTTTAGCTCTCTCTCAAAAAAACTTTCAAAAAACAATCTCTCTAAAAAAATGTAATATTTTGTACTGTTTTACATGTTTCTATTTTTAAGACAACTTAATTTATTAAAAAAAAAAAAACAGAACTTAGTTAATAGTAGGATTTTATTTCATATTTTGTTGTTTCCCTTTTATTTTAATTTAGGTAGGATTTTAGTTTCCCTAATTAGAGAATGGGATGGATTAAGTTTTTATTCTTTTGCTTTTCTTCCAAGAATCTGTTGGATTGATTGTTTTTCAGTGCAAACGTCTGGGCTTCAAGATGTGGGGTTGGGTTGGGTTCTTCTCTCCGAAAAGGTTAGAGTAGTAATTATAGATTCTACTTTGCGTGATGTGTATCAGTATTATGTCTACAATCCTTTCACGGGCGATATCATATCACTGCC
Organism: Tetrastigma voinierianum; assembly: GCA_016808115.1. Classification (NCBI taxonomy): domain Eukaryota; kingdom Viridiplantae; phylum Streptophyta; class Magnoliopsida; order Vitales; family Vitaceae; genus Tetrastigma; species Tetrastigma voinierianum. The sequence goes on along the minus strand of JAEQBH010003059.1, from coordinate 350,906 downwards.
TAGGTTGGATATGCCAACACATGGAGGTGATCTTGGATGCTTTGCCACCTTCACCTCTGATTCAACTTCTTCTGACTGTATTCATCCGTCACAGGGTCGATATTGGGTCATTAGCACATGTCTCCAATTGGAGATGGAGCGCAGAAGACTCACAAATCTCCTTCTGTTCATGCTATGGCCTACATGGAGGGGAAGGGAAGTGTTTACTGCTTTAGCTTTATGCTGGTGTTGTCATCCTTCCATATCTCAACCAGGAGTGGACGTTTCTGATTAATGAAACGCCCTTGATGGATGTGCGTTGGATGGACTACAGCGATTTTTGGGGACGTTACTTTGTTGCACATGGTAGGCATATGCATCTAGTATCTCTTGAGGAATTAGAGGCAGATAAGGTGCTCCAGTGCAATATATTGAAGTATGATAGGTTGGATGGGGCTTGGAAAAGGATGGACGAACTTAGAGTGTTTAGTTCGCGAAAATTTTAAGCTATCAAAAATTCGAATATAGAAAATTTTGATAATATTATAATGTTTAATTTTTCGTTTTGAAAATCGTTCAAATGCTTGAATTTGGTTGAAAATAAAGATAAGAAAATCGGAATTTTGTAAAAGCCAATTTCTTGAAAATGAAGTTAATGAAAACAATAAAAATGTGTTTAAAATGCAGTTCTTGTGCTTGTGTTTTTCGTGAGCGCGATGAGAGAAGAAAATCGAGTGGAAGACGAAGAGGAAGAAAGAAGAAAATATCATGATCCGGGTGTTTTTCGTTTTATTCCAATCGGCCGAATCGTGTTTTCGATTTAATTCGAAAGCAAGGAAAAGCAACGAAGCTGTTTTACGGTCGTATATAAATGTTAGAAAATAGTGGTCATTTTAACTGTTTTGAAAATTTGTTTTATGCACGATTACCAAATGGCTAAACGTGTTTAAGCGTTTTGAAAAGTTTAGATAGAAAATAGAAAATTTACCTACGCCCAAGCGAGGCGCTAGAAGGTGGAGGCGTTATTTCTTAATGGCCTTCCTTTGGAGTTTCAGCCGAGAGCAAACAAGGATGGTTGCCAATAGGGTGTATTATTTCTCTTCCGAGACATCCACGCCCGAGTTTCTTGTCTACGGGCAGATAGGAACCGAAGAAAAGCCTGAGTTTCCTGGGAAACAAACATACTATGATCAGTATAAGTCTTGCGATTCATACCTTGAGAAGAGTAAAAGTTTATTAAGCGAGAGTGGAAAGTAGATGTGGATAGAACCTCCTTTGTTCATGTCTTGACAAGGTGATGGATGAATCATTCTTTAATTTTCCAATATCTCTAGCATAGACATAGATTTCATGTAAAAAACAAATCAATTTTAAATTGTTAAGTTCAACTATGATGTGGGATCTTAATTATTATTTTATGTATTTTATGATTATAATTAGATTTATTTCAAAAATAATGATATAAAAATAAAAAATTGATTAAAAATAAAGTATTATGAACAAAAGTTATTTTTAAAACATGTTAAAACCTGTATAGAAGCACTGTTGGAGCACTTCATTATCTCACTTTAACTTGTCTTGATTTAGCCTTCTTTATTAACAAGCTTATTCAGTATCTGAAATCACCAACTATGGCTCATTAGGGAGCTTGTGAAGTCTTGAGATATATGTAAAATGTACACTCTCTTTTTGTCACATCCCACATTGGATAGGGGAGGAATTTCCTGACATTATATAAGTATGGGTTGAGTACCATATCAACTAATAGATGCGTAATTATGCGTGGCCCATTTGGCCCGAAGCGGATAATATCTACATGGTTGGGCCGAGTCATTACATATAGTATTAGAGCCGATCCCCGACCCCAATGTAGGGGTCTATTCCTTTTGGCCATGTAGGAGATGTTTGTTTGTTTGGTCTTGTTGTTGGAATCCAGCGATAAGAAATCGTAGCGGAAATAAATTCAACGGCCCGAGAGCGCATTAGGATCAAAGTGAAGGTTTGATGAAACTAAGCTTGATGAATCGAAATCCGAGATCTTACATCTTGTAGGCTAAATCCTTTTACGACTAGCAGTGCGATTTGCTTGATCACACACACGAAACACAAAGCGGGGGCTCCTTGCAGGAAATGATCCCGACAACGAGACGAGACAATGCGGTGTGCAGACACCCTACAAGGTATCCACACGAACGGCTAATGGATGGGATGGATGTGCTAGAACCTTATGATAGGTCTTTGTCCCCTGAGGCAAAAGCACCTTAATTAATCTTCCAAAACTCTAAAGAATTCTCTCTCAAAAACACCCACTTCTAAGAGAACCACACCTTTTTTATATGATAAACCCCATATTTATATCAAGCCTCTAGCCCCTTTTATTAAGCAATTTAAACCAAATTCCATTAGCTTATTAATGGCAGGCTTGGAAGCTAGGATTGGGCTTAATCATGGGCTAAAGAGAGAGCACTTTATAACATCCGTATAGGCTCGTTCTTATGTGTGACCTTATTGGTTTACTGATGTTGGCAAGCAGACTGAATCATATTCTAAGCCCATGGTTATAATTGTCTCTAACAGACATTATAACTACCCAAATCAAGTAGACCGATGACTCGAAAAACCTTACCATAGTATGATATTAGTCCTTTATGTCACGATGTCTAGATTAAGTACAAAGCATGGATGAAGTCATCTTTATACAACTTAATCGTTTCTTGATTCAAAGTAGGCTGACTAAACAAATGATATTGATAACTCCCATCAATCTCATTCGAGTACGACCATGCATTTCTCGGTCTCACTTATCAGAGGCGATAGAATCTCACTCAATTAAAGATCAGGACAAATTCCTTCTTATCCAGCACATTCCTCCACATGATTCTGCATACTTGACCACTGCTGTATTACCATCTTGTTAAAGGCGTCATTGAACTCACGTTAAGATTACGAAGTTCCTCATGTAGGAATCCATGGTGGTCGGGTCGAAGGACTCCAAATACCACTCTTTGCCAGTAGTGCAGTGACATAATCCATATGGTATTTCTCATAAGAAGGTAGAATCAATAACATGAACTTAACATGTATTTATGTTCTGAGTAACATCTTATGTTAATGACTAGCAAAACTTGGTCTTTTCTCAAAAAACATAATAGTCTTACTTCATTATTATTCCCACAATAATGATCGACTATGGACTATTTAGAATAGTGTTCTTATCCCTTAAGGTTTTACTATCAAGGGGCACATACTTGATGATGAACATAAGCGAACCCGACTATTCAAGGATATGATTTTATCAAGTTAAACCCTGATGTAAATAAAAAGATAAAATGATAAATGCTTCATGTATATAAACATATGTAATGACAATGTATATGCTTGGGCTAAAAGCATATCAACACTTGTAATCCACATGGGAGCACAGCGATGATGTTGTGTGCGCATGGGAGTGTTTGTCATATTCCACATCGGATAAGGGAGAAACTTCCTGGCACTATATAAGTATGAGATCATCTCAACCTAGTAGATGCATTTTAAAGTCGTGAGAACCCCTTAGGCTTGAAATGGACAATATCTACATGATTGTGCCGAATCGTTACAGTTGATCTCATATTCAAGTCTTCTCAGTTCATGAATTTTGAAGGCTACTCTTGATGATAGAAAATCTGTCAATAGCTAGCATTTTGTCTTTCTTGATGGGATCCTCTCATTATCCGGAGCTCTTGCAGACCACAAGTTGTGTCTCGGTCAACTTTGGTTGTGTGAATCAGGTTCATCTTTGGTTATTATTAAAACATTTCTCTTTTCCCTTTTTGTATTCCTTTTTCCATTATGTATTTCGAGTAGTCAATAAAAGAATCCCACATTTATTTTCGTTTTTGGATTGTTGTAAACTAGAATTAGAGTTAGTGTTGATGGTGCTTTTTCTACCGATACTGGGTTGGAGCTTCTCGGGGCCGTTGGGCCTGTTTGATGGATCGGATCGTTAGACTGACTGCGGCACACTTGCAAAAAGGGGTGATCCGGCGGGAGTGTCTTGTGCGTATTTCCGATAAACTAATCCAGTTTCTTTCTTATGAGAAGGAAAGAATTCAACTCTTTATGGCGTTATTGCTACGTACCTTTTCTGTGGTGGAATGGGTCTGTATTTATAAGGGGGAAATAATGGTTACTTTCCTTGTTGGATGGTGATACGGTATCTTTCTCATTGGTTGAGGAGTTTCATTTTCCTTATCATGGACCGACTCTTAAGGGATAATAGAGGACTCGTGATCATGCATGATCTTTCTTTGCGATACGTGGGATCACGGATCATGGGATCGACCTTTCCTTTTAAATGAGTTTTTTGGCCGCTATATGTTTGATTACCGTAGGAATTGATTTCAATCCCCGGGCCACAGCCCCGAGTCTTTGGCATCGGTAGGATCTCACTTTGTAGGTCGAGCTTCTTTATTAGGGTCCCAGAGCTCCCTTCATAAAGCGGAGGTTGGAGCTGCGCCCTTGGTTTCTTGCGCTGCGGGCTATATATATATGTCGTTTCTGCAGCTAAGTAGCCCTGGCCTTGACTAAAGCAGGCTTAGGCAAGGGCTAAAGCATTTCTTGGATCGGTTGCGGCTTCCACGTGGCTTGCAGGGGATGGTTTGATTTGAGCTTTGTCGTTGTTAAACGTCTTGTGATAATGATGGCGCTTTTTCGATTTTCGCGCCCATTTGGATCTGATGCTGCATGCCTTCGAAACAATCCTTGTATTGCACTTTCCACTTCTAATACACGGTTTTGGAAGTATCTTTGATTAGTGTTCAGACTTGCTTGGTGCTTTACACTTCTTCCCCAGGGCCGTTTTCCTTGTTTCTCGATTTGGTGCATCTTCTTTTTCCTCATGTTTTCTTTCCTTGTTTTTTGAATTTCGGGTTATTAGGGTGTGTTGGGTTGGGGTCTACGCCTCTTCGTTGCTTTTGTTCATTCTCTCTTACGTAGTATAGTCATGCGTGCTTCTATAGGCTTGTGAATAGAGGGAAGGCCAGCTAAGGAGTCGGTATCTGGGCGAAATGGTGGCAGACTTGGTGGTGCTATCGCTGTGGTTGCCAGGGTCCTTTTAGTAGGTTATCTTCCTGCGCGAGACGACGGGGGAAGATTAGCGAATAGATATCCCGATGGCTCACAGATATTTGAGGGAATTTTGCTGTGAGTGCGCGGACGCTATGGGCCTAGGCGGGTCGAGCCCAGCCGTTCACGCTAAAATTTTTGCTACCGTTATGGACCCCTTAGGTCCATACGGTGTCACGACATCCTCCGCGTCTTATGGTGTGGATTCCCGAAGATGGTTTGCCTTTGAGGTGGCCTTTGAAGCGGTCTCGCTTTCCCTTTGCATCCGCTTCATAAAGCGTTCTACAACATTTCCAGTGTATGTCAGGTCTAACTCTCTCGATTTTTTGGGGCGTCTTGGTTAGCCTTTTGGGTTTTTTTAGGGATAAGGGCCTTGGGGTCCTAATTATGGCTAACAGCTGGATCTCTTCGACATGAAGGGAGGCCTCGGAGAAGGCTTCTTGTACATTTCTAAAGCGAGACCTTTGCCGGGCTATTATTTTGACCTCCGCCCAACCACGCGAAGCAGCTGGAAGGCGGCTATTTCTTTGTCGGGGTCGACATTGAGAATCTGACCCTCTTGACCCAGATGATACGTTGGGGTTTCGACGGTATGGGCCCTTACGAGAACACAATGTGAGTTTTTCTGTCCATGCTAGTAGGGGTCAATTTTTCAGAGGTCAGGTTATGTTTTGACTTTGTTATGGTTGTGTTGCCTTCATGTATTCGTCCTGACCTCACCCACGAGGGGTGATGAGGAAGTGAGCGATTTGGGCAAGTGTCGCCCTCGGGCGTGTCCGTCCTGATTAGGTCGGTTGTGCAGATCCTCGGGAGTGAGCCACTTGGTTACTCTTTCGAGATCTCCTCCGCTCCACTGTATGGAAGGCTTCCCACGGGGGTCTCACAGTTGTGGCTTGACTTAGGAGAACTTCGGGCCGATGTCGAGGTTGCCTAACGAAGAAGAAGAGGAGCATAAAGCGTAAGGCTCAAGATCCTCTCGAGGGCAGTCCCCCAGCTCGGGGTAAACTCTCGAAGCTGGGAGTATCTGATCCCTACTCGCGCTCCCAGGTTAAGGTGAGGGGGTAGGCATGGATCTCTTCGTAGGGGTGTCGGGGTGGGCGGGTGCCGCGGCGTCATTCGATCCTCCTTTACCACGGGGCCAAGGGTTCTTCGAAGAATTTGCCAGACTTCCTTTGAAAGTCCTTCCTATCTTTATCTAGAGCCCTTCGGCGTAAAACGCCTCGCCTTCCTCGACACATGGGGCGTGGGAGATGATCGCTTTGGAGCGGGGGTGAGGACTCGCTACTACGCAATGCGGAGCTTACCCGCCGAAATTGTTCGTTTATCCTTTAGGACTCTGATCTTAGGAAAGTGGAAGCCCTGCGTGTTGAGGAGGCTCTGGCCACACAATCCTCAGGGGGCCCAGTCTACGCTATGTCGCCGCCTTCTTTTGTTGTCTTGTCGTTGTGTTAATGTTGTGCACGCTAACTCCTTCTTGTTCCTTAGTAGTCTGCTACTTATATTCGGGGATGAAAATATCCCAATATATCCCGTCGATATATCTCGGGTCATATCCGATATCGGTGATGTTCGGCCGCGATATCGGTGATGATACGATATATTGGTTTTGGATCGATATATAGGTAAGGTATCCAGTGCATGGCACTCGTGCGTTAGTTTAATTTTTCGGTAAAATATTCAAGATATATCGGGATATATCGGGATATATCGGGATATATCGGAGATATATTTAAATGGCTAGATTTGAAATCCTGACTTGATCCAACGATTATGGATTGATCACAACAGTTTAATTTCAGATATATTGATATTCATGTAAAAATATCCACCGATATATCTAGATATATCAGATATATCAAGTAAAATCAAGAATACCAGATATATCCGTCGAAGCAGGTATTTTCATCCTTGCTTATATTAAGGACACAGTGAGGAGGGCGGTTAAGTAGAGCTTTGCTAAGGCGAGGCATCTGAGAAGGTCGGCACCAGCCACTTAGAGAGGGTGGCTGCGAGAGCTCGGATCTGAAAGCAACGGATGACATCTTGGGAATTACTCATCCGTCGACATACCTCGACCGCCAGGCGGAGGCGAGAAGACGGGAAAGAAGGCCATAAAGGGCTGGGTTTTGAGGATGAGTTGCGGGTGGTTAGGAAGAGTTCCGAGTGCCCGGGGAGGAATTATGCACCAAAGCAACGATGTTGGATCAGACTGCTAGAAGGTTTTGAAGCTGAGGCTTCGTGGGCGGCGCTGTGATTGAGGAGTGTAGCACGTTATGCGGGGACCTCCAGAAGTGGGAGGCTATGATCAACCAAAAGGATGGAGTAATAGCGGGGCCCAGGGACCAGGCACGCACCTTATGGGCTAGCCCGGATGGCTCGCTTTCGGCGTCATTTTTGCGAGAGAGCTTTCTAGGTTTGGACTTGATCTTCAAGGTTCTGACGAAGAAGGCGGAAGAATCCGTTCGAGAATGAGCGAGATCCGGAGTGTTCTATGAAGCTCTTAGCTCAGTTCCTTGGTGAAGGCGAGACTCCTGCAGAAATTTGGTTCTTCCCCCTACTTCTTTGGGAGCTTTGCCTTACGATTCACGGATCAGGCTCGAATCTTGTGCTCGTGGCACCCTCAAACATTTAGGCCCCTTTGTATAATCTTTGCTTTGAGCTATAAGCTTTGGACATTTAATGATGCAAGCATTGGCTGTCATTCTATGGATATTCATCCTTCTTCCTTGGTTTCGAGTCTTCTTTTATTACTGTGTTGAAGGTTTTACGGTCACCCGATCTTTAAATGGTTGGGTTCTTCTTGACTATACGGCCCTTATTGGTAGAAATTTCCTGAGGCTCTCTTGTCATGCATTTGCGAACTTCTTTTGAGGCTTGATGCGTTGCTCCCTTGAGCGGAGCTCTGAGGCCACTTTTGAGCGGGTACGCAAGGCTCTTTTTGAAACTGAGCTACATTGCTCCCTTGAAACTGAGCTACAAGGCTCTTTTGAAACCGAGTTACATGGCTCCTGAGCTACGTGGTTCCTTGAAACTGAGCTACTACATGGCTCTTGAGCTACATGGCTCCTTGGCCTTCTAGGCTGTTAGGTTCTTTATGAACCGAGCTGCATGGCCCTTTTGAATTTGAGCTGCAGGGTTCGTTGAAACTGAGCTGCAAGGCTCTCTTGAAACTAAGCTACAAGGCTCCTTGAAACTGAGCTACAAGGCTCCTAAGCTACATGGCTCCTTGAAACCGAGCTACGAGGCTCTCTTGAAATTGAGCTACTACATGGCTCCTAAGCTACATGACTCCCTTGAAACTGAGCTACAAGGCTCTCTTGTAACTGAGCTACTACATGGCTCCTGAGCTACATGGCTCCCTTGAAAATGAGCTACAAGGCCCTTTTGAAACTGAGCTGCAAGGCTCTTTTTGAAGTGGGCTACATTGCTCCTTGAAATTGGGCTATAAGGCTCCTAAGCTACGTGACTCCTTGAGCGAACTCTGAGGCTCTCTTGAAGCCCGAGCTACTACATGGCTCTTGATCACATGAATCCTTGGCTACTTAGCCTTACCGGGCTGTCGGGTTCTTTATGAGCCGAAATTTGTACGACCTTTTGAGATCTGGTACACCAAGGCTTGTTGGGGTGGCTGAGGCTCTCTTGGGCCAGGCTCTGAGGCTCTGACCTATAGCTCCTTGGCTACTTGGCTCCTTAGCTACTTGGCCTTCTGGGCTGTCAGGTTCTTTATGAACCGAGCTGTACGACCCTTTTGAATCTGAGCTGCAAGGCTCGTTGAAACTGAGCTGCAAGGCTCTCTTGAAACTGAGCTACAAGGCTCCTAACCTACTTGGATCCTTGGCTACTTGGCCTTAAATTTGTCGAGTTCTTATGAGCCATTTGTATGTACTTTTGAATCGAGAGTTGCAAGGCTCGTTGAAAGCCCGAGGCGCAAACTCTCTTGAAGCTTCTTCTAAGGCTCCTGAGCTACATTGTAACATGAAATATACCTTAGTAGTTTTCGGACTTGTTTAGGGTATATTATAAGCTAAATGGAATTTTTCGGAAATAAAACGAGGGACCCGAAATGAATATTAGAGACAAGGGTAAAGTGGTCATTATGAGGACAAAAGGGCATAAATCAATAAGTTTATATCTGATTATGGAATTTGAGAAAGATAAGATGCGAAGTTTAATATATATAAGTTAGATTGAGAATAATAAAAGAAGAAATTTAAATAGCAAAAATGGGTTCTTGTCTAGGCGAGCATCGCCTTAAAGTCAAAAATCTGGATAAGAGAAAATTTGGTCTCAATTTTGAGAGACCAAACCGTAGAGAGAGAAGAGAGAAGGGGAGAAGAAGAAGAAGAGGAAGAGGAAGAGAAGCCAAGCAAAAAGGTATGGAAACTAATCTTGTGTATGGAATTGTATGGATCACATGGATTTCTTGTATAGATACATGTTTGTGGGTTGTGGGTTGTAGGAAACCTAACCCTAGAATGAGTTCTTGTATGGAAATCATCTACGTAAATCAGCTGTTTTCTGGGGTTTGTTATGAGAAGACCTAGAGGTCCCGTACATGTGTTTTTGGGTTCTAAGGGTTATCAACAAAAAGCATGGATATGTTTGTTCTTGTTCTAGGTTTTGTAGAACCTAGATTTCTTGAAGTTGGAGTTGAGTAAAACCCTAGGCCTTGTATAAGAAATGAATAAAAAACATGTTTTTGAGTTCAATAGAGTGCATAAGATAAGTGAAAGATGATTTGAAAGAAAAACCCACATTAAGGCAAAATTCGAGGGGCATCTTAGAGTCACCGATCGAACTATACGGTCTGAGGTAGTGTTTTGTTTTTCTATTTTGACCAGCCTTCGTATTTTGGCCATAACTTTCTCATTTCTGATTCGATTTGAGTGATTCAAGTTTCTGGTTAAAATAGACTTCAAGGAGAACCAAACATCCTGAAATATATACCTTCAAATTCCGACTCTATGTGGCCCAAATATTCACTCAAAGTGGGGCTATGTTCAAGCCAAATTATGTTCCAGTTTTTGACCATAGAGTAGTCCCGGTTGTTTAGGACATAACTTGAGTTCCGGTGTTCCGATTTGGGTGATTCCAGTTGGAGGAGAACTCTTAGCACCTTAGCTTTAAAGGAGTAAAAATAACCAGTGTCAAATATGGAGTTAAAGACCTTTGGAAAATGGAGTATTACAAAAGCTTGTCGAGTGTAATATCGATAAATTGACTAGTTTGGCATAAAAATGCCATAACTTTAGTTTGGATGATCTAATTGGAATGATTCCAATTTCTAAGTAAAATAGATTTATAGAGGGACAAGAATACATAAATTATGTGTGAATACATAGCATCATACTGTACAAGTATATGGAATGCCATATACAATAGGCATGAAACAAGAAAAGTATAGGAAATGCAAAATGTATAGATGTGTTCATGAAACATGAACATGATATGAAACATGAAAATGAATTGAAATATGAACATGAATATGAACATGAACATGAAAAGCAAAATGTCATGAACACAGAATGTGATAAAGATAGGTTATAAACTCACGAAAGACATATGATCGTATATTTACCAAGGAATAGAATAATGAATGAGTGGACGTCTTGATCGGTGCCGGCCTCCTGGCGGTGCTCTGACACTCTGTTGCGTGGGCGAGCCGCGTCTTGATCGGTGCCGGCGCCTGGCGGTGCCTCACGACGCACTCTGATGCGTGGGGCGAGGCCGCGTCACGATCGGTGCCCGACACTCTGGCGGTCTTCGCGACAACGCTCGCGTTGCGTGGCGAGCCGCGTCTGTCGATGCCCGGCACTCCTGCTGGTGCTACGACACTCCTGTTGCGTGGGCAGGCATGTCTTGATCGGTGCCCAGGCACTCTGACGTGAAGAGCGAGGCGACGTCTTTGTCGATGCTACGGTACCTCGATCTTGTATTGTACCTTAATTTACTTATTATCGCTGCGATCTACTCATTTCTTATGATTAGTCACGGTAGTCAACCAGGTTATATGATAAGGCTACGAGATAAAGAGAATAAGAGTAAAGAAATAGATCGGTAAAGTTAAGATGTACCTACGGGTACCTTGAATATCTGCAGCCAGTACCCTCACGGGTACTTTTGTACAAATAAAATCTCTGTAGTACCTAGGGGTACTTCTGTATCGTTAAAATAAGTATAAGTTAGGTAGCAGTACCTCACGGTGCCCCAGGTATAATGAATCCGTGTAGTACCTACGGGTACTTTTGTATAAGAATAAGCTCTTAAACTCCTACGGGAGATCCAAATAAGAATAAGCCTGTTATAAGCATAACAAATTGTATAAGTCTAAAGATGATTCTGATATAAACCGTGACTACATTTGTTTTTTGGGATATGTTCTGAATCTGTATAAACTTGAGTATATGTATTTGATGTGATGCATTGCCTACGGACTAATGTAAGAGTATGCACTAAGTCGTCGACCTTCTAGGTGATATGATTCTAATATGTTCCGACTTATCATACCTACGGGTACCTTCGCACAAGAATAAGATCCGTAAGACAAGAATAAGTTCTGTAACACAAGTATAAGATCCGTAAGACAAGTATATGCTCCGTAAGACAAGTATAAGATCTGAAATACATGTATATGCTCTGTAAGACAAGTATAAAATCTAAAATACATGTATAGGATTACGTAAAGACCAAGTATAAGATCACGAAATACATGTATAAGTTATAATACAAATTATAAGATACGAAATACAAGAACAGAGTTAAGTAATACAGTATAAAGTTACGTAAGACCGGGATAATGCTTCGTGATCTGAGTATAAGATCTGAAGTACCCGGTATAAGTTTTGTAGTACTTAAGAGTACTTAGGTATAAGAATAAGTTCCGCAATGCACGGTATAAAAACCAAAGTCATATCTGCAGCAGTACCTCACGAGTACCTCTGAACAAGTGTAAACTCGTAGTATAAGTATAAGCTTTGTTGTGCCAAGAATTTACCTCTGTATAAGAATAGGATTACGAACTCCTACGGAATTTGAGAGAGATATAAGTACGAGTATGTGGATAAGTATCAATCTGACAGAAGTTCAAGTATATGTCCTTTGGGAGATCCGAAATAATTATAAGTGCGAGATAGAAGTATCGATGTAAGTCGATATATATGTCCTTTGGGAGTCTGAATAAGTATCGTTTGATCTGAGCATAAGTATGTGTCCTACGGAGATTGGAATAAGAATAAGTCTACGTCATCGGTGTAAGATGAGGTAAGTATAAGTTTGTTATAAGTATAAGTTCGATCTTAGAGTATATGAGATATTTGAAAAAGCATAAGTTTATTCTGAGGATAATTATGTATGTAAATGTGTTATAAATCGAGAAGATTTTGATATACGATTTCTGATTTATGTTTATTATGATTCAGTATAAGTGCATGTGTTTTTGTATAAGTCATATGTTTCCCACTAAGCGTAAAGCTTAGCACGGGTTTTTAATCCGTGTAGGTACGGGAGGAGGCGTCCCGAAAACATCCCGCGCTCTAATTTGGGGCCCGACCTGAAGTAAGGGTTCATCACGATGGGATTCTGGCGCTCTAAATATGTAATTGTGAATGTAAAAGAAATCTGGAGTTTTGTATATGTAAATGAGACTCGATTAACGATGTGTATGAATCACACAAACACCACTACGGTGATAGTTTATTTTGTATGATATTTTGATTACAGTATAAGTTGACTCACGAGGAAAAAAAAAAAAGCAGTGTGGGTCCCGATTATCTGAGTCTACGCACCTGAGACTAGGTTCGGACCAGCCATTCGGGTTGGATCGGGAACCGGGGTGTGACATACATGGCTTCTTGAAACTGAGCTACAAGGCTCCCGAGCTACATGACTCCTTCGTCTTCCTCCCCTAGGGAAGGCGCGTGCGGGTTTGTCACGGACTATGGGGAGAGATACGAGCCCAGTTTGCGGAAGGCTTTCAGCGTCTGGTTTCTTTATAAATAATTGATTAGTGCCCAAATAGTGCCCAGGCCACATTTATTGCAGGTTCATGCTTTTTGTGTACTAATCAATAAATAACCCGATTGATACATTAAGGTCCAGAGCTTTACTCATAATCACATTTTTTGTAGCTATTTTGTAGTTTCTTGAGGCAGAATACCTCATTATCTTCAGTAGATTCAAACCTGATGAACTCAGTAGGGTCGAAGATGCATGATCGAACCAGAGGAAATTTGGAGCAAAAATACTGAAGAGAAGGAAAACACAGTGAAAATTTTGCAGGGTTGCGAAAATTAGCAACCTGCAAATTTCTCAGGTTGCGAAATTTTTCAACACTTTGCTCTGCGCTCTGTTGTGGCCTTTTTAACTTATTTTTGTGGTTTGTACAAATTTCCCTTGATGTAATTTTGGTTCCTTTATACATTTTTGTAATTTCCTTGTCACGAGCTATCGCTCAGACTTGCACAACATCAATCAATCTTTTCAGTCCATCAATCACTCAATAAAATTGGGCACGAAGCTTCCTCTCCCTGGTTGCTACTGTGATTTTCTCTCCATTTCCTTCATTTTCTTGCATTTTCTTGGTAGCCAAACACCCCTTGATGATGACAAATCAAAGGATGTTCGGCTAAAACCCCCTCATCCTTGAAGGGGAAGGCCAGGTGCAGTTTGAGGTAAATTTGTTTGTTACTCTTGCTTTTCATGTAAGCATTTATGGGTATTTGCGTTCCTGCTTCTCACCTTAGGTTAAAATCTCCTAGGCATGCCCTCACTAACGTGTATTTAGCAAGCTTTTTGGGTTCAATGGATACTTATCACTAGATCCACTGATACCCAGTTAGTTATCTCCTATTAGTTATTGAAGGGTAGGGTTAGGAAGTGTGTTCTTACCCTCTGGGAGCCCATATACCCTGTAAATGTAGTCTTTCAAAAAGGAAAATTTTAGGGTTTAGGTTTTAAAGCTAAATGAAGATCCGATTCGGGAAATGAATATAGGTCATCCTCCCCAATGCGAGGAAAAGACCCGAGGACATGTTGGATGCCACAGAACCACCCCAACCCCGGAGTGGCACGAGACGGGGAGTTCTCTTAGAATTTTATTTCGGTTATTTCAGTTCTCGACCATTCTCACACATTGTTTTTACAAAATCCTAAAATCCAGAGTAAGCACCATTTTCAATCCCACTTTGTAACTCTTCTCTCACGAAGAAAACCCATCCACCGTGTTCGACCTAGACCACCTTCTGCGGTAGCTTAGCTCTGACGGTAGAATACTAGGATACAAATTTTGTTGATTATGGTACACCTACGCCAGCAACGAATCAATAGCGCCTCCCTTCGAAGGTCAGGTGTTATACTCTCCCGACCTTCTTCCTCTGCCGACTGATTAATCGGGTTTGTGAATGATGGAAGCTTAGGGGTTATTTGTTACTGCGCGGTCACGATACGGTGATGGTAGGTTAAATTTTGGTTTCGATGCTCTGCCTTTTGTAGGAGTTGTGTTTTTCCCTAGTTCCTTCCTTGTGGAAGTTGTGTTGTTTCCTAGTCTTGCTCATTGATGGAACTGGACTGGGGAACATATTCGGAGGGGGCGGTATGCTCAGAGGGAATATTTTTAAGTCGAGCTTCCTCCATTATACCTATCCTCCCCTCTTTTCTTCTTCTGCTTCCTTTCCTCTTTCTCTTTCTCCTTCCTTTTCTCTTTCTCCTTCTTCTTCCTTTTCTCTTTCTCCTTCCTTTTCCTTTTCTCTTTCTCCTTTTCCTTTTCTTTCCCTTTCTTGTGGTCTTTGCCTTGGTGGTGTTGGCTTGATGTGTGGCGACCTTGTTGATTATGGTTTCACGAGATGTAGAGCGGCTGCGATTGCAATCTTACGAGATAAGCGAAATAAAGTACAATATTTGGAAACGTGTGTACTTGTCGATGTTTGTTTCTTTTTTTTTATTGTTACGTGAGAATATTAATCCAGATTGAAAATCAGGCAAGGCGGTAACAATCAGGAGTCTATTGGTAGAGCTTTGAGGTGTTGACAGTTCTAAGAGTGTGGCAAGGTTTTTCCCTCCTTTGTTTGAAGTTTGTAGTTGTCAGGTCGGACTATTCGCGATACCACGTAGGGTCCTTCCCAGTTAGGTCCTAGCTTCCCGTGTGTGAGGTCTTTCCTTGTTGGCAGGAGTTTCTTTAGAACTAGGTCGTGGGCTTAAAACTCCTTGGCTTGACCCTTCGGTTGTAATATTTTGTTGTCTTCCTGTGATGATCCTCGCGCGCTTTAGGGCTTGCCTCGCACTTTTTCTTAGGAGGTCGAGTTGATGGAGAATCTCTTCGTTGTGATTGGTATTTGCGAACTCGACTCTTGGTGATTATGCTGACCTCGGCGAGGCTCTTTTGGCTTTGTGCCCAAACGGCGGGAAAATGGGGTTTCTTGGGATAACGTCTGCGTGTAGTTACAGGCCCGTAACCGCATCAGTATTACCCATTTTCCCTTTAGATTTTCTAGTTTATTTTTTAACGCTGCCTTGAGAGTCCTTATAGTGACTTATGCTTGTCCATTGGCCTGCGAATAAGCTGGGGAAGAATAGTAATTCTTGATTCTGAGCTTGGCGCATAAATCTCTGAACTTAGGGTTGTCGAACTATTTCCCATTATCAGATACCAGGGCTCTAGGGATTCCGAACCTACATATTATGGACCGCTAAACAAAGTTTCGCACCTTTTTCTCGGTGATTGTTGCTAATGGCTAGGCCTCGGCCCATTTGGTGAAGCAATCCACTCCTACCACGATAAACTTGCGTGGCCGCTCCGATGGGTAGGGTCCCAGTAAGAAATCTAGCCCCTTGTTGGAAGGGCGAGGGCTTGTGATTGAGGTTGGCTCGGAAGGAGGTGAGAGATTTGGGCGTGCTCTTCAGCGGATCTTGCATTTTTACGTCTAGTGGTGTCTATGAATATTATGAGCCCGATATCTTGTCTTAGTTCTTTCTTTGCCAGGACACGGCCCCGATATGGTTGCCATAGATGCCTTCATCATACTCTGAAATAGTAATTGATCTTCGTTAACCAGATGGATGTGAATCTCGGTTATAGAGTTATGATAGATGGTGATAAGATTTCATACGACGGAACCATGGATGCGAAGGAGTTTAAAATCCACCAAGTAATCCTAGATAGGGTCCGTCATTTCGGCTCGGACATTACGAGGACACTTCTTCATCGTCGGCGTTAGCGAGGGTTCGGGAGGTGCTTAAGCCAGGTATCGGTCTGTCCCCAGATCTTGTGGCACTGTTGCTAGCTTGGCCAAGGCATCTGCCTGCGTATTCTCCGCCCTTGGGACATGCTTGACCTGAACCCGTATAAACTTTTTAAGCAGCTCTCGCACCTTTTTAAGGTAAAGGACCATTTTCACCACAGCCATTAGAGTCCTCTGTTTACCGCAATTGGGAATCATTGCATATCTCAGGTTGATCAGCTTCCATAAGATAAGGTAAGATTCGCCTTGGAGCTATGACGGCCGTACTCGGCCTCGTTATTGGAGGCTTGAAACCTAAATCTAAGTGCGTACTCCACGTCAATCTCGTCCGAGGAGGTCAGAATCAGACCCGCTCCTCTTCCTTGGGAATTGGCAGCCCCATCGACGGACAACCTCCAAATGGGTAGGTCGGGCGCTAATTGAGGTAGCCCGGTAGGCGATCTGGGGTATTTGAAGGGTAGATTCTACAGATGAAATCTGCAGAAACTTGCCTTGACCCCGTCGTCCTCGGCTTGTATTTGATGTCGAACTCATTGAGCTCTATGGCCCATTTTATCAGTCTTCCCGAGGTCTCTGGCTTGTGCAATATCTGTCTCATTGGGTGTTATGTTGGGATTTCAATAGTGTGAGCCGGAAATATGGTTGAAGCCTTCTGGCAGTGGTCATCAATGCTAGTATTAACTTCTCCATATTCGGATACCTTTCCTTAGCTCCCCTTAGAGCTCGGCTGTAGTAGTAGACCGACTGCTGTATTCCATCTCGCTCTCTGACCAGGGCGGCGTTGGATGAGAAATCTGAAACGGCCAAATAAAGGGTAAGGAGTTCTCCCTCGGAGGGACTTACCAGGACGGGAGGGGAGCTCAGGTATATTTTTAGTGCCGAGAACACCTCTTCGCATTAGGCGTGTAACACCCCAAATTATACCCTGATAGTTTTATAACATGTTTTGGGTATAATAAAAGTAAATGTATATTTTTCCGGGATAAAATAATGCTAAAAAGAAAATTTCGGAAATCGGAATTTATACAAAAGACAAGGAGTAAATTGGTCATTCACCAATTTAGGACCCCGAAAGGTCATAATTTAAGAAGTTCAGACGAAGTAGAATTTGAATAAGTAGAATTGCAAATAAATGAAGATGAGGACCAAAGTGTCAATAAAGAAAAGTAAAATCAATAAATAGGATGAGATTAAAGCCAAAATATCTTTTTGGTCTTTGGTGGAGGAGGCAAAAACAAATAGGAGAAAAGAAAGAAGAAAGAGAAGAAGAAGAGAAGAAGAAGAAAAGAAGAAGAGAAGGGAGAAGAGGTTGAAAGAAGATCAAAGGTATGGAAGTATGGAATTAGTATGGTTTGCAGGTATGGAAACTAAGATTTTAGTATGGAAGTATGGGTTTTATGGATTAGTGTGGATTTGTATGGACTTTGTTAGACTTTAGTATGGAACTTACTAAAAGTTTGTGTAAAGTAATATGGAGGCTATGCTTTGGTGTAGAATTTGTATGGATTTTGAATTTTGGTTTTATTCCTACTTTTGGGGTGATTTTGGGATTGATTGTAGGATGGTTTTATGCCATGTTTTTGGCATGTTTGGTGCCGTGTTTGTGGCATGTTTTGTGGCCTCAATTGGGAGGATATTGTGGCCGGTGGACAAGGGCTGTTCCGGGATGGTTTGGGTAAAATTGCAGGCGTGTCTGGGAGCGCGAGGCTCTTTGGCAGCCGGTGCGTGGAAGCCATGCTGTGCATGGCTGGGCTCCAAATTTCAACCCTCAGTGCCTTGGTGCATGGGTTTCCATGCAATTGCGTAGCCCTGCACACTCCTCAGATGCCTTATTGCGTGGGTTTCCACGCAGTGCGTAGCTCCAGCACACTTCAAACCTCCCGACGGACGACCATAACTTCTTCGTCCGAACTCCGTTTCGGGTGTTCTTGGACTCTATGGAAAGCACATTGAGTCAAGATTCCAACCATATACTTTTGGAGGATATTAGGTGAACATAACCCTGCTGAAATCTAGGTTTTTATGAAATTCTTTGTTCATTTAGGATTGGTTAGTCATGTGTGACTTCCAACTTCAGACGGTCATAACTTCTTTGTCCGAACTTCGTTTTGGATGTTCTTAGACTCTATGGAAATCCCTTTGAGTCAAAAATCCATCCATATATAGCATGATAAAATTAGGACTCATATTAGGTCAAATCATGGCAGTAGGTCTTCTTTGGTAACCATAGTTATTCGTGTATATAACGAGATATGAAAAATCTGAATGCGAATAAATGATTGTACATATTACACATGATTCAGGATGACAATAATTATTTGGGAATATGAGATACGTACTAAACATAAAATACACACATGGATTATGCAGCAGAACTGGTAGAGGGATAGATGGGCATGCACAGTAAGGAAAACAGTCACATGACTTATGCGATCAATTGGCCCCGTTTGGGTCATTATAGTGCCTTCGGGCCCTTATAGATAGTCATTGTCTCATACAATGATAACAACACCTTCAGGCCCTTATAGATGGTCATTGTCTCGTACAATGATAACAGCGCCTTCGGGCCCTTATAGTTTCCTTTATCCACTTCTAAGGTTTATGCATGCATGAAACATAAAACAAATGACAAGTATATGCAGAATGATTAAAAATGATAAAGAACATGACATGATATGAAGCATAACATTGCTATGTGATGATATGAGGACAAGTACATGTTAGCCAGAGCGAGAAGAAAAATATAAATGACTGAAATGAATCATGATATGATAAGAAAGTATAAGATTGTATAAGCATGTATGTAAATTATAAGGTATAAGAACATATTTAAGCATGTATATGACATAAGTATATGTTATGTTATATGTATGTAAATGTGTAAAGTGAGATGACTCTTATTAGTGGTGGAGTCACGAGTTATTCCACTAAGCTATAAACATACGGGTGTTTAATCAGTGTGATCTGAAGAAAAGCAGAGGACATAATGATCGCATCGACTCGAGAATTGACCACGTAGTTAAGAGGCCATAGGAAGACTTTTTAATTACATTTTGTATATGTAATAGTCTTTTTGTTTCTTTTGTAAGCAATGTAAATATTGTAAATGTTGAACACTTCCATATATGGAGCTTGTATATATTTTGTAATCCGCTGCTACGGAATATATTACAAGTGAAATGTTTAACATTATATGAATGAACAAGCTTAAAGTTTATAAGTTTATTGTAATAAAAAAAAAATGACACCCTCGCCGACGGGTGTGCGAGTTGGTGGTGTCCTGAAGTTAGTAAATTATCGAGGCCCCAATTGGGGGCATCACAATTTAGTGGCATCTCGGATTCGGTTCGGACCCGCCAACCGAGTCGGACTTGAGAAGGGGTGTTACTAGGCGTCCCAGTTGAAAGCCTTTTTCAGAACCTAGAAGAATGGTCGGCACTTGTCGCTGGATCTGGATACAAAGCGGCTCAGAGCAGCTATTCTCCCAGTCAAACGTTGAATTTCTTTGGTGTTCGAAGGTGGGCGCATGTCTAGCACGACTTTTATCTTATCTGATTTGCCTTTATTCCTCGGCTATTGACCATGAAACCCAAGAATTTTTTAGCTGAGACTCCGAAGGCACACTTGGTTGGATTTAACTTCATGTTATAGTTCTTCAGGACCTGGAACGACTTAGCCAGGTGGGCTATGTGGAGCTTGGCCTTAACTGATTTTACCAGCATGTCATCTATATATACCTCTATAGATGTTCCAATTTAACCACGAAATATGTTTACTAGCCTTTGTCGTGGCCTAGCGTTCTTAATGAAAGGGCATCCACTGGCCAATAGTAAATTACCTTGCCCGATTCACAAATAAGGTATTCTCTTGGTCATTGGGGTCCATTATGATATGATTGTATCCCAAGAAAGCGTCCATAAAGCTGAGAAGCTCGTAGCCAGCTATGACGACCACTATCAGGTCGATCTGAGGTAGGGGAAAGCTATCTTTCGGATAGGCTCTGTTGATATCTATGAAGTCGATGTAGAGTCGCCATTTGCTGTTTGCCTTTTTGACGAGGACTACATTAGCCAACTTCGATCGAAATTATTCCACTTCTCGGATAGCTTTGGATTGTAGGAGTTTGTTAACTTCTTCATCGATCGTATACATATACGAGGAGAAACTCTTTCTTTTTTGCTTGATAGGCTTGAAGGAGGCGTGTTTGCTTTATGTGTGATCCTTTGTGGGGTCGATTCCCCTATATCCTCCTTACCAGCCAAGCGAATGCTTAAATGTTATGTTTCGAGAAATTAGTGTGGGGGTCCTGTGTCTTTAGCTAATTTAGATCCGATGTAGGCGAGGATGTTTTAATTTGTTCATAAAAGGTACATTTAGTTGGATATACGAGGGCGTGAAGTAGTTAACAAATCTCGTCTCGTAGAGCTCGTCCGTGCCAGATCTGCCTACCGCTTTGTTTCATAGATCTTGCGTACTCCACGGCTATGCGATCTCCTCGAACCATTCCTACCCCATTAGCAGTGGGGAATTTGATAACCATATGATAGGCGGAAGGGATGGCTCTTATGGCGTTGAGGGAAGGTCTGCCCAGCAGTATGTTATAAGCTGATGGGGCATTCATTATGAGAAACCTCACCGTCGTTGTGGCCTGACACGGGGGATCTCCCAAAGTGAGCACTAGTTGTGTTGACCTTAGGGGCAACACTCTTTCTCCGGAGAACCCCCGTAGGTGGGCATTGACCGGTGCTAGCTTCTCATTTCCGATGCCCATTTTATCAAAGGCTGACGCGAAGATGATGTCGGTCGAGCTTCCATAGTCAACTAGAACTCTGTGTACTGTTTTGTTGGCTATGATGACCTTATTACCAGTGGATCATCATCAGAGTCTTTGGCGGCCCTTCCATGTCAGTCCAGGTTATGGTAGTGTCCAGCGGAGGGAGTTTGGATACGGCTTGTATCTCTAGTGTCTCCCCTGATCTAATGTTGCGCGGATGAGCCTTACAGGTGGCGGACTCCTACATGAATCCCCGGAGATCACATGGATTTCCCCCAAGGGTTGCTGGTGTTGAGTTGGAGCTAGCTGACGGGGTGATGGAGGTGGTGCATGGTCCCGACCTTCTGAGGCCACAAAGTGGTGAAGATGTCCACATCGGATAAGGTATTCTTTTTCCTTCCTCAATTGGATGTAATCAT
The DNA here is from genome assembly GCA_016808115.1 of Tetrastigma voinierianum. Taxonomy (NCBI): domain Eukaryota; kingdom Viridiplantae; phylum Streptophyta; class Magnoliopsida; order Vitales; family Vitaceae; genus Tetrastigma; species Tetrastigma voinierianum. Next base: position 329,394 of record JAEQBH010003059.1, on the reverse strand, counting down.
TTGTTTGGTGTCCATGATCCCTATGGAACTCACAATACTTGGTTAAGTCTCTCTTTGCTGGGTCTGTCTTCATTTGAGACGGCCACCTTAAAAACTTTTCATGCTGTGTCTCACGTAGGACCTGTGACACCGAGGCTGTCAAGGGGGTGAATTACGAAGTGGATATCGCTATTGTAGCTCGGGTTGAGGTGGGGCCAAGCGGTCCCTGACGTTGCCTCATCTTTTTGGAGACCGTTCTCTACTCTCTTTGTCCCTTCTCGAGGATCCATCCATGTCTCCTCGTCTTCTGGGGCTCCGCTCTCGTTTTTTCTCGCCCTTGCTTTTCTCCTTTCGCAGTAGAGTTTTCGAAAAACTAGATAGAAGGGCTTCCTCATTTGTTGATGTATACATGCTTTAGCGAGCACCTCGACAAATACTTGCTGAGGGGTTCTTTGAGATGGAAAACATTAGGTCTTTTGACTACACACCGAGCCCGATGATGAAAGCGGTGATGGTGAACTTCTCATCTAGGATGTCTACCTTTAATGACTCCGCGTTAAACCTCTAGACGTAGGAACTCAGGTTCTCCTGTGGGCTTTGCTTTATGGTCAGCAAGTGATAGCTCGGCTTCCTGTATGTTCGAGCTTCGATGAAGTGGAAGACGAACGCGATGGATAGCTCTCTGAAGGATGAGATTAACGAAGGTGGGAGTCTGTTGAACCAGGCTAAAGCCGGGCCTTTTGGCGTGATGGCGAAGGCTCTGCATCTAACGGGGTCCTGGTATCCGTGTAGCTCCATCTGATTCTTGTAGGTATTGAGGTGGTTTACAGGATCTTTCGTTCCGTTGAATGTTTCGATTTGAGGCATTCTGAACTTCGCTGGGAGAGGGAAGTGTAGTTACCCGACCGTGAATGAGGACTCTATTTGTTGTACTAATGCATCCATGGAGACTAGGCACCGATCCTTTCCTTTACTTCCTTCATGTCATTGAGCTCTTCTTCCGGATGTCTCGAAAGCCCAGCCCGCTCCCATGATCGTTCCCTGTCTCTGTGATAAAGGATGGGTCCATTACCTCTATTGTTCCCTCTGGGTACTCCCTCATTGCGATCCTTTCCGGGGGTTTATAGGGATCATGTTCCTTGGCTCGGCTAGTTTCTCCTTCCTCGTCAGCGTCTCGAGGAGCGTCGTGGTGTTGTTGTTCTTCCTGCGGTCGTTGTATTTGTCTGGTGAGTTCTTCCAAGTCTCGACAAGCGTTGGTTAGTGAGACGGAGTGTTTCCATTTCATCAGCATTGGCCTGCAGAGTTTCAAGAACGTCTCTTGGTGGTCGGCTATCCAGGTCACCCTGCTAATCCTGCGTCCTAGGGGGGTTGGCGTGACTCATGCTCATGTTTCGGGTCGATACCATCAATCACTGAGAATTCAGTTTTACTTGTAAAGGAATTGTCGTTCCCATAGATGGCGCTAAACAGATGGTGCTTTTCTCTTGTCTTGTTTAGGCTTCGGGGATGTTGGAAGTAGATTTGATGGATCGGATCATCGAACCCGACTGCCTGAGAGGGTGATCTAGCGGGGGTGTCTTAGGCCGCCGCCTCTTAGATGTGGCTAAGTTAGTTTCTTCTTTATGAGAAGGAAAGGAATTCAAGCTCTTTTAAAGCGTTATTCTTGTGTACCTTTTAACGTGGTGGAATGGGTCGATGTTATAAGGAAATAATGGTTACTTTACGCGTCGGATGGTGATCACGATATCTTTCTCATTGGGTGAGGGGAGTTTCCTTTTCCTTATCATGGATGAGCTCTTGGGGATAATGGAGGAGTTGTGATCATGCATGATCTTTCTTTCTGTCCGTGGGATCGCGGATCATGGAGATTGGGCACTTTAAGCTTACGTAGGTTTTTTTTTTGAGTGCACTATGTCGGCTTGATTACACGGCGGAGTGATTTCAATTATGGGCCACGACCCGAGTCTTTGTGGCATGGGTAGGATCTCACTTGTGGGCCAGAGCTTCTTTAATGGGGTCCCCCGACTCCGCTTCATAAAAGGGAGGTTTGGGCTGCCGCCACTGGGTTTGTCTTCCGAACTTTATGTATATGTCATTCTACTGCCCGTGAGTGTCAAGTAATGCATTTAAAAAAAAATAAAATACATGAATAGTTTTCTTTTTTAAATAATCACGAGCTAGCCTCAAACATAAACACATTCTCCAATCTTTATTTTTTAAAATTAACCTTAGAACCGCATTTATCAATTGAGATTTTGAAAAGTTAACCTTAAACCCCTAGTTGGTGAATATGGTCTTAAAATTAACCTTAAAACCATAGTTGGTGAATGTAGTTTTAAGGTTAATTTTTAAAACCGCATTTGATAAATAACATGTGGAAGACTAATTTGGTGATTATTGCGAAAAGAAAGTTACTCATGAATTTTTTTTACATGAATTATTTTGACACTAAACTTCCAGAATTATAATTGAATCTTTTATACCTTTTTTATTCATGACTTACTACGTTTCTTTCTAGTTAGTATCTAAAGTAATTTTCCATGATAGATGTGGGTGAAGGATGCGAGGTTTTAGCGCGAGACAAGCTTTTGGGTTCATTCTCAGTAAGTATGGACTTCTATACTAAATTACTCTTTTATTGAGTTATTTCCTACACTTTCTTATTTGATGGTAACCCTAGAAAGTATGTGACCTTTAGCTAACTTAGATGTATGAAAATGATTTTATTATTTGTCAAACAAACCAGGTATGTTGGAAGGAAGGTAGAGGAAGAACTTGGAAATGGGAGAGACTAGATGATTGAAAGGAAAAGACTTCTTGTATTCTTGAATGCTTCTTTTTGGCTTGATGTCCTGGCTTCGAGGATCACCTCTATTTATTCTAGTAGCACCTTCTCGACAACCCAGTAGCTAGGATTGTGCCAACACAAATATAATCTAATGGTTACAAATAAGTCTCTTTACAAAATTTCAATCCTACCCTCATTTTAGAGAACTCTTTGGAAATATCTAGTTGGGCTAACATGTTTCTAACAATTTAGGCTTTTATTTAAACTACAAAGCCCAAAACTTAATTACCCAAAATCATTTCAACTAAGACCCAAAATCCAAAATCAAGTTTAAGCTTCAACACCCCCTTTAAACTTGATTTTGTTACTCTAATCAAACTTCTTAACTTGGTGAAGTCTTCTTGCTTTAGTGGCTTGGTGAAGATGTCAACTGCTTGATCATGAGACTTCATGTGCTCCAATTGCACATCCTTTCTCGCAATGCATTCTTGATAGGGGTGAATCATATTAGCATTTATAGCGTGTTTCTTAGGTGTTTATGTAACCTAAATACTAGATTCACACCCTTATGCGCAAATATTACACTAACCCCTCATCTGTGTGAGTTTTGCATGTATTGAAAGCAAAGCAAGCAAAGAAGGCAAAAAGAGTAAGAAAGCAGAACTTGCACTAGAGGCACTCCTTCGCCAAGGAAAAGGTGCTTGTTAAGGTGGAGGTGTTCGCCAAGGCGAAGAGAAAGCTTCGCCTAAAGATTGAAGATTAAGAGCCTCGTGTTCGCTAAGGCGAAGAAGACCTTCACCGAGGCGAAGGCCTTCGCTGAGGTGAGGAAGGCATTCATTGAGGTGAAGAAGACCTTCGCCAAAGAAAAGGGGGAACATCTTGCAAACCAACGCTTTTGGGTTCACCAAGGCGAATCAGACCTTCGCCAAGGAGAAGGAAGATCATTTTGATTTTTGACACGTGTTCGCCAAGGAGAAGGATGTCGAGATTGAGACAAAAATGCTGTCACACCCCCGACCCCTGCATCCCACCTAGGCGGATGAAGGGGGAGTGAGACTATACTGGGACTCTTTACTTGCTTTTTTAGACATTGGTGGACCCAAGTCTTATAACTGAATCAAAATATCATATACAAAGATACAAAAATAAACTACCATCATAGTGGTGTTTACAGTGTCAATACATACAGTCTTGAGTCCCATTTACATATACATATACAAAAACTGTACTTTTACATTTACATGTCGAGTCACCAAAACATAGGTGATGGACCCACTACGAAGTGTGATGGCCAGCTGATAGTATCGCGGAAGATCGCGGACGTCACTCCTTTATACCTACCGCGGATAAAAACTTTTGTGTGCTAAGCTTAACGCTTGAGTGGGAAACCATGACTTATACGTATACACATGCTGCCCAATACTCATTTATAGTAAACATATAAGCATTAACATATATCTGATAGCGGATATAAAATTTTTCATGAATTCATATAACAAACATACACGTGCTTATAGCGGGACTTATGCTTGTTCGGATCTCAGTAGGAGTTTAAGGCTTATGCTTGTCTGAGGAGGTACTAGTAAGGTACATTGAGCAAAGCGATGTATATTGCTCTTTCTTGTGCTTTATTTGGGCTCTTTATCGTATAATGTTTATTCTGCAGACTAGTGACAAAAAATGAGTGGGACACAACTAATAAATTGCCCGAAGGTGCAGTGCGATCTTGGATGCCATGGCACAAGCGGGGAGTCTTAGAAGCAGCGACGGAGTCTTGAGTCGCACTAATGGGTCTTAGAGTGCTTCGTGTCTTGGGAGCAAAGTCGAGAAGTGTCGTCGCACTGTCGAGAGTACCAAATTACTAAATGTGCCAAAGCACGGTTAGAGAATGCCGTCACACTGTCAGTCAGAAGTGTTATCGTGCTGCCCACATAACGGAGGTCTTAGTGTCATTCCATGTCAGGTCTTAGGTAGTCTACGATTATGTGTTCAGGGACTTACTATCATATCATAAGGGCATTAAGTTTGCCCACATCGCCTCGACGGCGAGGTATGGTCTAATTTTTCCTTTACCTTACCAACATGAATGGACCCTTTCATACACTTATAGGGTGTTCATTTGTCGATAGACGCCAAGTCACCGAACAGCGGAAAGCAAGCGAAACAAAAAACCTGAAATTTCAATGCGCTATGAGCGGTAGCTACGCGCGGCGTAGCTTTGCTGCGCTCTCGGCGTGCCAGGAGAAACAACAAAGCCCTCCTCTACCACTCTGTGGCGTGGACATGCCATGCCTTGGCGTGGACTTGACCTTCGCGATGGGATCGCCGGCCGCGTAGGACCTCGAAATGCTTATATTTTTGGAGTTTCGTCCGTTTTCGAGGAAATCTAACCAAAAACCTAAAATAATCCAAGCATCAATGAAAACAACTCCCAAGGGTGATTTCTAACCTTAAAACCAAACATAGAGATTAATTAGGGTTTTCCAAACCCCCGAACTCAAATACTTGTAAGTTAGGTTAACTTCCTAACACCCAAATAGGTATCCATACCTTATAAACCAAGAATCCATACCCAAAGGGAGGATTCCATACTTATCTTATACAAACTAGGGTTTTACCAACCCAACTTTCAACAAATCTAGGTTTAGGATGAATTCTTAACTAAACCCTAGGAATCGAACCACTAATATCCATACAAACACGTCCATACAAGTTCCATACAAAAACATAGCCATCCATACAACAATTCCATACCTTCCTTGACTTTCTTTCTCTTCTTCTTCTTCTTCTCCCTCTCTCCACGTTTTTTTTGCTCTCCAAATGGGTATGGGAAAAACATCTCATCCTAGACGAACTTGGTCTTATCCCATTTGACCTTATTTTCCTTTCATTACACTTTGGTCCTTCACCTCTCCTCTATCTACAAATCAAGTTATTCATATTTCCACTTTAGCCTATAATCTTCTTATCATATGACCTTTGGGTTTGGAATTGGTAAATTACTAATTTACCCTTAACTCTTGTATTAATTTTGGATTTCTCAGTTTTCACGTTTTGAATTTAAATTACGAAAAATTCAAATTATACGTACAAAATACCTTAAACATGCTGAAAATGACTAGGGTATATTTCGGGGTGTTATAAATGCCCTCATTCTTAGCCCAATTTCTGGTCATTTTCCATATGCTATAAATACTCACTTGTAAGGAGATTGGGAGGAGATCTTGGAGGCTTGGACATATTCATCTTCTAGGGTTTTCTCTTTAAGCTCTCGTTTCTAGGGTTTGTACATTTTCTTAGATATTTTAGCTTCTTGTTGGAGCTAAGTTGTAAGATCTAGCTGCTAGAGGACTTCTTGTAGTGGTGGAGTCGAGTTTTGCAGGACTTCCATTTCATATTTGTTTTGTATCACTAAACCCTTATCTCTTTCTTAATCTTTCAGCTTTATGTCTGCCATAAACATGATTTGTTGGGTTTTGAGGCTGCCATGAGTAGCTAGATCCCTCTCTAGGGCTGGTTGTGGACATTGGTATTTGGCTTATGTATTATTGAATGATTTTGTAAATGTAATCTTGTGTTAAGGTTTTATGAATGTGGTTTTCAGGTTTTTATTCAATTGTTGCATGCTAGGTAATGAGATTGAGACCTAGAGCTCAAAGGGTTTCCAAAGTGACAATTGGAAGTATGCCCTTGGGACTTGATTTTCATTCCCTAATATTTTACAATTGATAAAATCAATCTGGCTTAATAAAAGAAGTCTAGAAAATTAGGAAAGTCTAGTACTAGATGGATTTTATTAGGAAGGACATTATCTAACCCTATGTGATGATCGTATGGACAAAAGGTGATTGATCTAAACATAACCCGGGAAATTCCATTGCATGGATGAGAGGTGACAAATGGAAATTCCCAAGGATTTATTTACCTTAGAACAAGTAACACATTGTTTGACCTAGATGGACAGAAAGAAGAATAGGGATTAGGTGTGAGAAATTGAGGTGAGACTCAAAAGAGAGAACCTCATATAGAGTTCCTTGGGTAAACATAAGAGTATCTTCACTTAATTAGTACTTAATGAATAGAAGCCATAAATGCACAAATGGAAATAACCGGCCCTAGTGTTATTCCTTAAAGTTTTTCTTACAACTTAATCCATCGATTTGCTAATATTTTATAGTAGATTTTTAGTTTGGCTTAGTTTTATTTTTTTAGTTAACAATCAATCAAAACCAGTTTAATTCGCTTAAATAGTAAAATTCTCGAGTAGCCGGGGTACTTAATACCCACTTAAGCCATCTCTTCCCTGTGGGTTTGACACACCAGGTTTTTAAATTAAAAGCCACTATATTGCTTGTGATCCGTGCACTTGCGGATTAGGTTTTTAACCAAACTTTTATATAAACAAAAACAATTGAACAATTCTCTAACGTAGTGATAGTGAGTATCAACGTGTTTACTTTGGTCATGGAAGACTAGGTTCTTAGCCAAAGCTATTGTTGACTAGTTGTCCACAAAAATCTTGGTCAGCTCCTCTTATGGCAAACCCAACTCCTTTAATAAATTTCGGAGCCAAGTTGCATGGCAAACACATGAAGTAGCACCTATATACTCCACTTCGCATGTGGAAGGAGTGACAATCAATTGCTTCTTTGATACCCAAGTGAAGGTAGTGTCTCCCATGTAGAATCCAAAGCTAGTGGTACTCTTGCGATCATCTATTTCTTCACTCCAATCACTATCGTTGTATCCAACAAGCTTGTAATCATAAAAAACAGAATAGTACAAGCCAAAGTTTGTTGTACCTTTGAGATAGAGAAGAGTTTGGACAACTTGATTCCGCATTCCATTGGCGTGCCAACCGAATTAGAGTCATCCATCTTGAACCTCTTAAGCACCTCTTTAGCATAACCTTCTTGAGTGATTAGGATGTGTTTGTCTTCTTACTTTACTTCAATGCCGAGGTAGTAAGACATGAGCCCAATATCAGTAATCTCGAACTCATTCGTCATCTCTTTCTTAAACTCATCGAACATGTTTGGATTGCTACCTGTAAAGATCAAGTCATCTACATTCAAGCACACAATCAGAATATCACCGTTTTGGATTTTGATGTAGAGTGTGTGCTCATATGGACATTTGATGAAAATTCTTTCTTGGAGGTACTTGTCAATTCGAGCATTTCAAGCTCTTGGAGCTTGCTTCAAACCATAGAGTGCCTTTTCCAACTTTAAAACCTTGTCTTCTTCTCCATATACTTCGTAGTCTTGTGGTTGCTCAATGTAGACTTCTTCTTCAAGGACTCCATTTAGGAAGATAGATTTCACATCCATTTGATGTATCCTCCAATTATTTTGAGCTGCTAAGGAAATAATTAGTCTAAAAATTTCTAATCGAGCAACAGGAGCAAATACCTCATCATAGTCGATGCCAACTCTTTGATTTTAGCCTATTGCCACCAATCTTGCCTAGTATCTTTTGACTTTTGTTTTGGCGCTTTTCTTTGCTTCATACACCTATTTCACATCGATCACCTTGTGTCCTTTTAGAAGTGAAGTTAGCTCCCACATGTCGCTCTTCTTGATTGCCTTTATATCTTCATCCATAGCGTCTTTCCAATTCTTTTTTTCCCATTGCTTCTTGGAAGTTCATAGGCTCACAATCGGCAAAAGAAAGTAAGATTTTCTTGATTTTCAATTACCTTATAAAGTTCTTGTAAGCTTTTGAAATGAAGAACTATTTCACTTGAGCTTCCACCTTCTTGAGTACTCACAACTGGTGAAGTTGGTGGGGTAGCAGTAGGCTCCTCTCTGACTTTATGAGATCTCAATAAATTTTTTTTTGATGTGGAAGATCAGTCAATGCTGCAACCATAGAGCTTTCTCAAATTTTCTAGAGACCCAATAACCTTTCTCTAATGCCACTTTGTTGGAAGGAAGATGGAGGAAGAACTTGGAATATGGAAGAGACTAGATGATTGAAAGGTTGTATTTTTTGAATGCTTCTTGTTCTTGGCTTGATACAAAACTCAAGGGATCACCCCTATTTATACTAGTAGCACCTCCTCAACCAATGGCTAGGATTGTGCCAACACAAATCTAATCTAATGGTTATAAATAAGTCTCTAGAATTCTCTACAAAATTTCAATCGTACCCTCATTCTAGAAAACTCTATGGAAATATCTAGAATAGACTTCTAGAAGTTGGACTAATATGTTTTTAACAGTTTGGGCTTTTATTTAAACTGCTAAGCCCAAAACGTAATAACTCAAAATCATTTCAACTAAGACCCAAAATCCAAAATCAAGTTTAAGCTTTAACATAGTGGTGCTTGAACACTAGTATCCTATACATAAAATTGTTGCACATCTAATCATCAACACTAGTATCCACACGTGCATTTTTTAGGAAAAAATATAATAAATTAATTGAAGATTACGTCGTTGAAGTGAAGATCTATTTGATCTCTCTTTTGAATGTTCAAGAGTTCTTGGAACTCTTTCCAATGAGGCAGTGTCAAATCTTCCCCTCTGTGTGAAGCATTGTTAGTCCAAGTTTGTCCATTCTCATCATGGACTAGAAGTGTTGTTCGACATGTACTCATAAAATATAATACAAGAGGAAAACTTGAGTTATGTGAATTTCTTTCTTATCAATCTTATCTACCCTCTTAAGGGAAATGATTTGATTTTGCCGTGGGATTGTTATTTTGCAAAGTTGACATCTAGGCCATAGTTAACAGGTAAAAACACAATTTAACCCTTTTAAGAAAAAATTTCTAGAACTATTTTTGTATATGTTAGTTGCTTTAAGCACGAGTAATATTTTTAAGGGTGTGTGTATATTGTGCTTCTTTTGTGCTTCTTCAAGTTAGTCTAGGGAGACTCATGAGTTCAAAGATGAAGTTTTCATCATTCTCCACTTGGTAGAGCACTCTCCAGCATGTGTTCATCACATCCAAGTCTTCATAGTAGTCATCCACATTTGGACAAATGAGGCTTTCCATGTGCTCACTTGCTAGAGTGTCAACAATGCACACTCATTTGATATTAAACTCCTCATTACTTGACATGAGTTTCTTATACATGTTAAACATATTGACCTCCATGGTCATGTTCCCAAAAGTTAATTGCATTAGGTCTTTCCTACAATTTATTAAAGCATTAGAGGTGGTTATGAATGATCTTCCTAAGATGATTGGAACATGATTGGTTCCCATAGTGGATGGCTCTATGTCGAAGAAAACAAAGTCAATGGGATAGAAAAAATTGTCGACTTGTACAAGCACATGCTCTACTATTGGGTCAATTGTGCCAATCGTATCAAATTCGGGTCGATATTGGGTCATTAGCACATGCTCCATTGGTGATGAATCATGGAACTCATAAATCTCCTCTTGTTCATACAATGGCCTACATGGGGAAGGAGAAGTGTTTATTGTTATAGTGTGAAGCTGGGGTTGTCATCCTTCCATGTTGTAATGAATGAGTTCACGTTTTTGATTCATGAATGCCTCTTGATGGATGTGGGTTGGATCGACGATTGCGGTTTTGTGTTAAGTACATATTACTTTGTTGCATATGGTGGACTTCTGCATCTAGTATCTCTTAAGGAATTAGAGGCAGATAAGATGCATGCAATGTATTGAAGTATAATTGGTTGGATGGCACTTGGAAAAGGATGGACAACTTGGAAGGTGGAACATTATTTCTTGGCAAGCCTTCCTTTGGAGTTTTAGTCAGAGAGCAAACAACATTGATTGCAGATAGGGTTTACTATTTCTCATCACAAACATCCATGCCCAAGTTTCTTATCTACGGGGTGACAAGAATAGAAGAAAGGGTGAGTTTCCTAGGAAACAAACATACTATGATCGGTATCAATTCTATGACTCATACCTTGGGAAGAGTTGGAGTTTATTGGGGAGGATGGAAACTAGATGTGTATGGAACCTCCTTTGTTCATATCTTGATAAGGAGTTGATTGACGAATCAATGTTTGATTTTCATGTATCTCAAGCTTGCAGGGACTTAGATTTCATGTAAAACAAATCAATTTTAAAATTTTAAGTTTAATTGTGATGTGGAATTGTATTTTCTAGTTTTGGTTATGTTCATATCATTGTTGAACCTTAAGTTTTATTTTATCTTTTCATGTATTTTAATACTTTTTATATCTTGAAACATATGATCTATTTTTATGTAAATTTTATATTCTTTTGTTGAAGTGCATGGATGGGAATTAATTGTATTTCTATCTCTGATTCTGGTTAAAGTTAGCAAAATTAGTTTCTCAGTTAAAGTAGAATTTCAGGATTTTTTCACACTTCACAGTTATTTTTTAAGAAAGGTTTTTTAATAGAAGTTTCAAATTGCAAATATATGTTTATTTTTTAAACATCCAATTGTTTCAAATTTAAAAAAAAAAAAACTTTTGGAACAAAACTTTAATACTTTACCAAATTATTACAAATTATCCTTCCAATCTTGTTGGTTTATTTCTTTTTTAATTGATACATTTAATAATAGAAAAGCAAAGAAATAGAAATAAAATTAAAATAATGATTATAATGTCAAATTTTCTAATTAAATTTTCAATTCATTTAAGGTCATTTTAGACATTTTTTAATATTAATATACTTTATGTTAATTTTCAAAATTTAATACTTTACATGGCTTGTTGGATCGAATTTTTGGTAGTTATATGACCAATTTCATTTTTTCTTTTAAACAATTATCTATATGGTGGAGGAGACTCGTGTCCCAATTCTCACCATAAGAATTTACACTAAAATGAAACTTGATGAGAAAATTGTAGGGTCTATTTGGTTCTGGATTTTTAAAATTGTTCTTGAGAACAATTTTTTTTCTTAACTATAATTGTTGATTTGTGATCCGAATTTCGATTTGGGTTTATGTTTGATCCGAAGGCCCATAATGTGACTTTTATGAAAAGAAAATGTTGAGAAAAAAATTTGGGATTTGTTGTGATATGGACCTTTATGTTAAGATATTTTCTTAATATTAACATACTATGATTTATTCTTGTTGGAATAAATGACATTCATTGTCATTTACTCCTTGAGGAGTCAGGCGGGGAGTCAGCGTTTGGCACGAAACATTGGTTTCTGAATGTTAAAGTGCCGCTGGCCTGTAAAGGTGAGACTTCCCATGGCTCCGAGAAAATAGTAGTTTTTTTTTTTTTTTGGTTTTGAGTTTATCAAAGAGTGTGGTGTTTGGGTGATAGCCTCGGACAGAGTTTCAGTTCGCCGGAGCAGTGTCTAGGTGTTGAATGTACTGCTTGTCCGCCGTTGTATACTGGGAAACAGACGTCGAAGTGACTTCTCAGAGCACCAGGGAGGCAGCGAATATGTTTAAGGAGATACCATTAGCGCTCACGAGACTCGGCATTTTCGTATTAATTGGTTTATGGGTTTTTGTTCTTGTAATGGTCTTTCTCGCAGTCTTTACTTTCTCTCTGTAATCCTTGTAACGGTCTGCGCAAACTTAAAGCAGTTGTTCTTGAAAATTGAGAGTTGGTTGGTCGGAGAAGAAGAAGTCAGGAAAAAATTTTTTGGAAAGGAGAAAAAAAAAAAAAGAAACTTTTTTCGAAAAAAGAAAAAAAAAAAGAAAAGAAAAACCATATTTGGCCTTGAGGTTTTTCCTTTTTTTGGATCTGAGGAGGAGAGCAGTTGACATAAGGAAACGCCAAACAAACAACTTGGTTTGTTGGAAAGTCACTGTAAAATAAATAAAAATACAAAGGAGGGAATGGAACTCAAGACCTTGAGTTGAGCGAGCTACGTCGATAAACCCGTGCTTTGTTGTGATATTTCTTGCGAGAATATATGATAAGGAGAAAACAGTCTTTTAGGTTAAAACCACATTACTCACTTTGTGAGTTTGTGCTAATTCCTTTGTGGTCTTAGGAATTTGGAAACACAAAGCAGGAAGTTAATCTAAGGAGGCTAGTTGTTTGGCTCGGGTTTTACCACCGATCTTTCTGGGAATACTTTGTTCGTGTTAATTCCAATTATTAACGAGTGGTTTGGGGAATAGGAACTTGATCAATTTTCTATAATTTTGCAGAGAAATGGACATTGGTTCAGACACCATGGTTCCCACTGCATCTGCTCAAGTGGCAACCCCTATTGTGACACAAGCACCCGATGATGCCCTCTTACGGTGCTATCTGCATCTCACACGGAGAAAAACCGGAGAGATCGAGTGGACTTAATTTCAAAGGTGGCGGCAAAGATCTTTGTTCTATTTGACCACCTTGAATCTTGCGAGATTCTTGTGAGGAAGAAACTCGAAGCTCAAAGAAGATGGCGAGATATCCGAGTCATTAGTCTTTGTGGATGTTTGGTAACGTGGAGCTTTAAATGCGGGGAACTACGTCATGAATGCTTTAGCGATTCTCTATACAATGTGTATACGGATAAGAAAACGACTAAGGAGCTATGGGATTCACTAGGCCAGAATATAAAGCGAGGATCATAGGGGCCAAAAGTTAGTTGTGGGCGATTCCTCGATTATAAAATGGTAGATTCAGGCGTGGTCGGTCTAGTCAAGAACTTCAGTAATCCTCCATGAGATTCATCTTGGGAATGATGTTGAGCGAAACTTTTCAAGTGGCAGCTATTATTGAGAAAATGCCTCATGCTTGGAAAGACTTCAAAAACTACCTCAAACATAAGAGAAAGGAGATGAGCATCGAAGATCTAGTTATTCGACTTCACATCGAAGAAGGCCGATAAAGGATACGAGAGGAAAATGGCCTGCGATCCCAGTGAGGCTAAGGCTAACTTTGTGGAACATGGTCAAGGTTCGAGTTCAAAAGGCAACAACAAAGGAAAAGGCACTAATTTGGGACCAAAGGGGAGTGTTCAAAGCAAAAGTTCATCGGGAAATGCTTAAAGCGTAGGAAGCAAGGTCACAAATCTTCGGTGCGGACTTAGAAGAAACAAACTCGAGGGAAGCCAATGTGGTTGTGACGTCTCGAGGATATTATGCGAAATTGACCTCAACGTAGTGATCTACGAGGTGAACTTGGTGGGATCAAATCACCAGGAATGGTGGATTGACCGCGGTGCTACGCCATGTATGTTACGATAAGATGATGTTCTCCACCTTTGAACCAATTGAGATTGGAGAAAAGGTGTTCATGGGGAACTCTGCCACATCGGATATCAAGGGGCAGAGCGAGGTGGTCTTAGAAGATGACTTATGGAAAGAGTGAAGCTCTAACAAATGTGTTATATGTGCACGAAATCCATGAGGGCAGTGTCACAGTTTCTTTCTTGAATAGTCATGGATTTCGGTTGGTGTTTGAGTCAGATAAATTTGTTCTATCAAAGAGCGGAATGTATGTCGGAAAAGGGTATATGAGTGGCGGTATGTGGAAGCTTAATGTAATGACTATCATTAAGTCAGAAATGAATAAAGCTAGTTCTTCTGCTTATATTCTTGAGTCATCTAATCTATGGCATGGTAGATTAGGACATGTTAATTATGATACATTGCGTAATTTAATCAGCAAATCCATATACCAACTTTCAAATTGATCTGAACTGAAGTGTGAAACTTGTGTTGAGGCAAAACTAACCAGGTCATCTTTTCAAAGTATTGAAGGACACACTGAACCTCTTGACTTAATCCATAGTGATATATGTGATTTGAAGCTCGTACAAACAAGAAGTGGTAATAAATATTTATTACCTTTGTGGATGATAACACCAGTATTGTTATGTGTACTTACTTAAAAGTAAGGGTGAGCGATAGAAATTTGTTGTTCTCTACAAAAGCGAGTTGAGAATCAACTTAATAGGAAAATTAAAAGTCTTGAGAAGTGATCGAGGTGGAGGCATGAATCGCCATTTGTTGACCTTTGTGCTCAGCATGGGATTATACATGAAACCGTAGCACCTTGTCGCCCTGATCTAATGGGTGGAATTTGCGGAAAAAATCGCACTCTAAAAGAAATGATGAATCTGTCTTGATAAGTTACGATTACACCACAAAACATGTGGGAGGAAGCCATTTTATCTGCTAATTACCTTCTAAAATGGGTACCTAAAAGAGAAAGCGAAAAAGACTCCATATGAGTTATGGAAAGAATGAAGCCATCCTCTGAAATACTTGCGAGTGTGGGGATGTCTGATTTGAAGTAAGCGAGTTCCTCCACCCAAAAGGTGAGAATAGGACTTAAAACTATTGATTGCATCTTCATTGGTTATGCACATAACAATCTTTGCTTATCGATTTCTTGTTTATGAGTCAATAATCCTCACGGAACACGATAATGGAATCGAGAATGCATCATTCTTTGTTTCCCATACGGATCGAGGAAAAGCTAGTTCTATCAGCAGTGTTGGAGCTATTCATGAAAATAGTCGGGATGAAGATGCGATGGAGAGAGTAGAACCCGGCGCCGATAAAGGGCAAGGACAGAAAAATCATTTTGGTCAGATTTTCTGACATACATGCTCGTAGGGGAACCTCAAACCTATAAAGAGGCAGTGAACTCTACGGAGAGTCTCATGTGGAAAGAGGCAATTAAAAGTGAAATTGATTCCATGCGCATGAACCATACTTAGAGATTAGTAGATCTTCCATCGGGTTGTAAACCTCTAAGTTCAGTGGATTTTTTAAGAGGGAAACGGAAAGTAGGCGGATCAGTAGACAAATCTGAGGCAAGACTTGTGATCGAAGGCTATATAGGCAAGCGAGGGTGCGGATTATTTTGACCACGTATTCTCTGTGACGAGAATAAACTCCATAAGGATGGTGCTTGCAATTTACGCTAAAAGATCTTGAGGTACATCAAATGGATGTCAAAGGCTTGGCCTTCTTAAATGGAGATTTGAATGAAGAAATCTACATGGAGCAACTGAGGGTTTTGCTCGGGACGAGAAATGAAAATACGTAGATTGGTGAAATCGCTGTATGGATTAAAAACAGCCTTGAAAGCGATGGCGTAGAGATTTGACAAGCGTTATGTTTGTCACATGGATTCTCAAAATCAATGAATGTGACAAATTATTAATACATGTCAAAGATGATGAACATGGCTATGTCATTGTATGTTTGTACGTAGATGACATCTTGGTGTCGGTAGTGATGATAAGATGATTACATCTACGGGAACATGTTGAATTCAAGATTTGACATAGAAAGACATGGGACTTGTTGATGTTTTTGGGAATAAAAATCAAAAGAACATCGGATGGACTCGTGCTAAAATTAGGTCACACTATGTTGACAATATTCTTAAGGAAGTTTGATAAGGATAAATGCGGTATGCTTGAACAGGTAGATGTATTTCTAAGCTTTTCCAAGAATAAAGGAGAGTATTTGCTCAAATACCAGAATACTCTAGGGTGATAGGGAGTCTAATGTACTTAATGAGTTGTACAAGACCAGACATAGCCTATGCAGTTAATAAACTGAGTAGGTACACGAGCAATCCTGGAGCTATGCATTGGCAAGGAATAATGAGAGTATTAAAATACTTACGATTCACTCGTGACTATGAGATTTGCTTATACAAGATATCCTAGCACATTGCTTGGGGATACGGAGTGATGCTAGTGGATATCCCAATGTTAAAGACTCAAAATCCCATAGTGGTTATGTCTTTACACTGGGAGGTGCAACGGTATCATGGAAATCCTCAAAGCAGAGCCCAGTTGTGCGGATCCACAATGGAATATGAGTTTATAGCGGCCCAGACGAATGTGGGGAAGAGCGAGAATGAAGCTCGCCCCTTCTGAAGGACATTCAAAGGTGGCCAAAGCCGGTGCCTCCAATATGCATACATTGTGACGATCAATGCACGCTATTGGTAAGAGCCTAAAGCAGTATGTATAATGGTAAGTCTGAACATATCCAGTCGTAGACCGCATTACAAATAGCAACCAATATTTCTGGCCCAGGGTTGTGCTGCTATAGATTATGTAAAATCTAAGGATAACGTGCGGATCAGCTAACCAAAGGGGTTAAGCAGAGAGTTGGTTGAAAAGTCATGAAGGAATGGGACTAAAGCCAAGTAAAAGAATAAGTCGATGCAATGGATACCCGACCTAGTGGCCCGGAGATCCCAGATCTAGGTTGAAGGGACAACCAAATTGTTAAGACTTTGATACAATCCCAGCGTGGGGATATTATCGTGTCCATTACTATGATGAGCTTGATGATGCTCATAAGAAGAAAGTTAAGCTATGCTTTTAATGATCTCTATGCTGTGGGAAAGAGTAACATGAGCTACTCTTAATTTAAGAGATCGGCTATGTAAGGGTGAAGTGGGGTCGCTTCAAAGGGAATTGAATAGGGCCTGATTCTTGATCGCTCTTGTAAGACCGGAGGCGCATGTCGTAGTAAAAATGGGCCCGTAAAAGTGAGAGCGAAATATGTTAGGAAGATTCTGCAGTAGTGAATATGTCATCATTTCTGCCACGTGTGAGAGAATGGTTCAGGGACATCATGTCTCTTGTTTAGTTAGTAAGGTAAACATATTTTACAAGGAAAGGTTGAAGGATACTTCTACCTGCTCCTATGCGGGTTTCTTACGATGGTCCCATCACCCAGTCTTTTAGGATCTTTGGTCGCGGAATGTCATTCATGTAGAGTGTTGGAATAAATGACATTCATTGTCATTTACTCCTTGAAGGAGTCAAAGAGCGGGGGGAGTCGGCGTTTGGCTTGCCAAGCGTTGGTTTTTGAATGTTAAAGAGATTACTTTAGCGCATGAGGTGAGACTTCCTTATTCCCGGAAAGGGTTTTTTTTTTTTTGGTTTGAGTTTATCGAGTGTGGTGTTTGGGTGATAGCCTCGGACGAGTTTCAGTTCGCGAGATTAGTGTCACAGGTGTTGAAGTGCGCTTGTCGTCGTTGTATCTGGGAAGCAGGGCGGTCGAGTGATCTCAGGAGCACCGGGAGACGACAGATCTGTTTTTAAGGAGATCGTGACGCTCACGAGACTCGGCAATTTCGTATTAATTGGTTTCGGGTTTTTGTTCTTGTAATGGTCTTTCTCGCGAGTCTTACTTTCTCTCTGTAATCAACAACAGATGCTTGATTCTATTCACGATGTATTTTGTAATCATTCTTGGGTCGCAATAAGTTTTACTCTCTTATCGGTGTTTTTTTTTCTATGAGAGTTTTTATGTAAATTTGGTGTTTTTCTTTGTTTTCATATTTTATAACTGACTTTGATTTTAACAACCATAAAATTAAACTCATCCACTTAAGGATCCTAAAGACAAAAGGGTCATTTAAGTCACAGAACATTCCAACAACTTCTCATATGGTTATAAAAAATTCCAATACCCTGTAGATCCTTCCAGAAGTTGGAGTTATGGGTCGGCTTGGTTTTGAATAATATATTATTTTTAACTTTTTCGATAAACTTATGTTAAATTTAGTCTTCTCTATGCTACATAGGAGAGAGGAGAGAGCATGACAAAATTTTTTGTTGATAAAACCGTAGTTGAGAATTACAGTTTAATTTTTGTACTAAAGATGTAGTTGGAAATTATGATTTTATTTTTTGTACTAAAACTATAGATATGAACTATGGTTTTAGTTTTTGTACTAAAGCTATAATAGCATAAAATAAACATATATCAAAGTCGTTAATAAATAAATCACTCAATAAGTTTGTTGAATAAACTTCTATAAAAAACAATTTATAACGAAAACAAAGAAAAGGGTATTATTTACAAAAGGTTATTAACGTATATCAAAAGAAGTGTTCATATGTTTAATTCAATTGATATAACATTTAAAATTTAAAAACATAGGATCCATATAAATAGGAGGGTATTAGGGTGACAGTTTCCTATATTATAAAAATACGTTTAGATATAAAAAAAAAAAAAAAAAACAAGGGTAAGTTCGAAATTAAAACAAGGAAAAAGGGTATTTTCATCATTTCTAGAAAGTTCCACAGCTCCGGAACCAGTGCGAACGAACAAACAGAATCGAACTACCGATTCTCTTCTCTTTCTTCTTCGTTCTTTCCAGCACCTTCCTCCGTTACCTATAAAAAGTAAAAACCCAGACCACCATCTCCAATTTCATCAAACATTGAATATCTTCTACATTTGCAGTTGCAGTTGTTATCAATCTCACACCAGCAATTCTCTGAAATCGACATGGATTTGAGGATGATGGCCTTCGATTCCCCACTCTTTTCCGTCCTGCAACACCTGCACGACGCCGGCGACGACTCCGACAAGTCCGTCAGCTGCCCCTCCCGCACCTACGCCCGCGACGCCAAGGCCATGGCGGCGACGGCGGCGGACGTCAAGGAATCCCCAAATTCATACGCCTTCATCGTCGACATACCGGGGGTAAAGTCCGGCGACATCAAGGTCCAGGTGGACGACAATGTTGTGGTGATCGCGGAGAGAGCGGGAGGAGGGAAGGAAGGCGCCAAGTACGTGAGAATGGAGCGGAGGGTCGGAAAGTTCATGAGGAAGTTCGCGTTGCCGGAGAATGCGAATACCGATAAGATATCGGCGGTTTGTCAAGACGGAGTGTTGACGGTGACCGTCGAGAAACTGCCGCCGCCGGAGCCGAAGAAGCACAAAACCATTGAGGTCAAGATCGCTTGATCAATCTTCATGATTTTCCGGCGGGTAATTACAGCAGATCAGTCATCCTGTTTGATCGGTTTAGTGTGAAATTTGTGTGGGTTCACTGGTTTTCTGTATGGGAGCTGATGATCCCTTTTGTTACTGACTATGAATTGAAAGCCTTTCAGTTCTTCTCTGTTTTTCTTCTATCATGCGTCTTCCTGTAAGAACTGATCTTCCTAAGCCTGAAATTTTAATGGTATTTTTATTTTTATTTTTTGAATTTAAGTGTGATTGGAGAAATGGGAAAGGAAAGTGAAGGGAATTTATCAAATCAAATCAGCTATAGTGAAGTGTAATCTATTAATGATATGACAGATGAAAGGATATTAAAACCAGAGAGGTGCTATAAATCAATTTTAAAAATCTATATTTTAATTGATACAATTTTGTATCTCATTGAGATTAAAATGTATATTCTAATTATTTTAAAAATAAAAGGTTTTTTTTTTAATTATTCATATATAATTATTTTTATTTTCACACAACACAAATAATAAAAAGGGGTAACCCTTTAAAAGGGATAAATGGAAAAACAAATTACAAATCTAACTTATTTTGTTAAAACCCCAAAAAGAAGGATAAAAATACATAATTTGGACACATTTACCCCTATAATTATCATATGACAACTTCTTCGTTCATCGACTTTTTTATCTGTCTATTTCCTTTCACTTATTTCTTTTCCACTTAGGCTCTTCTCTCTTTCATATTTGATGTTAAATACTTCGAGCTTTGTTACGTCGTTAAGTCGAGATTTGATAGCACATAATCTGGACTTAATTAAAACCAGTTTATTAATCTGTTAATGATGGTTAAGTCAAGACTAAATGGTTATTGTGTTAAAAACGAACTTAACGGCTTTCAGTTTGTTTTAAATATTAAACTGCGATGGTTAAGTTGACGTATATAGAAGTTGTGTCGAGAAACTTATGCGTCTGTGAAGTTTGTTGAATCTTAACTTGATGGTTAAGTCAGCGTGTATAAAAATTGTGTTAGGAGCACTTGTTTGGCGCGCTAAGTTTGTTGAGATCTTGGCAACGAAGGTAAATCGATATCGATGAAAATGTATTAAAACTTGGACTTGACAAGCTTCCGCGTTTGTTCGAGTCTTGTAAGCTTGGAAGAAATCGGGTTTGAATTTGGGGATTGAATTACTTCTTCTTCATAGCACATCCGACATAAGTTCTTATTCTTGAACTTGAGATGCTCTTAAAAGAAGAAGAATAAGAACAAGGATTAAGCGAGTGAAGAGAAATTGTTGAGATTCTTTATGTAAAGCACAAGAAAATTCAATTTTCTAAGAAAGGGTAAAACGGTAATTTCAGTTGAAAATCTGAAATTTTTCTAGATCTCGGATAATGAAATAGACTCCACCGTTGGAATTGTTTCGCAAAATCTATTTCTGGCGTCGAGATTTTGTCGAATTCTGAGGCCAGGTTAGATTCATGTTTTTCGTAAGTAATGAGTGACACTGTGCTTCGTTTGGGACTACGGTGAAGTACACGTCCGAAAGAATGGAAATAGTGAACCACGATGCAAGTGGGATCGTGTGTGACATGTGTCATGCTTTATAGGAAGGAAATCGAAGTTATGGATAGCAGAGATAAAATCGAGGAGCTAACGGGAGAGTCGCGCGTGGCGAAGAGGATATCTCTTGGCTTTAGGCCGAGAAACGATTCGGTAGGAAGAGAAAAGAAAGAAAGGAAAAGGGGAGAAGAAGAAGTAGAGAGACTCTACCTTATCTACGGATTTTTAAACCAATCGGGCCAAATCGGTTTAAGTAAGCAGAGGAAAGTCTTTCCCTCATGACAAAGAGCAAGTAGAGGCCAAGAAAGCAGGGGAGTTTAGACAAATTACAAGAGGTAGGTCTTCTCCTAATTTGGTTTATTTTCTATCTTAAGGGCTGTGTGGTTGTGTTTTGCCCCAAGGGGGATGTTTGGTTGCATTTTGAACTATGGGAAGTTGCCCTAGTTTGATCCTACGTCTTAGTCGAACTTTAGGACTAGTTTTCGGGTGGGAAATAAAGAGAAATTGACGTGTGTCGGCGGGTAGATTGTAGCCCAGCGTCGGTGAAGCGATGTCGAGGCTTTTGGTGCGAAAATATGACTTCATAGCCCGAGTTATGGTTCGTTTACGGGAGCGGTCCTAAGTGTAAGGTCACGTCCCAGCTTGTCCGGCTACGTATGTCGGTTAGCTTGAATCCAAGCCCAGGTCGGTCGGTTGGGTCGGTCATTTATTTGGTGCGTTAATTTGGGTCGGTCAGGCCCCTAGGAGAAAGTCTTTCCGGTTGGGTTTGATTATTCATGTGAGGCCTCAAACTTCAGACGACCATAACTTCTTCGTCCGAACTCCGTTTCGGGTGTTCTTGGACTCTATGGAAAGCTCATTGAGTCAAGATTATAGAAATATGCCTGTGGAGGATAGTGGGTGATCATAACCTTGCTGAAACCTATGTTTTTTACCAAGTTTGCAGGTTGCTTGGTTGTGTCGATGTGAATAACCAGGTTTTGACATGACCATTACATGGCATGTTGTAGGCTATTGTATTGGGTAGGAATTGCCATGAGTTAGCCTAAGGAAGGTTGTTTGAAATAAACTGTTTAGTCATGGATTGTTGGATGCTAATATGCTTGATACAACATATATTTATATATTGCCATGAAGGAATTTATATGCTTGCGATATATGTTTGCATGGTAATTGACATGAAGTACAATTGATGAGAATGGTTCATGTAGTGTGCATCGTACATGTAACATGAGAAATTATAATGACATTAGCATTGCATATGCATGGTAACATCGCGTCGAGTCGGGTGTGGGTGCATGGAAATGGTTAATTCACCATTCTTGGTGAATGTGTGGTGAGCTCAAAACGGACAGCGTCCAATTGAGACTCACAGCGGTAAAAAAAGAAAAAGAAAAAGAAAATAAATATATATACGTGTGTTGGACGTAGCAAAATGGGTAGATCCCCCCTAAGGTGAAAGACCTAATTTATTGAGGTTAGACATGATCACCGGCGGTGAAAGTCCGTAAAAAATGTCGGAAAGACGTACGGCGTCCTACGGTGTACACCCGAAAATTCGTGGCCCACAGATGCATAAACACACGAGATTTGATCAAATCAAATGAACATTGGGGGTTTGTTCAATGGGTTATTAGTTTTAAAAACAAAAAGCTTTTGTTTTGGAAAAAAAAAAGGGTCATTGGGTGAAACACCAATGAGCGGTTTTATCCTACTTGGCGCCAGGCATGTGAGGAGTCGATAGTGTTTAGGATATGGGCATGAAGACATTCCATGCATGACATATGACATTCATGTAGACATTTTCACTTAGATGTGTATGGGTTGGTTTGATCACTGCATGAGCACTTAGGTGGGGAGTAACCCTTGTAGGAGATTATCACTACTAGGTTTTGCTCACCCCGTCGTGGGATCCCCCTTTCAATTACAGGTCTAGTGCAGGCGACTGACTGCATATGGGATAAGAGCCGGACACGACTTTGTTTTGTTTTGTTTTGTCTTGTATTATATTCGAGCAGAACAAAAACATGTACACCTTTTTGGTATCAAAGGGACTGTAAAGAGACTGTGATTATAGTTTATAATGTGTTTTTGTATATTGTGGATTGAATATGCAGGAATGAGTCTCAACAATATGAGACATGTGAGTGTGATATCGGGGCACTCGATATCTTAGGTTTTCGTGGGTTGACGGGTTGTCAAGGACCCGGAATTTGGGCGTCGACTTAGTATCGAAACTTAGGTACCACCCAGATACACAGGACTCGATGAGACAGCGTTTAGAACATGCATTCATTGTGCATTTTGATGAATTGATATGTGTGATGTGTGCCTGAATTGTATGAAATTATACATGATAAAATTGTATGTGGAACACTAGGGTTAGAAAACATAACCTTAAGGGTTCGGAAAACAAAATGAACATGAAAGTTCGGAATTTAATTGAGTTATATTAGTAGTTGGCGATTAGCACTTGTGGATCCTACCCGATCCATGGGCCTGCGCGACTCGCTTTTAAAATTAAAAGAAAATGTGGGTTGATTTTCGAGTTTTGCAAAATTCTTCCTCGAGGAGGAATGGTTTTGATTTAGAGTCGCCACTTACTTTTTATTTTTGTTTTTTTTTAAATGGGGAAAATGAAGTAAGAACAAAAACCCCTCATTGACTTGATCCCGGAAAAGCGAGTCTACAAAACTAGATAGGTGGGGATCGGTTTACCCGTGGGAAGGTACCTCATGCGAGGTAGCACCCCTCTAGGCCCAAAACTCGGTCTATAATAGTGAATCGGGTATGTGGGAGCATATGGGTCAAAGATCAAACAACCTCCTAGGCTACATAAATGACTCGAATCACATCAACCTGCGGTATCTAGCATAAACACTCGACGATCAAAATGATAGATTAGCATTTTTGTGGTGTGGCTAAGCGCTTGCATAAGAGGTCGGTCTGACAAATAAAATGCACCACAAATGTCAAAGTCCAAACACCATGTACATATGAATACAAATACCAACGCCCAAGCACGTACCTGAGGTCCTTAACCATGCGCTGCAGGAATAGGTAGGGCAAATAATACATCATACATCATGCATTTAAAACCAAATATCGGATCCCATACCAAAAGAAGGGAAGGAGGCTGAAATGAAGTAAGTGGTTTGCTTGCTTTACTTACACATTTTCTAAAATCCACAAACCAAGCCATACTTACCAATCCACATTGCCCATTACCCCTGTAATTTCAAACCGAAATTGAACTCAGACCACAAAGCGGCCTGAGTTCCTTGGAGCAAATGGGAACCACCTTGAAATAAGATCAGACTTGAAACATGCTAAAATAGAGGGTTTGCCATGAGTATCTTTTAACCCCGGTTGAACCGGTTCTCAACAGAATCCAAACGATTGAGAAAAATTCTAAAACTTTGTCGAGAAGGAAATTCCTCATACAGTAAAGGAATCTAACAAAACAAATGTGCATGATTCGAACTGGATGAGTAAAACAAGTGAAACACGGCAAAGTGTTCTAAAAGCGAGAGCTGCAACAAAGCTTATTTATTAAAATGAAGACCATGGGATTCACTAATTTACAAGCAATGCAGCCACCTAGATCCCTAGAACCAAACTGAAATTCAGCTACCTAAATTCCATGAACCTAACTGTAAATTGAACTATATAAAGCCTCCACATACAACCCTTTGTTCTGAAAGTCATGCCATTCACAAACGTCTGACACAAATTTAAAGGAATGAGACAGTAACGCCATTCGCGAGATGCAATGCCAAAGGCTCAAGCCAATCCCAAAAGGAGACAAGAGGCAACCTAGCAATCCACACACCTACATTAAGCTAATAATCAAGAACTTGCTCATCGACTCGATACCTGACCCGAATCTTTGTTTGGAGAAGCGGGCCTAATGAATAGAGTTGATCGGTTTCCCCAGCAGAGTTCTAGTGGTTGAGAGACGTTCTCAAAATTTTTCAAGACCTTCCTCATAGGGTCAGAAATCTAACAAAACAAACGGAGTGCAATTCCGACTCCGAATGAGTGAGAATTGACACAAACAAAGAAAAATACCCAAATCGCTATTTCGGAAAATCTAACCTAATGAACCAGTTGGTCCGGTTTCCCGACCGGTTCATCCTGTTGAGGAAAAACCTCAAATTTGGTTAGAAAATTCCCTAAAGAATAAGGAAACTAACAAAACAAATGGTGTATGATTCTCAGCTCAGATGAGTGAGAACCAATTGAAACAAACCGTTTTGTTTTCTAAAACAGGGTGCCCATGTCGGCGGTGACCATTCGCGTATGAGCGTGAAAATCGGTTCAAATGGTTGAGGAAAATCTTCAAATTTGCTTATAAAATTCCTTAAAGAATAAGGAAACTAAAAAAAATAAACGATTGCATGATTCTCGTGGATGGTGAACCAACTAAACAATCCGTTGTCTTTTCTAAAAGCGGGGGTTACTGACATAAACTATTAGGCAGGTTCCCACGTATGAACATAGTGTACCATTCAATTTAGAGGAATGACACCTATAGAGTACATAGTCATCATCAACGTGCGGACCTTGAAGGTCTGTGAGATAATCAAAATGAAATATGCACAGAAGGCCAATGAGCCTTCCTACCAAACTTAAAACTTGGCCCCATGGACCATTGCCTTACCTAACAAAATGTGCTTGGGCCAGCCAAGCAAAAAGATATATTTTATTCAAGGATCAGAGCAAAGGGAAGAAGATATGAAATAGAGTGGAGCAAAGGTCTAGTTCTTACCTCTTCCACAAAACGTAGAAAACAAATCAAAGCAAACATGAAAAATCGGGAAAATGTGCAATAGAACGGAAAAAGTACTGACGTCTCTTACACTTTGATCTTTTCTCTCATTTTATATTGATTCCCACCTTATTTGAGCCCTTCTCCTCTAGAGCCCACTTGGTGTTTTCCACCTTCAAACTCTAGAAAAGCTCCATTAGCCTTGAAACCACACTCCCACAATAACTCCCTGCGATTCCCAATGCAAGTTAGCTCTCTTAAGTTTTAGCTTGTACACTAAATATCCGCATAAGTTCATGGTGGGCTGCATGTAACTCAAGCCAGCCCAAAATGGTTAAACTGTCAAGACGATCTGCAGCATATGGGCACGATCCATATGAGATTTGGGCTCCAAAATCACAAAAAACAACTCTCCCCACAAGGCGCTGGAAATGAATCGGTTGAGCTAGTGCCAACCCGATCAAGGCAGGATGAGAAAATGTAAAAATTTTGACAGAATGTTCCTGAAGAATAAGAGAGACCAAAAAAAAAAAAAAAAAAAAAAAAACGTTGCACAATTTGGGTTCGATGGGGAATGTAGTCGAAACAAGGTGCTGCCAAAATCACCCAAAAAATGAATTATTTGTATACGTACTACTGGCAGACAGTCAAACCTATTAGTCAAATGGTTGAAAAAATTATGAATTTTATCAGAAACCTCAGCAGAAAATAAAAGTCAACAAAACAAATTGCGCATGATTCAAAGTTGGACTGGCGGGAGATCTGATCAGGCTCAGCTCAAGTGCTCTGAATTTGACATACTCCAATAAACTCCAATTGAGCTAAAACCTCGGGGGGCCCCACTTGCTTCCTATGGCACGATGCCAATAAAAAAAATTGCCACGATGACACTCCGAAGTGAACTACATGCGCACTTAATGGACCACATACAAGCCCACTTGGCTCGAAAGCATTAAGGTTAAATGGGGCTAATACGATGCAGTATGAGAAACTGATAGGTGGGAGATGTGACACTATAGGATAAAATGAGTGAGGGACAAAATTGAGGGTAAAAATATGCCCCTCTTCGCCAGAGTGAATGAGCAGTGGTGTGAGTCTGCAGTGCAAGCGATGCAAGAGTGAAATGAACTCCCAGTGAACGAATGACAACAATTTTGTCCCCTTACCCGATCTCAGAAGGCTAGCGAAGACGAGTCGCCTGATGAAGGACTTAGAAACGAAGCACGATGCACGGGAAGATGAGTAATCAGGGCACAATCTTGGGAAAGATAATGAAATCGGCGCGATCTTGGGAGAGAATGAAAGGAATCGGGACATGATTCAGGAAAGATAATGAAATCGAGGGGAAAGCAGGAGAAGGTAGACTCAGGGCGAGTTCAGGCGGAATGCGGGGCGAGTGTCGGAGGAAGGGTCGAGTGAGTGTCGGGAAGGTTGGATCGATGAGTATCGAAAGAGAGAGTAGAATCGGTGAGTCTGGGAAAGGTAGAATCAGGGCCTAATCTGGGAAGGTAGATCAGAGGCCAGTGCGAAAGGTGGAATCAGGTGATCTGGGAAAAGTAGGAATCAGGAGTACCAAAATGTAGAATCGGTAATTAATCGAAAAGTAGAAATCCGGTAGTCTGGGAGAAGGATCACAGGTGAGTCACAGGGAAGGTTGGATCAGACAGAGTACCGGAAAAGATTAGAAATCTGATTGATGTCGGAAAGTAGAAATCAGGATGAGTCTTGGAAAGGTGGAATCACGGGCGATCTTAGAAAGGTAGAATCCGGTGACACCGAGAAAAGTAGAAATCCGGGCGAGTCTTAGGAAGGTGGAATCCGGCCAGTACCCAAGGTGAGATCCGGGTGAGTGCACGAAAATAGAAATTAGAGGCGAGTTCGGGAAGGTGGAATCTGGGGCGAGATTTAGGAAGGAGTAGAATGCGGGTGAGTCTTGAAAAAGTAGAAGTCGAGCAAATCTGGGAAGGGTAGAATCCGGGCGAGTGTCGGAAAACCACCAAACTAAAAAGGGATAGGGGATGCCTTAAAACGAAACTTAGAGCAAAATAGGGAGACTCAGGATGCAACCGCTAAGATATTGACCTTGATGAGAAAAAGGGTATGCCATAGTGTGACGTCCAGGGACTGCCAACAAATGACTTGAAGAAGCCAAAAATCAAACACCTCCATCATGACAAAAAAAGAGTATGCCCCAGTGGCGTTAGAAAGTGTGGAAGTAAAATGACAAGCGAAATCACAAACCTATAATACAGATGGAAAGAAGGAGTGCGCCAGCGTAGGACAATCTCCTGAATGTGACCAAATGTGAAAGAAGGGGGCTATGCCTAGTCTAGAGTATCTATGCCATGCAAAAATCCATGCTTGCACATGTGGTCAAAGTCAGAGGAGGCTGAAAACATCACAATCATTCATTCATGAAAAACCATCCATTTTATTCCATAACATCCAATATCCACAGCGATATAGCGTAGTGCGGTGTGCTGTCGATGTCACGAGTGCCTGAGTGAAAAAACTATGAAATAAATTTCTGAAGCCCCAATCGTTTGAACAAGTGAACAAGACAACATATGGGGTGTGCGCCAGTGTGCACCCCTATTGAGTTGACGAATATGCGTGAATCTGACCCCAGGCTAGTCATAGAAGCACTACGCACTATATGAAGAAACATTTGCATGTGGGAGTATCTCGAACTTTGATGCCAAAACATCTCTAGGAAAAATGGGTTGCCAGTGTACATGCGTAGGCCAAGCCAGCATGAGAAGGATGGGGTATGC
Organism: Tetrastigma voinierianum; assembly: GCA_016808115.1. NCBI lineage: Eukaryota > Viridiplantae > Streptophyta > Magnoliopsida > Vitales > Vitaceae > Tetrastigma > Tetrastigma voinierianum. Next base: position 300,918 of record JAEQBH010003059.1, on the reverse strand, counting down.
TTGGTGTGAGCAGTCTTCTAAAAAAGCATCAAGCTAAGGCGCCATCAACGGTCCCAGCTCTGCGTATCATATATTTGATCATGGACTGAGACGAAACAAGCGAATGAAAAGCAAAATGTGACCCTCGATATTCCCCAAGAACAAAGACCTATCGACATTCCATACTTAATCAATAGAAGGAACCTATCCATATAAAATGTTTCGAAGCAAACACGAAATCTCATGGTCTCAAGGTGGTCTTACGACTAAGACCGTAATGTAGGCTAGGGGTGAAAGGTGAATGACATAATGGGAAACAATGGCGAAATACGATAAATGCGCAGAAGCCCATGCTGTAGCAATGTCAAATATCAAAATCATGTGAGTAAGGTGACTCAACTAACATCCGAATGAACAATGTCAAGCGATAAATGAAATTGCACCAAAGGAGACCACGTCGCCAAAGTGAGATGACAATCAATAAGGGTAGAAAGAAGACCTTCAAAGGATAAAACGAATGATGAATGGATAAAGCGAGAAAATGGAGAAACAAGAGTGGGATACAAATGTGGCAATGTGTGACCACAGAACAACTCATCCCGAGGCATCAGGTGAAGCAAGTCACTATAAGATGGGGTGGTGATGTAGGTAATGATCCGGGGACAATGGTCTGAAGCAACCCCGAGCCTCATTCCCGATGTGTTGCAGTCCATGGAGAAAAATCATCTGATGCTCTCACTGACTCTCGGAGGAATAAATCTCAAACCCAAATGACCTTTGATGATCCCAAGTATATTAACAAATACCAAACAAAAACAATTATTATTATTATTATTTTTTGCGCTGAACAACCAAAGTAGGCCGAATGCCATACTAGCACAATCCAAACAAAAGAACCTCAAACCTCAAACCTCAAACCCCAAATGGTCCCCTCAACCTAAGAATCCCGGATCAAAACCTATAGGTGGAACGAAGGGTGTGACAAACCTGACTTGTAGCTCTGGGAAGCACGTGTCATCATATCAAAAGGAGATAGAGTGAAACAAATAGAGATGATAGAAACTAGACTCAATGAATGGTGTGAAGATGCAAAATGGAGAAGAAAAGAAATAGGCAATGATGCGAGAAAGAATAAATGAAGAATGACACAATGCTCATAATGCTCATAAATCCAATTAATAAATTAAAAGCGCACAAGGGTAGGCCCTCCAACCCAGGTCATAAAAAAGTATGCAAGGCTGAATGAAAGAATAGGCCATAATAAACTGCGTGAGGCTCAAAGGGCTAACAATATAAAACTTCTTGGTGATCCGTTGGTAGCCCGTGAAGCGATTTGAATCCATGCATCGGCCGGGATGCTCTATCTTGGGTCAAATCTCGAAAAACATACGACCCACTCTAACTCGGTCTAAACCTGCAAGGTCGTTGATCAATCCTTTGAGAACTTCGAGACTAGGTGCTCCTTTTTGAAACTTCCTGGGCTTGACCATTTTTTTTGAATGCACGGGTCATCTTCCTTTGATAGGCCTGAACATGATCTACTGCCCTTAATCTCCTCTCATCTAAAGGCTAAGGCGGTATAATGAGGCCCAGGCTTGATCGACCCTCGGATATTTCTTACTTTAGTGCTACTCGAATCTCATTCAATCTCGATAGGTAGCACTACCTCCATACCATACACTAAAAAGAAAGCAGGGGTAGCTCAGGTGGGAATGCTGAAAATATGTATGATAAGCCCATAATGCGAAAGGGAGCTTCTTTAGCCAATCCCTAGAAGTCTCAACCATCTTTCTTAAAATCCTCTTGATATTCTTATTCTGACTCAGCACCTTACAGTTAATTACGTGGCTGTACGGATGATTGATGATCTTTGGGCCATACTCTTAGACCGTTAATAATCACCTAAGCCTCACGAAATGCGCTCTTCTATACGAGGATCAACTCATGAGGACCTTATATCGGTAGATAATGTGCGATACGATGGTGGCCACTCGGCGGCTATCAATCCGGCATAAGAGTAGCTTCCACACTTAATTGAAATGGTCGGTAAGCGGCTAAATGTACTCATACACTTGGAAGATTAGGCGGGATCTTCTGATAATATCAATGCCTCATCTTGAAAATAGCGAGGGATGTAAGTGCATGCGACTCAAAGGTGGCAACGTGTATCGATCTCCCGGAGTGCATTTGACACTTTCGGGACATCTCTGTTACAAACTGCAGCAAATCTCTCCATGGTCGACCCAAAGTAGCAAGTCCTCCTCCTTGATCCTTACGTGTTGTATATGACCTCCCATATGGCAGGGCCACAAACTCTTGCATGAACCTCTCTCATTACTCGATACAGAGGCACGGTCTGAGCATAATAACAATTGCATCTAGGACCTCCTAGGGCGTCCCCCTGAATAACAAATGCGGTGTCTCGATGCTCTTTTTCCTTGGTTTGTGGCCAGCTTCGGGGAGTAAGTGCCATATAATTGAAACTGCTGGATATCATGATACCATGACAACTTATTCTGATCCTCAGTATCTCGATCGAACAACGGTGTGCCGGGTGCGGACTGGTCTCGATCAACAGGTGGTCGTATAATCATACGTAACACCCCAAAAATATACTAGTTGTTTTCAACATGTTTAGGGTATTTTGTATGTATAAATTGAAGTTTTCGTAAATTAAATGTGAAAAATGGAAATTTAGAAACCCGGAAATTGTACAAGACCTAAGGACAAAATTGTAATTTGTCCAAAAAGGGGCATCAAAGACATGAATTGATAAAACTAGAGGCCAAAGTAGAAATAACAGGAATTGGAATGTAATTAATGGAATGAGGGAGGACCAAAAAGGGAAATAAGGGAAAGTTTAATTATAAAAGGGGAAGGGAGACAAAAAATAATCCATTTTTTGGTCTCGAGCAAGGAAACTTCTGGGAAGAAGAGGAAGAGGAAGAAGAAGAAGAGGAAGGAAAGAGAATCAAGCAAAGAGTATAAGGTGTATGGAAACTAAGAGTTTTGTATGGATTTAGTATGGTTTTTTGTATACAAACTACTTGGGTATGGATTCTTTAGGAGTTTTCTTTGGACATTAATTTGGATCCTTTCTAGGGTTTTTTGTTAAGTGCCTCTAACTCTACATTTAAGGAATTTGGGTTGAAAATCACTGATTGATAATAATTAGATATGGAATCCTTCACCGATTCAAGGTTTGTAGAGTTGGGTGAACTTGGGTATGAATCATGATTCTTTGGCCACAATTAAAGTGTTTGTGGAGTTATTTGGAGGATTCCATGGTACGATGAAGGATGGAATAGAAGAGATTATGGAAGAAAATGCATGAAAAATGGTGGATGCGCCATTTTACAGGCCAGAATGGGGGCCGGTACGGGGTACCCTTTGGGCGATACGGTACATGGGCGATGGCAAATCAATATCGGTACCACCCCAATGATGCCGTACCGCTCTCTCGAGCCGGATCGAGTGCGGTACGAGCAGTGTCTGGGTACCTGGTTCCTGCTGACCCCTGTTTTGATATTTTGCATATTGGTATTTATATTCATCACCAGGAGTAGAACTCTAATAAATGATTAACGGGGGTTAAGATAAGAAAAATAAGTGACAAATGTATCACAGTACCTCGTACCTCGTGAAGCAGCTTACGCCTCGGCGGATTGATGTGAGGCGAGCTTCATGCCTTATAATAAGATAGGAAGTTTCTGAAAACATATACTTGTAGGAATGCCAAAGACCAGGTATTAAATGACATGGCACTTCTGTTACGTGGGCAGGCACGTATAGTACTTCGGTACTCTCTGATTAGTGCGACGGCACTCTCTGACCGTGCTTCGGCACATTAGTACTTCGGTACTCTCTGACTAGTACTTCGGTACTCTCTGTTTTAGTAACCCGATTGCTACGTTAGTGCGGCGGTACTCTGTCGATTAACCGACACTCTGCTTTGTCTTCTGACACTTGATCTTGTATAGTATCGTCGGATACTTCGCATCTTCATATCTTACTCATTTACTAAATCTTGGGTCTAGAGTATTCCGTTTATGATAATAACTTTGGGAATGAGGAATAAGAGTAAACAAATGTGTATCGTTCGATGCATGTGCCTACGAATTTATTTCGAGACCAAGAATAAGCTACGTAACTCTATGGAGATCGAATAAGCATAAGTCACATTATAAGCATAAGTTCGGAATAAGAATAAGCTCTGTAACTCTACAGGGAGATCAGAATAAACATAAATACATTATAAGCATAAGTACTTGTATAAGTCCATTATATGAATGCGCAAATTTTGATATCCGTTATTGTTATATTAACAAAATATAAATGTGTATATGCATACTACATATGTTTCCCGCTAGCGTAAAGCTTATACGGAGTTGCAATGGTGTAGATGCGAAAGAGCGATGATCTTAGCGTGTTTGGGCGACACGATGGGGTTCATCAACATGGGTTCTCTGGCTACGTCCCGATTAATGTAATCTTATAGTTTTTGAATATGTAAATGGGACTTAGTACTTTGTATATGTGACACTGTAAACACCACTACGGTGGTAGCTTTATTTTGGACTTTTGTATATGATATGTTGATATAATGATAAGACTTGGATATACCAATGTTTGATAAACGAACAAAGTCCCGATTTATAGTCTCGCACCGATTTTCGATTCGGATCCGCCCGTCGGGTCGGATGCAGAATCGGAGTGACAGAGATGATATCGAACATAGATATCTACGTTAACTGGGCTTGATGGGATATGATACCAACACAAGTTGGTATTAGAGCCTAGGTTTAGGCGTTTCTGGAAGAGTCTTAGATTACTAATGTACCTACATAGAATCTGTTGGCCTAATGCGAATGTCTTTGTTTTGTGTATTGTCTAGAATGGATCCGCTCCCGGGTTGTGAAACTGACAATTGGCGTCAATCATACTGGATCAATCTGCTTTTAGTCCGTGGTGGCGATCGTATCAATCTTCCCAGCGAAGCATTGATAAAAATCTGCAAGATGGCGAGGTCTTAGATAGACTCACGGCTCTCAGGCTCGAGTGATTCGATACGGCATGGGTGGAAGGAATTCCATGGTATGAAATATGGAAGAGTCGGAAGTAAAGCGAGTTTGGCCGAAAAAACTTGAGAGGAGCTCTGAATGAGCGAAAGATGTGCATGGACGAGGTCATGTGCGGTTTCATTCGCGCAAGGTGTAACATGATTGAGTGGAAGGCGGTTTTGAGGAGTCCACTACTTCCCGGATCAGGTTACATGGGACTCTTCATCCTGAGTTTAAATAAGAGTATGTCGATGATTACAAGGAGTCAAAATGGAAGAAATTCTTGACTCTAAGACAAGGGAAAATGACAGTGGCTGAATATGAGAAAGAATTCAGTTGCCTTAGTAAATATGCACCGGAATCCGTTCTTACGGAAAAATTCAGATGTGGACAGTTTGAGGAGGGCTTACATGAGTCTTATCAAAAGGTACCTCCAGTACATTACTTCACCTAAACATCAATTTTTATCGAAATTGGTACAAGCGGCTATGAAAATTGAGAAATGCGAGAAATGAAGAGTCGAAAGAAAGAAAGAAAAGTTCTCAAGGGGGTTCCTCTTCGAAAAAGACTAGAGAGTGCAAGTTGATTCGATCTGAGTTCATTGCAGTAGGAGACAAGGACCTACCATGACACAAAGTTCTGGTCGAGGCATCTCAACTGGATAAGAGGAAATATCTGCATGCTCGCATTGCCATAAGAATCATTATGGTTTGTGTAGGCGAGAGTAGCGGGGATTTGTTTCGATGTAGAATACGGATCGTAGCGATGTATTTGTCGCGAGATCGGAAGTTCTGAAATCCTGTGAAAGTGGTAGGAGGGTCGTGTACCTCCTGGATTTCGGAGTAGTAGTGAGAGGGACAGAGTGGCTCCTAAGGAAGAGGTAATGCTTCAGAGATGGTGAATCGTCCCGCTACTACGGCCCCAGCACGAGCTTATGCTATGAGAGCTCGTGAGAGTAGGACTCTGAGGTTATTCTTTAGTACTTTCACTCTCTTTGATAGTAACTTGTATGCTTTAATTGATCCGGGCTCTACACATTCTTATATATGCATGGAACAAAGGAGTGATAAATTACCTGCAGTAGAGTTGTTAGCTTATGACTTGCTTGTTACAAGTCCTCTGGGGCATAGTGTTAGAGTCAACCGTGTGTATAAGAATTATCCCTTAATGGTCCATGGTAGGGAATTCTCGGTTGATCTAATTGCTTTGCCTTTTCATGAGTTTGATTTGATTTTGGGAATGGATTGGTTATCTAAACATCGGGCCATAGTTGACTGTGATAAGAAAATAGTCACCTTCGTGTTACGACTGTCAGTAACATCTGAGGTATCTGATCTGAATCAATTCCGAAAGTTATTTCAGCTATGAAAGCCCGACGTTTTCTGAGAAAAGGTTGTGAAGCCTTTTTGGCTTTGATTCTTGACTCCAAGAGAGAGCAAGTATGCGAGACCGCTACAGGCGGGAAATCATCGCGACTCCTGATAACCTCAGTCAAGCTCGCTCGATTGACAAGTTCATGAAGCTAAGCCGTTAAAACTGCTAAACTGTCTTTGGAAAACGTGGGTTATAAAAATTTTCCTTTTCTATCAAAATCACACCTTTAGATTTACTTAATCAGGCGGCATAACTTATTTGCACGATGAATTGAGCCAATACAAAAATCACGTATAAAAAATAAACTCCCAATATTTTTGAAAATCAATTACAATCATAAGGCCTCTGGTCCAAAATCAAAATAAGATAAGGATCAGTCAACAAAATTTCATTGCAACTTTGTTTCTCAAAGCCATGCATGCATATTTTACAAAAGATATTCTGATTATACAATTTCAAAATCTAAATATATATTGTTCAATTACATATCCATCTCCTTACATAAAGTTTTACATCATAGGTCATAAATCGCCCACCTATATGAACAACTAAAAATGATGGCGATCTGTCGTCATGATAGCACACGATGGAATATATATATAGCTCTGAAATGAACAAGCGAGTTAGTGCGGCGAAGATATATCACATACATTGACATGACAATTTATCATTTGTTTTATAATTTCTGTCAAAACCCCCCTATGTATATCCTTTAATTATTTTAACCATCACGGGCGATTTAAAACTAACGCCAACGTGAAGCTTACTAAGTCATCTCGACCAACGCTACGTTCTGAATTCTTGCTATCATGCGTGGGGCGGCTAAAGCTTATCAGTGACTATATATGGAATTTCTTGCATCATGGTGTAATTGAACTGCAGGCAACTACGACGGAATTTCTTGCATACGCCGTAGTGCCAAACTATACAAATGGCCAACTACGTGCGGAATTATGCATCGCGTTAGCGCTGTCTTTCTATGGCGAAACGCTACGGATGGAATTTTACGCATCGTCGGCGTAGTGCTAATTTTCTTTATTGTGGCGACTATGAATGGAATTTATTATGATGTCATAGTAGCTAAACCTCATTATATCTTAAAGGAATATACATGGGTTTAAAGCGCATTGCCAGTGTCAGCTAGTGTCAAAAGCACAAATCTAACTGGTTTTGGGAACACAAACTCTCTTTTTCAACTATTTATTTATTTATTTTTTTCTTAACTACCATATTAGTTACCAACATCAACCATTTTACATAGAGTGGAAAAGATCTTAAGTGGCGAACCACTTACCTTGAATCCGCGTCACTCCCCGTCAAGCGTCTCTACGAGGCTCGTGGACGTCGCTCCCATGCCTACTCGTGGACGTCACTCCTGTGCCTTGGTTTTGGTCTCCTTCCACTTCTTCCTCTTCTTCCTCCTCTTCCTCTTCTTTTCTCTTCTTTTCTCCCTTCTCCTCCTCTCCTACGGGTTGTCTTAAAAATTTTGAGACCAAAATGTGAATTTTAGTTTGTCTTCCCTATTTTAAAATCCCATGTTTGCCTTAATTGCAACTAAATCCTCATCTCTTTAATATTTGCATCAGCTCTTGTTATTTGTATGTGACCCTCCTCTACTTTGATTAAATTTTGGTCCTCCATCTTTTTTAATATTTGATATCAACTTGTATTATTTTCATTTTGGCATACTATCTTCTCGAATTATGCCCTTTATATCCTTTTTGGAGATTTACCCACTTTACCCTTGCTAGTACCTCAATTTCCGGGTTCCTAATTTTTATCATTAATAACTACTCCCAAAACTATTATAATGGCACTTAGTGCTCGTATACGCCCCTACAGTTACATGTACTGTACACCTCTCGGGACGGGGTGTTACAAACCTCCGTCCTTAGGAACATTTCGTCCTCGAAATGAATAACTAAACTCCAAAGAAAGGAAAGGAAAATGCCTCATGTGGAAAATAAGTGAGAATGCGAAAGCGAAGCATCTGGGCCTCTGGCTCCCAAGTAGCGGCCTCCCTCTCATGATTCTTCCATAAGACTTTAACTAATGGAATCACTTTGCTTCTCGTACTTGTTCCTTGTGATCTTCTAATGCGCATAGGTGTCTCTTCATAAGTCAAAGATTCCTCCTTTATTGCAATGATTGCTCTCTCCCGATACATGTGAAGGATCTCAGGGATATATTTCTCAACATCGATACATGGAATGTATGTGAATCCCTTGTTGATAGTGCAGGGAGTAGCTTCAACTTGTAAGCTCTTATTTGCCTGATTCCATAGGTCCAATATACCTCGGACTAAAAGCTTGCCTCGTTTCCCAAATCTCAACACACCTTTCCAGAGTGAAATCTTTAAAAGACTTGGTCACCTATCTCAAGCGCAGAGTCTCTCGGAGTTGTCCGAAATCTTTTCTGTCTATCTCTTGCTTTATCTTCAACCGCTCTGTCATATTTACTTTCTCGGATTTGTATCTTGGACAATCTCTAGGCGGATTAATCTTCTCTCCCCACGCCGTCCCGGCAAATTGGGGTTCTACACTTCTTGCCATACAATGCACTCATAGGGTGCCATGCAATACTAGGCCCGATAACAATTGTTGTAGGCAAACTCTATCAATGCTAGGTAATTATCCGACTTCATAAACTCCGTCTGGAGCTCTCAACATATCTTGATGCGAATGGTTCTCTCCCGATTGGCCATACGTGCGTAGGTGAAAAGCAATCTTGAAGTGTAATCTGGTGCCCATAGCATCTTGTAGCTTCGGCCAGAATCGAGAAGTGAAGCGGGGATCTCTGTCCGATACAATAGACACTGGTGCGCCATGTAGCCTCACAATCTCATCTACATACAATCGCGCATATCTTTCTAGGGAATAGGTATTATTAGTAGCAATGAAGTGGGCTGACTTAGTCAATCTATCCACAATAACCCAAATAGCATCATGTCCACCTTTGTGTCACGGGAAGTCACATTCATGAAATCCATCAGTGATCCTTTCCCATTTCCACTCGGGGAATCGATAAAGGCTATGTGAAGTAAACTGCGGGTTTACGATGTTCGATCTTAATTTGTTGACAAGTTAGGCACTTGAATCTGAACTTCTGCTATCTCTCTCTTCATACCTCCACCCGGTAGTGGTCTCGAGTCAGATACATCTTAGTACTCCTTGGATGCATCGCATATGCGGTAGTGTGCCTCTTCCATGATTTCTTTCTTGACTCTATCACATCGGGGACAGTAATCTGCGGCCCCAGCGCTGTGTCCATCACCTCATGGGTGAAGTTACTGTGTCCGACCTCTATCTTGCTTCTCAATTTCATCGAATCTGGGTCCCGAGGCACATAAGTCTCTAACCCTATCCACTAACCTTTGTAGAACATGAAGTGCTACTAAGAGTGCACGACTCTTGCTATCCTACAAGCCCGAGTCAGATCTCAGTTCTCTTAGCATTGTCAAGTATTACGCTTTAAGGCGAGCTAGGGAACAGAGACTTCTGCAGCGCATGCACTTCTACATTTACCTTGCACAGGTGGTATTCAATAGTGCGATCATAGTCTTTGATGAGTTCTATCCACCTCCTCTGTCTCATGTTCAAATCTTTTTGCGAGAATGAATCTTGCGGGCTTTTGTGAGCGATGCAAGATTACTGAGGTACTCCATAGGAGTAGTGTCGCCATATTCTCCAGCGCGAACACTACGACCGCTAACACTCTAAATCGATGCGTTGGATAGTTTGCTTCATGCTTCTTTAATTGCCTTGAAGCATAAGCTATCACTCTATCATATTTGCATCAACACACGAGCCTAAACCTTACTGGAGGCATCACGATATCTTGTAAATCCCTCACTTCTGAAGTGAAATGCTAGTGCGTGTCAGTCTTTGCTTTAACTCATCGGCCCCATTGACGGGCTTCGACGGATAGACTTCTCTTGCCCTTGTGCTTAGTTGAGTGGAGTAGCTATCTTTGAGAATCGCCTACGAACTTTCTGTAACCAGTGAAGCAGAAACCGACTTCGATTACGTTCGTGGGTGGTTTCGATCTGATGGCCTCTGACCCACTACGAGGTCTGGAAATACCCTCGCGGATACCACATGTCGAGAATGCTCTGCTCGATCCCAACCAAAATTGGCGCTTGATGAACTTTGCATAGGCGATGTTCTCTCGAGTTTGTAATACTATCCTCGGGTGCTACGCATGCTCTTCTTACTACTTGAATATACCGGGGATATCATTGATAGAGACTATAGCGAACTTATCTAATAAGATTAGAAGACCGCGATTCATCAAATCCATAAAGGTTGCTGGAGCGTTAGTTAGGCCGAATGGCATCACCAAAAATTCATAATGCCCATATCTAGTTTTGAAAATTTGTCTTGAGAACATCTTCCCTCTGCACCTTTAGGCGATGATACCGATCGTAGATCTATCTTGAGAAGACCTTAGCTCCTTGTAGGCGATCAAATAGATCATGGATTCTTGGCAATGGATGTTGATTGGGATGGTTACTTTGTTGTTGTCTATAATCGATGCATAAGCGAGGCTCCTATCTTTCTTCTTAACAAACAACAGGAGCTCCCCATGATGATGTGCTCGCCTTCGCAAGCCTTTACTGAATGATTCCTCCATTTGCACCTTCAATTCTTTTTAGCTCTGCTTCAGTGCCATCCGGTATGGGCGCTATAGAGATAGATACGTGCGGTATTAGTTCAATCTCGGGTGTTGATCTCTGCGTAGGTGGTAACCTGGTAGATCCTCGGAAATACATCAAAGAGAACTTCGTTCACCACAGGGACTTCTGTTTGCATCTCATGTTGGCGGATTCTATGCATACAGTTTGGCATGCTTTCTGAACATCTTGTTTGCTTGTATTCATTGATTAAGCTTGTGAGAGTATCTTCCTCTCTCCCACAGATCCTTGGTTCCCCGGAGTTATTCGTGGACCTCTTTCTGTAGCAATCGACGATGGCCTTGATGTTTAACTAACCAATCCATGCCGGAATGATGTCAAAGTCGTAGATACTCAGTACTATTAGATGACCTCGAACTCATGACTTGCTATAGTCACTTTACTTCCCTGTAGACTCTGTCATGTCTGTGAATCACCGTCAGGAAGTGATAATACCATACTACCTTTCGGTTGGTTTCATCTCTATCCCGACTCTATGAACCCCGAGAAATAAAAGAATGGGTGGCCCCGAAATCCACCAATACATGAGCATCAAGATCAAATAAAGAAATGGTACCCTGTGGACCACATCTGGGTAAAGACGGCCGTCACCGGGTCACCGTGATATACTCCGTAACCCGACTTCGGTGGTCCACCCGTCGGTGCCCGGGATGGTCTACTAGGTCAGTCCTCCAGGGGGTATGCCTCACCGCCCACCACTAGGCCGCCATGCACCAAGAGCCCTCCAGTCAGCTCCCTATCGGTCCACGACTCCCACTCAGGTGCCCCCCGAGATGTAGATACGGGCCTCCGACCGACCTCACTACCAGACTCGACAAGCCCTCATGAAATGGCCTCCCGCCAGATTCGAAACACCCGGGCCCCGCCCAAGGCACTTCACGACGTGTGATCGGCCACATTCACGTGACACCGGGTCGGCTCCTCCAACTCGCCGGCTCTGACCGCTGGCGACCGAATGTAACTCAATGGCCCGGGCCTCGACCGCTACCGACTCGTGACTACGCCGGCGTCACCACTCTGTGCATCTTACCGCCTCTCCTCGATGGCTAACACGGCCCAGCCTCCTCTTCTCTGATCAATTGCGGATTTTCGACTCGTGGCTGGGCTCGTGCACCGCTTACTCGTGGTCGCCCACCAACCGCCCATATCCGGTATGTGATGCGCATGTCACTATGGTCCTAATTGCGGTGGTTAAGACTGCCATAAATCTGCTGATCTTCTCTGCTCATTCTCCGCGAAGAAAGGAACCAGCGAATCAACTCAAAACTTCTTCGTACTCTGGGACTCGAGGAGCCCCCGCCCAATCTATAAAACCCTTCAACTTTGGCATCTTATAGCTTTTAGAAAATCTTTGTAAATTCTCTCTTGAACTCGCCATATGACACCCTCCGGGTGTGCTCTTCGATGCGCTTCCACGCCCGGGCGCTGATCTTTAAGTAGGAAGGTTAATAGGAGACCCTTTGCCCTCCGTACACCCCATCATCCAAAATCTCTTCGTTTGCTCTATCCAAGATAACTCTCTCTGGGGTTCCTCGCTACCATCATACGGCCATACTTAATTTACGGCTCGCTTCAATCGATATCCCAGACTCATGGGCCGCAGCCAAGTACTACTTGCGGTATCTCGCGCTTATCCGCTCCATCCGCCTGAATGTGTCCCGGGTGGTAGGCCTCGTCGTGACCGACCGTGATGGCCGTGGGTGTGCATAACTCTCCGCACGCCGACGCACTCGCCAACCGCCTCTATCCGATGTGGGTGCCCCCGCGGCTGCCCGTCATTCCTGGACGACCCTCGACGTATATTAAATGTGTACTAAAGACACCATCTATATAGGACAACAACCAAAATTTCAAGTTCAGCCACTAACTCACATAATCCGCATGATAATTCCATGCAATATGTAACTACAATCTAATGCATATTCATAATATGTCGACCAAGTACTATAACTTATGTTTAGCTTACGAATCAATGAAAACATAACTCTTGGAATCAAGAATGATGTGCACACGTATCAACTTCATGCCTTAAGCATAACTAGCACACAATTTGTGCGAAATATTTCAAACTTTTCTTAAAACTTTCTTCAACTCGAACGAACCCTCTCGATACCAACTTCGACACTCTCCTGCTGGATAGAAATCTTGTCGGCACTCCATAAGAACCTCCCAAATGGCTTCGCCTCGACCGACAAGTTACCATGAAGCTAAGCCGTTAAAACTGCTAAAACTATCTTTGGAAAACGTGGGTTATAAAATTTTTCACTTTTCTATCAAATCACACCTTTAGATTTAACGAAAATTCGGCAGCATAACGACTGCACGATGGTCAAGCCCGAAATACAAAAATCACCTGTATAAAAAAATAAACTCCCAATATTTTCGAAAATCCAATTACAATCATAAAGGACCTCTGGTCCAAATCAAAATATAAGATAAGGATCAATCCAACAAAATTTCATCGCAACCTGTTTTTCTCAAAACCATGCATGCATATTTTACAAAAGATATTTACAATTATACAATTTCAAAATCTAAATATATATTGTTCACTATATCCATCTCATACATAAAGTTTACATCATAGGTCATAAATCGCCCACCTATATAGACAACAAATGATGACGCCCCGTCGTCCGCGATAAAGACACAAAGGGAATATATAGCAGCTACAAAATGCAAATGTAAACAAGTTAGTGCAACGTAAGATATATATCACATACACGACATGAGACAATTTATCATTTTGTTTGGCACTCTCTCGTCAAAAACCCCCTATGTATATCCTTTAATTATTTTAACCATCACGGGCGATTTAAAACTAACGCCAACGTGAAGCTTACTAAGTCATCTCAAACTACCACGCTACTTTAATTTATCAAGATCGCATGTGGCGCTAAAGCTTATCACCGAGCAACTACAAAACTGACCTCCCATCGTGACGCAATCAGAGTGCTAAACTCCGACAACTACGAAGGAATTTAATGGGATCGCCACGTGAGTGCCAAACTATACAAATAGCCAACTACGCATGGAATTGTCTCGTGACGCGAACGAAGCGCTTATAAGCCGGCGAAACTCTGAAAGCAACTACATGCACTTTCTCGTGATCGTCACAGAGTGCTAATTTTTCTTATTGTGAGCGACTATGGACTAATCATTGGCGTCGGTTACATAACGCTAAACCTCATTATATCTTAAGAAGGGGTTTTTAAAACTGCATTTACTTAGTGTCAAAAGCTAGTGTCAAAAGCACAAATCTAACTCGTTTTGAAATTTCTAAAACTCTCTTTTCAAATATTTATTTATTTATTTTTTTTTCTTAACTACCATATTCGTTACCAACATCAACCATTTACATAAAATTGGAAAAGATCTTAAGTGGCGAACCACTTACCTTAACCACACTCGGGCCAAGCTGCCCCTACGAGGCTCGGACGTTAATCCCATGCCTTACTCCGTGGACGCCACTCCCGTGCCTTGGTTTTGGCTCCCTTCCACTTCTTCCCTCTTCTTCCTCCTCTTCCTTCTTTCTTCTTTCTCCCTTCTCCTCCTCTCTCTACGGGTTGTCTTAAAAATTTTGAGACCAAAATGTGAATTCTCTTATTGTCTCTCTTTTAAACCCATGTTTGCCTTAATTGCAACTAAATCCTCATCTCTTTAATATTTCAGACATCAACTCCCTTGCTTATTTGTATAATGGCCCATCTCTACTTTGATTAAATTTGGTCCTCCATCTTTTTAATATTTGATATCAACTTGTATTATTTTCACTTATAACATCTCTCAAATTATGCCCTTTATATCCTTTTTTGGAATTTCTACCACTTTACCCTTGCACTAGTACCTCACACTCTCGGTTCCTAATTTTATCATTAATAACTACTCCCAAAACTATTATAATGGCACTTAGTGCTCGATACGCCCCACAGCTACATGTACCGGTATTAACCCTCCCTGACTCGGTGTTACAAAAGCAAACTTAGAAAATATCTCGTGATTAAGGAGTTCCCCGATGTGTTTCGAAGAGTTACGGAGTACCAATTTAAAGAGAAGTGATCTCTAATGAAGTTGTACAAGGAACAACTCCTATTTCGAGGACACCATCGTGATGGCTCCAACCGGATCGAAAGAGTCGAAGACTCAACTACAGCAGCATCGATAAGGGTTTCCATCCTACCTAAAGGTCTCACCTCGGGGTGCACCGTTTTATTTCATAAGAAGAAAGATGGCACTCTTCGATGTGCATCGGTCTAACACGCAAATAAACAAAGTACGCTTAAGAATAAGTACCTGCCAAGAATAGAAGATTTATTTGATCAATTGAGAGCAGCAAGTGTCTTCAAGATACCGGCGACGGATATTATCAACTCGGTGAAAGAGGTCGATGTCCCAAATGCCTTCAGAACCCGCGGCCAACATGAGCTTTAGTAATGCCATTTGGGTTGACGAATGCCCTACCGCATTTATGGACTCGATGAATAGGGTTTTCCGCTCTTATTCGATCAATTTGTCAGGGTAATATCAGATGACATCCTCGGTGTATTCTAAAGATGCATGTGAACATGAACACCATTCGAGTATTGGTATTGCAAACTTCCTGAGAGAATCGCTGCTCTGCAAAGTTAAGTAAATGTGATTTTTGGCTTAAGGAAGTGTCACTCCTAGGCCATATTGTATCTGCAGAGGATATTAGAGTGGACCCATTGAAAATTAAAGCAATTATGAATTGGAAACCTCCTCGAAATGTAATCGAGGTGAGAAGTTTCTTGGGCTTAGCAGGTTATTATCGGAGATTTGTACAAGGATTTTCAGTTATAGCATCCTCACTTACAAGATTACTCTAGAAAGGAGGAAGTGAGGGATGATATGCCAACCAAATTTTAAAAGATTAAAGAATATCGTCAAGCACCAAAGTGTTGATTTAGCCTTACTGGGTAGTGGATTACACAAAGGTACAATGATGCTCGAGATAGGTTTGGGATGTGTATCGATGCAGATGGAAAGTGGTGGCTTATAAGCCTGCACACAATTGAAGCCGCATGAGCAAAACTATCCCACACATGATTCGAGTTAAAGGCCAGAGGTTTCATGGAAAATTCGCGACACTCATTTATATGGAGAAAATGTAAGACTTTCACTAATCATAAAGAGTCCGAAATTTGCTAACTCAAAAAGATTTGAACTGAGGCAACGCTTGGTTGGAATTGTTGAAAGACTATGATTGTATAATTGATTACCACCCCAGAAAGCAAATGAAGTGGTGGATGCCTCGGTAGGAAATGATTGCTGACCTTGAAAGATTATGATTGGAGACTTGCACCCGATGGAGCCTTGTTGGCTCAATTGAATGTGATACCAGATTTGAAGCAAATAATAGTGAATGCTTAGAAAAATGATGCCAAGTTACAAGAGATGGCTTAGTTGGTCAGTACTGGAGACAAGACTGATTTTGCCATAGATGGAAATGGAGGTTTGTTGTACAAGAGCAGATTATGTGTACCGAATGATAGTGAATTGAAAAAGAAGATATTATATGAAAGCCACAATATCAAGTTACCATTTAATCCTGAAGTAATAAATGTACCGTGATATGAAACAAGACTACCGTGGCAAGGGATGAAAAAGGACATTTCGAAGTATGCTACTTAAGTGTCCGATGTCACTAGCAAAGTCGAACACTGGGTACCATCCAAATATTAAACTCTTCCTATTCCCCAATGGAAGTGGGATAACATTACTATGGATTTCAGATCCGTTTTCCCTCACCCAAAGGAAACATGATGCGCTTTAGTAATTGTGGGACGATTGACCAAGTCTATCAATTTCCTATCGATCCGATCACTACCCACGGATCATTTAATTTGACCTTATGTGAATGAAATTGTCAGATTACATGGCATTCCCTTATCAATAGTGTCCGACCGCGCGATCCCTCGCCGGGTTTACGCTAAGGTTCCTGAAAGAGTTAAGGGGCCAACTTGGTACGAGATTGAATTTAATGACCGCTTTCCATCCACAAACAGACGGACAAACCGAAAGAGTGATTCGTATTAGAAGATATGCTTCGGTCAGGTATTAGATTTTCCCGGAAGTCAGATAGGTACATTCCACTCATGGAATTTGCAGGTTTCCATAACAACAGCGTATCAATCCAGATTCGTGATGGCCTCGTATGAAGCTTTGTATGGAAGACGCATGTAGAACTCCTATGTGTTGGATGTAGACGAATCTGCGCATAAGATTATTTGTCCCTTAATTAGTAAAAGACACCTAAGAAAAGTTCGATTATTCAAACAGAGATTAAAGCCGCCTGGTATGTACAAAGGTCCTATGCTAATTTGGGAAGAGAAAGATGATAGAGTATGAAGTCGGAGACAAAGTGTTTAAAAGTATCTCCGTGGAAAAAGATACCTCAGCTTTGGAAGAAAAGGAAACGAGTCCAAGATTCACCGCTCTACGAGATTTTAGAAAGAGTTTGACCAAGAGCGTGATCGCTTGCACTCCCTCCGTAGTTGGGCTGCATTCACATGATGTATTCCATGTCTGAGTCAGACACTGCTTCCTTAATTCCATCGCATATTACCAAATTCAAGACATAAGACAAAGAAGATTTCACTTAAGAAGAGTCAAAGCACTCTTAGATCGAAATAAGACAATTACGAAACAAGCAAGTTTCTCTTAGTAAAAGTGCTTCTAGCAAACATCACAGATGAAGAAGCCATGGGAACCATATTCAACAATGAGGGCACAGCACTCTACTTTTCTAGCCTCGTAATTTCAAGACGAAATTTATTTTAAGGGGGGAGAATCTTGTAACACTCGAAATATACCCTAGTCGTTACCATGTTGTGTGTATTTTTGTGTATAAACTAAAGCTAAGAATTAAATGTGAAATGGAAATTTAGAAACTGAAATTGTATAAGACCATGAGATAAAATTGTAGTTTGTCCAAAAAGGGGCATCAAAGACATGAATTGATAAAACTAGAGGCCAAAGTAGAAATAACAGGAATTGGAATGTAATTAATGGAATGAGGGAGGACCAAAAAGGGAAATAAGGGAAAGTTTAATTATAAAAGGGGGAGGGAGACAAAAAATAATCCATTTTTGGTCTCCAAACAAGGGAGCTTACGGGAAGAAGAGGAAGAGGAAGAAGAAGCAAGAGAAGGAAGAGAGAAATCACAAAGGTATGGAAATTTCAGGCTTTTGGAAACTAAGAGTTTTGTATGGATTTGGTATGATTTTGTATACAAAACTACTTTGGGTATGGATTTGCTAGGGTTTTCTTTGGATACATCAATTTCTTTTCTAGGGTTTTGTTAGAATACCCTAACTCTAGATTTATGGAAGTTGGTCGAAAATCTCAGTTTATAATAATTAGATATAACCTTCACAATTCCAAGGTTTCGTGAGTCAGTGAATCAGTATGAATCCCGGATTCTTTTGGCTAATTAAGTGTTTGTGGAGTTATTTGAGGATTCCATGTTAATTTTACTTACGGAATAGAAGAGAATTATGGAAGAAAAGTGCATGAAAATGGTACTCCCGCGACATTTCGGCGCACCTGAGACCGGTATAGGTATCCTCCTTCGAGCTGCACTGCATCTGCAAGGCAAATCGGTACAGATTCACCTGTGCTTATTCGGTACCGCTCAACCGGATCTGCATCGGTATCGAATGCAGTGGTACCTGGCATCACTAGTTCCCGCAACCCCGTTTTTGATATATACTTTTACAATTGGTTTATACCGCATAACACCGAGTATTAGAACTCTAATAAATGATTACCAGGGGTTAAGATAAGAAAGAAGTGACAAATGTATCAGATTGTTGTCTCTACATTAAGCTTCGTCACTGGCGAAGTTCGATGTGGGCAAACTCATGCCCTATAATAAGATGTCAAACACATACTTGGTAGAACGCTAAAGACCGATATTAAATGACATAGCATTTCCGTTACGTGCACGTGATAGTACTTCCTAAGACTCTCCGATTAGTGCCACTTTACACTCCTCCCCGACCGTGCTCGGCCATTACTAGTACTCGGGTACTCTCGACTAGTACTTCGCACTTCGACCAGTGCGACCACACTATCCGTCGCTGTCAAGACTCCCGCCAGGCTACGACACTTCAAGATTGTGCAGCATCGTCGATAATACCGGTCAGGTCTTACCATTTACTAGTATCGGGTCTGTATCTTGGCCAGTTATATGATAATAACCCAATGAGGAAATAAGAGTAACAAATGTGTATCATTCAATCAGAATACCTAATGCATTCGAATAAGAATAAGCTCAGAATCCTACTGAGATCCGACAATCATAAGTCCGTATAAGCATAAGTTCTGAATAAGAATAAGCTCTGTAACTCCTACGGGAGATCCGAATAAACATAAGTCTGTTATAAGCATAAGTACTTGTATAAGTCCATTATATGAATGCATGGAATTCTGATATTCGTTATTGTTATATGCTGAATATAAATGTGTATATGCATACTACATATGTTTCCCACTAAGCGTAAAGCTTAGCACGGGTTTTTAATCCGCGTAGTAATGTAAGCGAGACAAGTGATCTTCCCGCTACAAGACACGAGTGGGATTCATCAATGAGGTTCTCGCGTCCGACAAGAATGTAAATGTATAATTTTAACATGTAAATGGGACTCGCAGATTGTGATATGTGATTAATTATAAACACCACTACTAGTGGTAGCTTTATTTTGGACTTTCAGATATGATATGTTGATATAATGATAAGACTTGGATATACCAATGTTTGATAAAGGTGCAAAGAGTCCTGGCTTATAGTCCTCGCACTCGAACTCGGCTCGATCCTAACGGCCTGACCGAATCGGGCGATAACTTCTATAGGAATTTCAATTACAAAAGCCAAGGTGGCATAACACATCAACAAACTGATTCTTTGCTCTAGGTAGATGTATATATCAACTCATCATAACTGGCAACCAGCAAGTCTAGGTAAGCATCGTAAGGCTCGCCTTCCGTCCGTCCCAGCACCCTGTTTGGTTTAATGCCCAAAGTTTCAACTCATGATCTCCAAACTGCCTAACCCCAAGATTGGGTGCAACTTCTAGCCCGTGAATAAGCCTCATACTCAACTATATTATTCGTCAACTGATGATGATCAGAGAATGTCAACCGAATCGGAGAGGAATATGATCACTTCGCAGGATATCAATAAGATACCAATACTGCACTCAACCGATCAAGCACTCATCAAAGTACAACTCATCCTACACACTAAATTTCACCAAAACAAATCAGCTTCATCAGAAATCATCATCAATCATCTATCATCTGACACGCAAAGAAGCCAAATGATCTACAACAATGCTTCCCTTTACTGATTTCTATGTCATATAATCAATATCAAACTCACAATAGAACTAACTATCTTACGAGCTTCACTTGCTGGGGACAAGTCATTAAACAAATATTCAATCTGGATCGTAAAAGTGAGACCTAAGAGTATGGAATACTCATTACATAGTGTCTAAGTCTCAGCGCCCAACCACGCTAAATGCAGGCGCCAATCATGATGTATCCATTCATACTCCAACATCCTCTTACTCAAATAATAAATGGCTTGTCCTTCCCTTCCACAGATGTGGGGTTGAGCTAACGCCGTCTGACCATGTAAAATGACAAGTACACATAAAGTAAAGGATCAGGCTTTGGTGTAGGGGCACTAAAACTGGAGGATAAAGGAAGCACTCCTTAATATTTTCAAAAGCATGCTGACAATCATCATTCCAAACTGTAGGCTGATTCTTCCTTAGAAGATGGAAGATAAGCTCGCATATGTCTGTTAATCTAGCAATGGAAATGAGCGATATGCGTAATATGCCTAGAAAGCTAATCTCCATCTCTAAGATCCACCGGGCAATCATGACAAGTATGTACGGATCTTTTCGGATCAACCTCTATACCTAAACTGCTTAACAATGTGGCCTAATAATTTCACGAAGTCACACAAGGTGCACTTCTTGGGATTCGATCTGACTGGTAATTGATCCTCTCAAAGAATCTAGCCAATGCTGTAGTGATTTGCATTGTCTACGGGACTTCCCACTATCATATCATCTACATACATAACATCTCTATGCATCATATCGTGGAATAAAGTAGTAGCAGCTCTCTGATAAGTGACTCTTGCATTCTTCAACCTAAATGGCATGACCCGATAGCAGTAAGTGCAGCATAATGATAGAAAGTCTTTATCATATCTGCGGAGCCATCAAAATTTGATTATACGGAAAAGCCATCATGAAGGACAACATAGGGTGCCACTGTGAGTCTTTGTCAACTAACATATCGATGTGTGAGGGGGGAAAATCATCATAGAGACTGGCCTTATTCAAATCTTGAAAATCAACACAAACTTTGCTTGCCATCCTTTTGCAGGAGCAGGATGACATTGCTTGACCACTCGAGATGCTCAAACTGCGACGGGGAAGCCAACCTTTGAGTTTGCTTGAATCTCCTCACTTAACACTGCAAACTCCATCGAGGATGTAGTCTCCTCAATTTCTGCTTAACTGGCTTAGCATTTGGCAGAATGGGCAGGTGATGCCGAACTATAGTGGAATTCGAGGCTTGGCATGTCCTCATGCGACCATGCAAATACACCAAGTATGAGCTGAGTGGAGTCAATCAATCTCTCCTCTCATGGGAATGGAGGCTAATCCTAATCTCCCTAGGCGTCGGTGCCCCCAGGAATCTCCAAACTCTATGCTACCAGAAATGGGTGTAACTTTCCTATCCTCTGTATCAGAATCACACTCTGACTGACCACCTAGTGGGTCATCTGTGTCTCCTACATCATCAACATTACATACATGTGCTATGGGTGTTGGTGGTGTAATCAAAGGGAAATGCTGTGACACAAGAAAATACTTGAAAATACTCATGTCATTATTACCATCAGAAATCTCATCAAAGCGTGACAAACTGGACATAGTATGAAAGAAAGGTGGGTCCGTAGAGTTACTTAGACGCTCCCTCACGAAACAATATCATGAGTATATCAGTAGCAACAAGTCCATTACCCATTAGACTAGAGCATAGAAATCCCAAGCGGATCAAAAGCAGGATCGGGGCCTAAGTGGGAAGCATCGAGGAATGCGAGGCGATGCGGAATCATGTCTAAAGCGTCATAAAGTGTCACATCATTAGAATCAATCATAGAAACTCCCGATATGTCAAAAGCAAAATGGGACACGAAATTTGTGTTAAGGATACGGCCGTGCCGTCATGTGTTGTCATCTAGACCATGTTGGTATTGGGAGTGTCACTCCATCGATTATCATCCCTAAATCATAGGTAGATCATAGTCGAGGGACCTCCTCGGGAAAGCACATGGAAATACAACGGCTCGGTCGGTGATAGGGTGCAACTATCACGGCCTCGGGTGGCTCGGTGGTCTTAGAACTCAAACACATCTGTACTAGGGCCTGCTGAATGCCTCGAATCTCAACCATCCCCGAAACATGGTCAACTCCTTCCGTGTGGGGTGCATGCTCAGATCCTCTGGTAAAATAATCAACCAATTGAAAAGTGTATGGGTGAAGGGGGTAATTGAATGGGACCTCGGACAAGCGAGCTCTCCTACATCTCGACACCCCAGCCATGCCATTAGTAATGGGTGCATCATCCTCCGAAGGAGAGTAACCCAATCCATATGGTATGTCGATTAATTGGCAGAAAGCAAGCTCATGCGAAGCCCCTTCTTGGCGACCTAATCTAAGAAATGGGCATATAGGACATGCTTTTCATCATACTGAGTATCAAAGTGCTGCTGTGCTGATCAAAAGACATAGGTACCATGTCTCTGTCGTCATCCTCTAAACTGACAACCTGGACCCCGTCAAAAGGAAACCTAGTCAAGTGCAAATCGTCCTCACTGTGACTGATTTGTAACACTAGTTCAAAAAAAGTAACAACATCTTTGTCAGACCGTATCGTGATAATGCGCCCCTTATGTATGAACTTCACCTTCTGATGAAGTGAAGATGGTATAGCACCCGCCTCATGAATCCAAGGGCGGCCCAAAAGCAGGTTAACAGGAAGAAGAACAGCGGTAACATAATGAATCAGAGCACCCTGGCAATTTAAATGAAATTGTAAAATTATTTCATGGCCTTGCGAAATTTAGTAGAGTTGCCAAAATTCTGAAGTTGCAGAATTTTGACCTACAACCTTTATTCATTTAATCTGTAGCTTTTGAAACCTTTAATTTTGTCGTTTTTTTGGATTTCTTCAATCCCCAATTCCTTATGTTGGGTGTTTGTTTGGTTTTGGTAATTTGTAATGGGGTTTGGCTATAAATCCCCCAAACAAGACACTGTAAAGGGAGACTTTTCTTTTGGCATTAATAAAGCTTGGGCGGGAAGCTTTCAACATTTTTCCCGTTTTTCTCACTTTCTCTCATTTTCTTTCCACTTTCTCACTAGCCAAACACCCTCTGAGGATGACAACTCAGAGGATGAGTGGCTAGAACCCTTTCCTCAGCAAAGTGAAAATTTGGAGCCTGAGGATCCTAAGGCAAGCTGGAGTTTTCATGGTTTTTCAGCGGTACTCCACGGCATTTTGTTTCCTTTGAACTCTAGGTTTCGTCCCTTAAATTCGCCGAATGATCCGTGTTATTAATATTTTAGGGTTCGGTGGATGCTTATTGCTCTAGATCCATGAGATTCGTGGATTATCATCTATTAGTCATTGGAAGGTGAGTCAAAGGGGCTTGTTTCCATTGTATGGAAACCACGATGCTCATTATTTGCCATTTCAAGATGGATTGTTTTGGGTCAAGATTTTATAGCTAAATGAAGAGGCAGGTTCGGAGATGACTATAGGTCGTCACCACGATACGTGAGAGAAAAGGGCGAGGACCCCTCAGTTACCATTAGAACCCAAACTCAATAGCCGAATGCTTCAAGGAATTCTCTTTTATATTTTATTTCATTTCATTTTCAGTTTCCAAACATTAAACCTCACTGTTTTTACCAAACTCTGAATCCAAACCAAATTCATTATTTTGAACACCATTATAAGTCATTTGTGTGAAGAAAACCCATCCCTGTGTTCGACCCTAGAGCCACTATACTGCAGTAGCCATGCTACGACAGTAGGAGGAAATAGGTATAAATTTTGTTGATTCCGGACCACCCTATTGCACGCGAATCGGCAACTGGCGCAAAATCTCATCATCCTCCCTTTGAATCTCATCTCCTTGTCGATTGACCAAGAGTTTATGCGGTGGGGGTGGGCCACCCTCCACTCCTCGTAATAATCTAAACATCTCTATGTACTGGCCCATACTCCTCCGGGAACAGAATGAAGGGTGTCATGGGTGGAACATGCTGCAAGTATACTAGCGATACTATTGTCTGTCGGGGAACATCATCTGGAATCAATCTCAATGGCTTGGAGACCTATTGACCATGGGTGTATCCACTAAAGTCTGAGTCTACATACAAATAGATTGGCCGAGGAGCCTCTCCATCCCAGCCCATCATGAATATCTCATCTTCTAAAAGCTTAATCGAATGTATACCACTTTGGGTGGAGGTACAACTCTAGTGTCATGAGTGGGAATTAGATTATTGAGTCACTCCTAGGCGTCCCAAATCAGCAAACTCGATAAATCAAGTCTGAATAGCATGCCTCAATCTTGCTGCACAACTATATGTGTATCATGACTAGCTCTCTGAGTGATAGAGCCTGGTAAGATAAGCCATAAATCCGGGTGGGGTGAGCTATAATGGTGGTGCAGGTGGTAGTGGAGACAATTAAAACCCCCCTTGACCAATCTACGAAATGCTTGGCTCGGTGGCATCAGAGTTGTGTAAACCTTTGGCGGGGGCCTCGATAGAGCGGTGCTCTATCTTGCTTGATGGTCTTTGTCTGAGTGGCCTCTGAGGCACCCAGTGTAGCATATATTGGTTGTGGTGGCGGATGTAGATAAGTAAAGCTATCGGCTGAAAAGACGATTACAGTACTTATCCGGATTATCATCACAGTAAGGAGTGTCTAAAAACTGCCTTTGAAACGGAGGGTGACGTGGGGACCTGTGTCCTGTCATGCCAATGGCTTTTGACATCGATGGTTTGGGTCTCGACCATTCCAGTGCGAAGGGAAGGGTCATTATAATCCTTTAGATATGCCCTCCTCAATGCTATAGAGGGCCTGAACCAATGATCCAAAGTTTGTTTGTGGGAAGCTGATTCGTGTCCCAGTGGTAGGTTGTGCCGAAATCAATAATATTTATAAACCTAAACCTCCTACTGCCGTAGCATAGCTACTATAGTATAGTGGCTCTAAGATCGAACACGGGGGATGGGACTCTTCGTGTGTAAATGATTGTAGTTGGTTTAAAGGTGAATTTCAATTTGAATTTGGGGTTTTGTAAAAGCAGTGGAGAGTAATGGTTTGCGGAGGCGAAAATAGGCTGAGAATAAATATGTGAAAGAACTCCTTGAGCGTCGGGGCCTCTTTGGGGTTGAGGTCCTACGGTAAATAAGAGGTTCTCGGGTCCTTTTCTTCAACGTTAAAAGGAAGAGATGACCTATAGTCCTTCCCGAAATCGAGATCTTCATTTGGTTATAAAAGCGAACCCTAATAATTTTCCTTTTGAAATATAGCATTTATTGGACATTAATGCTCCCGGCGGTGAAACATATCTTGATACACCTTACAATGACAAATAGATGTGACTAAGCGAATCTCGATTGGATCTAGCAATAAGCATCCATGGGCCTAAAGATACCAAATCTTTGGTCCAATCCAAGGTAGATCTAAGGGTTTAAACCTAGAATGAGAGATAGAAACATTAATGGAAATAAATGCTTTTTGTTAAAAGCAGAGAGAACCATCATTTTACCTTAAAAGCTGTGTAGTAGCCCTCGTTTCAAGGATAAGGAGGTTTAGCCCAGCTATCCCTTGGTGTCATCCTTAAGGGGTGTTTATTGCTTGAAAGTGGAAAGAAAATAGGAAAATGAAAGGAAATGAGGAAAACTCCCTTGGTGCTGTATGTGATACCATGACAAATGAAAAGTTCCTTTTACAAGATTTGCTTTGAGCTTATATAGTGCTCAAATAAGCAAAAATACAAAAATACCCTCAATACCCATAATACATGAAGGGTAAAATGGTAAAAATGCAAAAAGTGGGTCAACCGGAAGTCAAAAGGGCTCCACTGAATGCGGGGGTGCGAAAATTTCGGGGAATGAAAATTTTAATGTTGTGAGTCACATCTTCTTCATTTTCTATACCTCATATGCTATTCTTTTCTTGATTTTGATTTCAAATGCAGGTTCCCTCGAATTCTTCGTGCTTGGATTGATTCAACAAATTTGGCATTAACTAAGCATGAACTAAAATTAACGATAAATAGATCTGGTAAAATGACAGACCTTAATGTGCAAATTGGGTTAGTCAGTTTGATTAGTACACAAAGAGCGCTCAAAACCTACAATAAATAGAGACTCAATAGCACTTTTTATGGGCACCTAATAGAGCCATGAGATGCTAACTAAGCGAGTGAAGACTTGTAGTATGTTGTCCCGATCACTTGTTATGAGGTCCTGCTCCCTATAATCGCTGTCTTGCTCCCTCCAACGGGATGAATGAAGTAATGACTCATTTGGCCTGCACTTTAGGGCCTTCAGCTCTCTCACGGGGATCATTCACTACGATTATGAAAGAATCTTGTATGATAAACTCTGTCTAGTAAGCCCATATGATAGCCTCGAAGGGTCCAGTAGAGCGAATAGCATTTGGCTGGCTTAGTGACGAGGAGGAAAAACATGATCATCTGTGCTTCATCCAATCTATGCCGCGCATAACAGCGCTATATAACTGTAAGTGAATACGGGGGCACCCTATCCCCGTGTACCTCTCATCATCTGGTATGCGAGCTCAGGCGGCAGGGGCACGCCCCTTTGGAAGGTCATCATGTCGGGTCCCGACCTCGCCCCATTAGAAACATGCGGAAGGCTGATCCTCTTGCTCTGATCTTATCGATATGGGGCTTGGGT
Source organism: Tetrastigma voinierianum (assembly GCA_016808115.1). Lineage (NCBI taxonomy): Eukaryota > Viridiplantae > Streptophyta > Magnoliopsida > Vitales > Vitaceae > Tetrastigma > Tetrastigma voinierianum. The sequence continues at coordinate 273,754 of JAEQBH010003059.1, read as the reverse complement.
GTCATCAATAATCGGTGCAGGGGCCACAACAGAATGTGACGTGGTCTCGGTCGGCCCATGGGGCAAAGCTCAGCTATGAGGTTGGACAGATAGGTAGTGGTGGGCGTTGCCAGTCTTTTTCCCGTACGATTGGGTCCGGATGGTGGTGGGTGTTGAGTGGGGTGTAGTATTGGTCCATGTGGGGTCTTTCCAGATCAACAATCCATCATTTGTGGTGCATCGTCTCCCATCTAGTCTATAATATAGCATCCTGAAGTGTTTCCATGGTATCGGTAATCTTAGCCAACTAGTCAACAGTAGCGTACTGAGGGTCCATATCTTTATGATCAGATGTCTTCTCTAACTGACTTTGTGGATATGATCCTCTAACCAGTTTGCCTCTAATTTTGGTCCAAGCTCGAGAACCCAAGTCGGTCTCAATCAACAATCCTACAAAAGGAAAGGGGTAATTCAGTCCCTGTGACTATCAATCTTGAAATCAATCCAGTAAATGTATGACTAAAATCCTCTGAGAGAATGCACTAACATGTGATGTCAACAACTAAATTGATATATGGCTTCACAGGCAAGAGCGGGATTCTAACATGGTAATACCTCGAAGTACTAAGAGTGGCTCACAAGCCAACAAGAAAAAGCGATCTTAAAAAGCTAGATAAGTGTACCCAGGCAGGATCGTAACCCTAAGATCCTAATTGACAATAAAATGACACCTTGCATTTATGTATCCTTGAAATCTAGCTCGGGGCTCTCCTGAGGTCTTCATTGCTCGGATATCAAAGTCATCTTCATAGTGCTCCCGAGGCATGATAAGCCCCTGCGCTGGATACCTCCAAATCCTAAGCTTGGTTGAAGGCAAACAATTGGGAATGACTCCCAAGCAGCATAGACGAGATTCATGAGGAATGAGTCGATGAGACTGAAGTGATTTAGAAATAAGGGGGATACAAGCGCGCCCCACAAATCTGAAAAATCGGCCGAATACGAGGAGAGGCGACCATGCAACAAGCAGTCATGTGCAAAGCCCGAGCCTACCATAAGAATCTACACATAATCTAACCATCTATGCCAATCAGAAACATATAGTTAGGTACCAATTAACCATGAGCAAGCATGCTAGAATCTACTTAAGTGAACACCTGACACAAATAAACCACGAGTGTATGCCCAGTACCGACCCGGGTAAGTGGTCATCAATCATTTGTGTAAGCAGAGTCCAACTGGTGGGGAGAACCATGTGTAATATACCCCAACTCAGAGGATTCAAGCAGTCTCTTATGAGGCAGTTAAAGGTTCGATCCCAAGTGGAGTCACCGATTTGTGGACCCTACCTAGATCCTGGGCTTCACTTTGACTTCGCTTTTTTAAAATGAAAAGAAAATGTGGCTTGATTTTCGAGTTTTGAAAAATCCATCCCCGAGGAGGAACAGTTTTACTTTGGAGTCACCACTTACTTTTTATTTTTGTTTTTTTTTAAAATGGGGAAAATGAAGTAAGAACAAAAACCCCTCATTGACTCCATGTGATGTGGGGAAGTAAGCGGTCTACAAAGCTAGATTTGGGTCAGGGATCGGTTTACCCGTGGGAAAGGTACCTCATGTAACGCCCTGAATCAGGAAGGGTGTACGGTATGTAGCAGTATGTGCACCAAGGGTTTCATAATTATTTTAGTGCTATAATAGAATTTTGGAAGTTGTTATTAAAGATAAAATTGTAAAGTTTTCAAAGAATTGTGGCACTTTTGAAATTAAGGAAAGTGGAGGGGTGAAATTCCAATTATGGAATTTTAAAAGGATAATAATAATAATAATAAATTACCAAAATGGTTCAGGGACCGTTAAATTTGTCTCGTGAAATCTAGTGACCCCGAGAAAAGTTTCGTGTTGAAGTAGAGACGGTAAGAATATTTCACAGAATTTTGGGTGATAAATGCGGTGAGCTTGAATGAGATTTTTACAAAAATCTCGGAAGTCAGAAAATGGTTTGATTTAAAGTTCATTTAAAATAAGTGAACTGAAAAGAAATAAAATTTTTTGGGATAGAAATGGACCCGAATAAGGCAATAGAAATTATATATGAAAATAATAATAATAATAATAATAATAAAAATAATAATTAAAAAAAACGAAAATAAAAAAGAATAAAAGGCAGAGAGTGGGACGGACTGGGAGAGGAGAGCAGATTAGGAGAGGGAGATTTTTTGTTATTTTCTTCTCTTTGTTCTTTCTTAGATTTACGAAAATCGGATAGTAGAGTTCGTTAGATGGAAGGCAAGTTTGAATTTCCTGAAGGGAGGCTACGCATCAATTGCAAATGTCATAGCCCAGCCACACAGTAAGGAGTTAAAGGTAGGAAATTTTCCTACTTGTGTTATTCAAGCCCAATGTTATATAATGGCTTGAAATTTTCTTAGAGGCAGTAAAAAGGTCGTAAACTTGATCCCAAAATTTTAGGCCCGAGTTTAGGAATTGCAGAATTTTGGAGACGTGTTCGGACAGTCAGGGCTGAATTTCGGGACAGTTTTCGAATAGTTCGGGTTGAAATTTCAGGAGTGTAGTCGGACAAGTCGAGACAGGAGAATTTCGAGAAATGTTGAATTGTTTTTAGACTCTGGAAAATCTCTTGAATTAAAAAGTTAAACTCAGCAGATAGTTTTATATAGGACATTTAATGTAGGGACATTTTGGTCAATTTCACATCATATTATTGATGTCATATCGAATGGAATTAGCACGTAAAGTTTTGTTAGAATCGAAATTGATTGATGTAATTACTTTAGAAAGCCACGTGTATGTTTTATGGTTAAACGTTTAAGCGAGAAATTTTAATTACTTTGTATGGATTATTGTAGGCAATTTGAGCATCCGACGAGAATCTAGAGTGCTTGTGGTGAAAGAAATTAGTCGAGAAAAGGTGAGTACTCAAAATCCTTTTACGAAAGCGAAAGTGTTTAAATTACAGAAGTTTGTAAAGTGCTTTGAAAATATAAATTTATAAAGCATTTTTATTTACCTCCCACTTTTTTATACTCGGCGAAAAGTTGATTTCGTTATTTAAACGGTTGCTTTGGTTTAGCAAAACCCCTAGATCGCGCGGCTCATTTCTGTCCGGATGTATTTGGATTGTGCATAGCGAGGTTATGGGATATTATGACTAACTATATTGCACACGGTCGGCAATTGGGGTTAGATCTAGTATATGTTTATATGGTGGTCGCCCTCTACACGTCGGGTATATAGTTGGCCTTGACTTAGTATATAGCAGTGAGTGTGGTTTGGAGGTTCCATCAGAGGCATTTTTAGTCCCAGGGTTCCATTATGCCATATAGATCCCGCCGTGTTCACTTAGGACCATGTTCTGCTGGGACATTGGGGGTTTGCTGTGGATGCCGGGTTCAGTTAGAGGCATCACGTCTAAGGGTATTTCGAAATGGGCCACCCGGTGGTTGGTACTTGATTTCACATGAGTATAACACTTTGAGATGTGCTTTCTTTAAGCAGTTTTATTGTGAGAAATAGTTTTGAGCAGGTTTTGTGAAATTAGTTTTCACTAATAGTTTTGAGAAGCAGTTTCAGTGTAGTTTTCGAATAGTTTTGAGAAATGGTTTTCCATAGCAAAGCTTCAGTTTTCTCATAAACGGTTTATAACCATTTATGTCACGATTTTTACCATATTAGAGTCTGAAGCAGACAACGACATTTAGAACTTATAGTACTCACCCGAGCCCGTTTGGCTCCGCAGGTTTGTTTTTAAAATAATTTTTCGGTGCGGAGTGCGAAGCCGAAAGACCTTTCGAATCCTTAGTCTGAAGCGGCATGTTATGATTATATATAAGATAAGGTGTAAAGTAAAGTATTAAAGTTAAAATGTGACATTTTGTATATAAATATCTTTTGTAAAATATGCATGCATGGTTTGAGAGAAAAGCGGTTGCGATAAAATTATGTTGGATTGATCCTTATCTTATATTTGATGAGGACGAGGAGGTCCTTTATTGTTATAGTTGGACATTTGGAAGCTTGTTAGAGTGTATATTGTTTTATCACGGGTGATTTTGTATTTTGGGCTTAACAGCGATCGGTCGTTATGTTCTGGGTTTTGAAATCTAAGGTGTGATTTTGATAGAAAAGTGAAAAATTTGCATAGCCCCGTTTTCCAATCTGATTTAACTTGAGTTTTGCGAAGCAGCTTCATGGTAACTTGTCAATCGGCGAGCTTGGTTGGAGTTCTTGTGGAGTTCTTGACCCGATTTCTATCACTAGGAAGGGTCTGTCAAGTTGGTATCGAAGGCGGTTTTGGCGATAGTTCGCTGTTTTTAACCGATTTTCCACGATTATTTCCTATCGATTGTTTTTTATAATAATGAATTTTTCTATTACTGACCTATATTGTTTGCTAAATCACTTGCATGCATCGGATGCATGAAAAGAAATTAATCTTGAATCTTTACAATCTTGAAATTCACACGACCATTATGTGGACGAGAATTAAGTAGAAGAGGTCAATCTAGGACTTCCGCACTAGAGCACCACCGAGAGAGAGATGTTTGACACCATAGTGGAAAGATGCGCTGATAGATCGACCCAGTGAGGCCATCAAGGGACCGCGGACCCGGGTGGCGAGTACCTTGACTATGGATCGGACTATCACAGTTAATTACGGCTGACTACCCCGTCGGACACGGGGCCTCAGACGAGAGGGCCTGATGAGACGCTCTAAGGTGGGGCTAAAGCTTATGATGGTACCTTTACGATGACCAGGCGAGCGTACTTATGGTTAGATAGGGTTAGCGTTCTAGCTATTATAAGGTGACGTGGACACGAGGTCCTTCCACCGGCACGGTAGAGACACAAGTTTCCCGTGTTTACTAGGATACAGCAAAAGCAAGCAAATAGTTTATGAAAAGTTTTTAGAAACTTTTTAAAGTAAGTGAATGATTTTATGAAAGTTGAGGTGCACTAAAGGTAGAAAGACGAGTTTGGTTCTAACTCATGGCGGACAGCAGAGAGGTACTCCGGCACTATGGTCGGCCAGGGCACGGTCCAGTCTGGCCGAAGGAAAGAAAGTGGACCCGGTGAAACCGGGGAAGAGGAGCGACGCCAGCGCGGGGATCCGTTCGATGCGATGGCTTGGGAGGTGGTAGATCTTGGGATCATCTTTCCATTGTTGCTATAGCCGGAGGAGGCATCTTGGAGAGTGCATGATGAATATGACAGGATGTTTCCATTGTGGGCAGGAAGGTCACTTTATCCGAGATTGTCCACAGTTAGTAGTTGCAGAGACCTCTGAGGTAGGTACAGTAGCATCTACCGAGGCACCGGCGGTCGGTCGGTACAGTAGGGGTGGATTCGGGCATGGGTGGCGTCTGACTGGTAGAGGTCGCGGTAGGGGTGCGGGAGGCCGCGGGCGATTACCGTTGGCGGATCTGAGTGGTGCCATTGCTCGAGGCTCGGGTATTCTGATCCTGGCGGGAGGCGGATGCATGCGCTAGACGTGATTACTGAGTATATGATTCGGTTCTGATCATGATGCATATGCATTGGGTGGACCGGAGCCACTCATTCATTTATTTCGGTGCACCATTCAGGAGGCACCGGATAGAGTCCGACCTATAAGATGGTGGTATGGTGGTTTCCGTGCCGATGTGGTCACTATGATGCTCCAGAAAGGATAGTTCAGTGTGACGGTGATCGAATAAGGATTTTCCGGCGGACTTGATGAGTGGTGGGTATCCATGATTTCGATATAATCTTGGGTATGTTTGGTTATCCAGGGCATAGAGCCACCTTAGATTGCCTAAGAAAGAAGTAAGTTAGTTGACGGAGGAACTAGGCGTGATATTTGAGAATCGGAAAGAGATCGCCCTAGTCTCATTAATGCCATGACCGCCTCGAAAAGGCTTCGGAAAGGTTGCCAGGGTTATTGGCATTTGTAGTGGATAGGAGACAAGAGGGACACGGGTGGAAGACATCCCATAGTCAGGTTCCCGGATGTCTTTCCGGATGATATTTGGGTTTACGGATAGAAATTGGGTTCGTTATTAGACTAGTTCCGGGGGACAGGCCCAATATCCATTCCTCCATATAGAATGAAACCGTGAGTTAGAAAATTGAAGGCACAATTGGAGGAATTTCTAAGCAAGGGCTTCCATTGACCTGGCTGCCTCACCGTAGAAGAGCTCAGGTTCCTCTTCGTAAGAAGAAAGATGGAAAGCACGGTTGTGTATGAACTATAGGCAATTTGAATCGAGGCAATACGCAGCAGTATCATACGTCATTATAGATGGGCTATTTGACCCAGTGCATGGATCTTAGGTATATTCTAAGATTGACCTAAGGTCGAGGCTACCATCAATTGAGGGTCAGGAATGATGTTTCTATTGCCTTCGGGACGAGATACGGTCACTGAGTTCTAGTGATGCCATTCCAGTTGACTAATGCCCAGTGCGTTCATGGATTTGATAGACGAAATTATTGATCCGTATTTAGATAAGTTTGTGATCGTATTCATTGATGACATTCTAGTGTACCGGGTAGTTCGGAGAACATCACGAGCATCTCGGACCGTGTGCAGATTCTTAGAGGCGTCGGTTATACGGTAAGTTTAATGAAGTGCAGTTTTGGTTGGATAAAGTATCTTTCTTAGGTCATGTCATTTCGGCAGAAGGTATTAGTGTGGATCCTCAGAATATCGAAGCTATAGTGAATTGGAAGCCGCCCACAAATGTTTATGAGATCCATGATTTCCTTGGATTAGGGTTATTCACGGAGATTTGTTGAGGGATTTTCAAAGAATGCTTAACCCAGATTGGCCAATCTATTGGATTTGAAATTCAATTGAAGTCAGATACACGCCGGCATAGTTTGAGAGGCTAGAGGCGAGTTAACGACAACTCCGATTGCGATGCCGTTAGGAAAGGACGGTTATGTGGTATATGGCCATTTACCTCCAGGCAAAGGTTCGGGTGTGTTTGATGCGGGATGGTAGAGTGATAGCTTATGCTTCCCGTCGATTAAAGAAGCACGAGCAGAACTACCCGATATGATTTAGAACTAGCGGCGGTGGTTTCGCTCTAAAGATGCGGGACATTATCTATCACGGTGTTCCTGTCGGATATTCACCGATCATAAGAGCTGCGGTATATCTTTACTCGAAGAAGCAGCAAGGCGCCCAGGTGGGTCGGAGTTGATTAAGGATTATGATTGCACGATAGAGTACCACATCCCGGGGAAGGCCAAGTGTAGTGTGACGATGCCTTAAGTCGGGAAGCCGGAGGAGGTTCCTATGCTTATCTACTTGATGATATATCTCCCATTGTTGGTGAGTTGAGATCTTTGGGAGTTTAGTTGCGGAGTGGCGATATAGGGACAACCTTTGTTGGCATCATTTATGTCGTCCTCTTCTCGTGGATCGGATCCAAGGAAGATTAGAAGCGGGTTTCGGAGATGATTAAGTTGGGGAAGATATTGAGGGTGGTAGAAACTAGGTTCGGATCGAGACGATGGCATAATAGTTAGAGTTGAATGTGTGCACAGGAAATAGGGTGAACTAAAGGAAATCTGGAAGAGGCTCACTCTTGGCATATGCCATACCTTGAGCACGAAGATGTATCATACTTTGAGAGCAATGGTGGAAGGGCATGAAAAGGTACGATTTTGTATCGGATCACTAACACATCCAGCAGGTAAGGTGAAACACCGAAGCCGCGGGGAAAAGAATCTGACCTTACGATTCTGTATGGAAGTGGGATAAGATGCTATGGATTTTTGTTCATAGGCGTCAGGAACTCGGAATGGCTCACGATGCCATATGGGTGATAGTGGATAGACACTAGAAATCCAGCGCATTTTCTCTCGATTAGCAATGATGACTTGGATTGGACAAGTTGGCCCCGATTATATGTGGAGGAGATAGTTGAATTACATGGTGTTCCCTATATCGATTAGTCTCGAGGCCCAGAGACCCAGTTCACATTCAGATTTTGAGTCCGGTTCTGAGGATGCCATGGGGACTCGATTGCACTTTAGCACAACTTTCCATCCTCAGACTGATGGTCAGTCAGAGAGAACTATTCAGACACTAGAGGATATGCTTAGAGCATGCGTGATAGAGTTTAAGGGAAGCTGGGATATGCATTTATCTCTAATGGAGTTCGCTTACAACAACAGTTATCAATCCAGTATAGGCATGGCTCCATTTGAAGCATTGTATGGCCGGAAGTGTCGTACTCAGTATCTTCCGGGATGAAGTAGGAGAGAGGAGGCCCATAGTTAGGTGCGAGATTACCTTAGATAAGATCCAGTTGTCAGGGAACGGACTCGAGATAGCCAGGGACGGGACAGAAAAGTTATGCGAACAAACCTTGGTAGGATCTACAGGTTTAAGGTGGCGATATGGTCTTCCTCAAGTTTCCCCTTGGAAGAGTGTCCTCAGTTGGAAGACGCGGAAAGAGTGGGGGCCCTAGATACATAGGGACATATGAGATTATTGCCAGAGTGGGACCAGTAGCATATAGATTAGACCTTCCTCCAGAGTTGTCTAAGGTTCATGTGTGTTTCATGTATCCATGCTCGCAGAAGTACATTCGGATCCTCCCATGCTGAGATCGACCCGGTGGGAGCTAAGGGGATAATTTGACCTATAAGGAGGCGACCAATGTAGATAGTAGATCGCGAGAATGGATTTTGCGGAATAAGGTCATTAGTTAGTCAAAGTTTTATGGAGATCATGGGATTAAAGAGTGCAGCTAAATTCGGAGGCTCGAGATCGTAGTCGATATCCTCTCGGTTGTTTTGAAGTTAAAGGTATCCTCTTTACAATTAGTTTTGTTCATTCGAGCGAAATGTATTTCTAAGGAAGGAGGATTTGCGCGCCAGTCTCGAGAGATTGTACGGTATGTGTAGCAGTATGTCGCCAAGGGCTTCCTTAATTATTTTATGCCATAATAGAATTTTGGAAGTTATTTATTAAGGATAAAATTGTAAAGTTTTCAAAGATTGTGACACTTTTTGCAATTAAGGAAAGTGGAGTGAAATTCGATTAGTGGATTTTAAAGGATAATAATAAATATAAAATTATAAAAATAGTATTGATCTAAGAAAACTCTCTAGATCGGGTTGTGAATGGTGTTAGAAATGATCTAATGATCAGTGATTGAAAATTTAAATCCAATTGGAATGATCAGTGTCTTCTGAGTACTGGGTGATAAATCATCTGATCAGCTTCGGACAGACAAAATCTCGATGTCGAGAATAAAATTATTAGTTCATTTAAAATAAGTGAATTGGAAAGAAATAAAATTTTTCGGGATAGAAATGGACCCGAATAAGGCAATAGAATTATATATAGAAATAATAATAATAATAAAAATAATTAGGAAAAAAGAAAATAAAAAAGAATAAAAGGCAGAAAGTGAGACGGACGGGAGAGGAGAACGAATTAGGAGAGAGAGATTTTTTTTTATTATTTTCTTCTCTTCATTCTTTCTCAGATTTATGAAAATCGGACCATAGAGTTTAAATCGGACGAGAAGAGCAAAGTTGGACTATGAAAGAGCTACGCATAAGTACCCAATATCTGTATGCTGTCAAGATTTAAAAAAAAAAAAGGTAGGAGATTTTCCCTACTTGTGTTATTTCGAGCCTAAATGTTATATAATGGCTTGAAATTTTCTTAAGACCGTAAAGATTAAGTAAACTTGTCCCAAAATTTTAAGGCGAGTTTAGAATTTTTAGGAATTTTGGGGCTTGTGTTCGGACGGTCGAGGCTGGTCCCGGAATTTGTTTTCGGACAGTTCGGGTTGAAAGTTCAGGAGTGTAGTCGGACAAGTCGGACCAGAGATTTTTTCAAGAAATGTTTGAATTTTTAGACTCTGGAAAGTCTCTTGAGTCAAAAGTTGGCTAAAACGGATAGTTTTTATATAGGACATTTTAATGTGTAAGGACATTTGGTCAATTTCACATCATATTATCCCGATGTCATGCTCCGAATGGAACCAGTGAGTTTGTTAGGAATCTAAGTTCGTTCGATATAGTCACTTTGTTGTGTATGTTTTATGGTTAAAACGTTGAACTGATGGGTTTTCGTACTTTGTATGGATTGTGTAGGCAATTTGAGCATCCGACGAGAATCTAGAGTGTTTGACAAGATTTGAAAGAAATTAGTCGAGAAAAATGTGAGTACTCAAATCCTTTTATCAAACTAGTGTTTAAATTACAAGTTTGTAAAAAGTGCTTTAGAAATACCAATTATAACTTGCATTTTATTTACCTCCCACTTGTTATACTCATTGAGTTTGATTTGATGTTAAGAAACGAGTTTAGCTGGTTTAGCAAAACCCCTAGATAGCCTGGCTAGGTTTAGTCGGATGCATTTCGGATTGTGCATAGCAGGTTATGGGATATTATGACTAACTATATTGCCTGGTCGGCAATTGGGGGTTAGATATAGTATATATTTATATAATTAGGTCGCCCTCTCTCTTTTATTCGGGGCATATAGTTAAGCAGCGACTGTACATGCGATGAGGTGTTGGTTCGGAGGTTCCATCCATAGAGCATTTTTCATTCAGGTTCCATTATGCCATATAGATCCGCCGTGTTCAGGACCATGTGCATTTGGAGTAGTGTTCCGGGGTTCACTATCGATGCCGGATTCAGAAGTTGAGGCATCACGTCCTAGGGTGTTCGGAAATGGGCTGATGGTTGGTACTTGATTTACGGTATAGCACTTTGGATATTATACCACCATGAAGCAGTTTTCCAGCGACGAAATAGTTTTGAAACTGATTTTATTGTGAAATTAGTTTGAAGCAGGTTCGTGTGAAAGCAGTTTCAACAACGAAATAGTTTTGAGCGGTTTTGAAATGGTTTTGTGCAAACCTCGGTTTTCTCATAACGGTTTACAACCATTTATGTACAAATTTTCATATTGGGAGGTACAAACAACAGACAACAGCATTTAGAACTTATAGTACTCACGAGCTAGTTTGGCTCCACGAGTTTTGTTTTAAAAATAATTTTGGTCACAGTGTGTTGAAGCTAGAAGAACCTTTCGAGATCCTTAGTCTGAAACTGTTTGTGTTACGATTATATATAAGATAAGGTGTAAAGTAAAAGTAGTAAAAGTTAAAATGTGACATTTTGTATATGTAAATATCTTTTGTAAAATATGCATGAATGGTTTTGAGAAAAACAGGTTGCGATAAAAATTATGTTGGATTGATCCTTATCTTATATTTTGATGAGGTAGGGTGGCTGTTAATTTGTAGTTAGACATTTGGAAACATTGGGGTGTATGTTAACATGCATGTGATTTTGTATTTTGGAGAGCAACATGGTCATCAGTGTCCATGTCATGCATTTAAATCTAAATCTCAGGATATTGTATAAAGTCTGTAAAAAATTCTGTACATAGTCAGTTACCATGATTGTGATGCTGCATCTTTAATAATCAGATAACCTATGAAATCTTGTGAGTTGTTCTATCACTAGGAAGGGGGTCTGTCACCTCATAGGAGGTAGCACCCCTCTAGGCCCGGAACTCGTTCTATACTAGTGAATCGGGTATGTGGGAGCATATGGGTCAAAGATCAAACATACTCCTAGGCTCATCGTGACCAGATACCCGACTACTCGATTATCTAACATAAACACTTTGACCTTAATCAAAACAATAGGTGCATTACACCTTGTGGTCCATAATAAGTGGCGCATAAGAGGTGATCAACAAGCTCAAATGCACCACAAATGTCAAAGTCAAACACCATGTACATGTATGAATACAATACCAGCTTGAAACACGTACTGAGGTCCTTAACCATCTTATTTGCGAGAAGAGGTAGAGAGCGAATAATACATCATACATCATGCATTTAAAACGAATATCGGATCCCATTACCAAAAGAAGGGAAGGAGAATTTGAAATGGTAAGTGGTTTGCTTGCTTTAGCACACATTTCTTTAAAATCCCACAAACCAAACCATACTTACAATCCCACATTGCCACTTACCCCCATGATCCATCCAGCGAACTTAGACTAAGTGAAGTACAGGTTCCTTGGGTGCAAATGGGAGCACGCCATAATAGATTTGGGCTTGAAACATACTTAAAATAGAGTGCCCATTAGTTGTCTGTTCAGGCAGTTCTCAACAAGTCAAATGATTTAGAAAATTTTGAAACTTTGTCAGAAATTCCACTCTGATAAGGAATCTAACAAAATAAACGGTGCATGATTCTGAGCCTGAATGAGTGAGAACCAACTGAAACATGACAAAGTGTTCTAAAACGGGGCTGCAACCAAGCCACCCCATTTTATTAAAATGAAGACCATGGGATTCACTAATTTATAAGAAATGCAGCCACCTAGATCCCTAGAACCAAACTAAAATTCAGCTACCTAAATCCCATGAACCTAGGCTGCAGGTCGACTACATAAAACCTCCACATTACAACCCTTATTTCTAGAAAGTCATACCATTCACAAAACGTCCAGAACACAAATTTACAGGAATGAACCAAGTAACCATTAAGTAGGGTAAGGCTCAAACCAATCCTAAGAGACAGAGACAACCTTGCAATCCTACATTCAGCTAATAATCAAGAACACTGCTCATCTAACTCGATACCATGACCAAACCTCTTTGTTTGGGCGAACCTAATGTTTGGTTCAGTTGGTTCCCAACACGAATCCAACGGTTGAGAGAAGTTCTCAAAATTTTTCAAGACCTTCCTCATAGAGTTAGGAATCAAAAAAAAAAAAACAAACGGAGTGCAATTCCGACACCGAATGAGTGAGAATCGACACAAACAAAGCAAAGTACCCAAATTGCTATTTCGGAAAACCGAACCTAATGAATCGGTTGGTCCGATTTCCTGACCGGTTCATCCGGTTGAGGAAAAACCTCAAATTTGGTCAGAAGATTCCTTAACGACTAAGGAAACTAAAAAAAGATGCATGATTTCGTTCCAGTTTAGTGAGAGCCCAGCCCAGAAACAAGCAGTTGTGTTTTCTAAAGCGAGTGCCCGGCGCAGTGTTGAACCAGACACGTATGGCTGAAAGCCGGTTCAAATAGTTTGGGAAAATCCTCAAATTTGGTCAAAATTGTAAGAATAAAAACTAAAAAAACAAGCGGTGCATGATACTCAGGTTGGATGAGTGAGAACCAGTGAAACAATCGGTGTGTTTTTCTAAGCAAGGTTACTTGGCGAAATTATTGAACACATTTCCCGGGTATGAGCGTAGAAAAACAATGCATTAATTCAAAGGGCTGGCACCTAAAGTGCAGTCATCATACCATGCATACCTTGAAGGTCTCATGGGGTAATCAAAATGAAGTATGCATAGAGCGATGAGCCTTCCTACCCAATGACTTTGCCCCATGGACATTGCCTTTAACAAAGCGTGCTTTGGGCCAGCCAAGCAAAAAGATATATTTTATTCAGGATCAGAGCCAAAGGGAAGAAGATATGAAATAGAGTGCAACAAGGGTCTAGTTCTTACCTCTTCCACAAAATGTAGAAAAAAAATTCAAAACTAAGCATCTGAAAAAAAAAAAATTAGAAAATGTGCATCTGAGCCCGAAAAAAGTGCCAAAGGTCTCTTACACTATGATCTTTTCTCTCATTTTATATTGATTCCCACCTCAGCCTCTGAGCCCACTTGGTGTTTTCCACCGCACAAACTGCGGAAGAGCTCCATTAGCCTTAGGCCTTCCCCGCCCAATGCTTTCCCTCACCATTCCCATCTAAGTTGTCTCTCTTGAGTTTTTCAAACTTGCTTAGCACAAGTATCCACATGGATTCATGGTGGGATTTGCATGTAACTCAAGACAAAACAGCATGGACCAAAATACTGTCCAAGACCGATCTGGAGCATATGGGCACGATCCATATGGGATTTGGGCTCCAAAATCACAAAAAACAGCACTCCCCACAAGCTGGCCCGATGAACTTGTTGAACCGAATTCCAACTGGTCGAGATGGTTGAGGAAAATTATGAAATTTTGCAAGAGCGTTCCCTGAAGAATAAGGAGACCAACAAAAAAAATGGTGAATAATTCTAAGTTCGGATGAGAGAGATATGTTGAAAAAGGAGTGCTCTTTAAAATCACCCAAAAAACCATTGTTTAATATCACGTATTTGCCCCATGAATTAATCAAGCGATTGGTTAAATGGTTGAAAAAAATTATGAACTTTTAACAGAAACCTCCTTGTTGAATAAGGAATCCAAAAATAAATAGGCGCCGCGATTCAGGTCGGACAAGGAGATAATGGAACAAGCTGAAGTGCTCTGAATTTGACGCCTCCAATAACTCCAATTGAGCTAAAATACAGGGCTTTGTTTGCTTCCTATAACAATGCCAATTAAAAAAAAAAATCTCCATGGTGGCCCTCAGTAGACTACATACGCGCTCGATGGACCACATACAAGCCCACTTAGGCTCAGGAAACCGACTAAGGTTAAGTGGAGACCTAGATTGCCATATGAGGCAAATAAGATGGAGTGCTTGACACCATAGGATAAAATGTAAGTGTTGGCCTTGAGTGAGGTCTGCAATCTAGCTGGAAAATCGGATGAACGGGTTGAAGTACATGATGACTAGGTTTATTAGTAGTGGCATATAACCCTCCCGGTTAGGGTTGGAAAAAAGAAAAAAAAAAAGAAGAAATCTCAATTTTCCTATTGGGCATGTAGATGACTCGTCGAAAGTGGACGTGGAGGAGGTGGTGGGCGGAATGACGACCGCGCTGGCCGTTGATCAACAAGCGCCGTGAAAGTACATTAGTGTGCACCTGCTTGCCCTTATGCGGGCGGAGTGTTGTGCCGCCACCATCGCCTGTTTGGTACTCACGCAGAGACTAGAGGGGTTGAGTAACCTCCGAGGAGATTTAGGCACGCCACTCCCGGCCCTCGAGGAGGAGGGGATCGATTATTGATGGTCATTGTTCTCGACTAGTCGGGAAGGATGTAAGTAGCCCAGTAGTAGCCTGAAGGAGAGCCCGACAACTGGCTCAAGAAGATCACGAGAAGACTCATGCCGCCGCGGACCCGAAACGGGGCCATGACCACGGGCTGAGCCCGAGGTCGATCATCGGGGTGGGAGACGCGGACTCTTGCGATCGGGGCGGAGGCGTGTTTCCTTTGCCCTTGGCTTGGACATTTTGGGCGGGATTGTCGGAGTGGAGCGGAGATCCGAGACAGGACACCGGTCAATCCCTTCAGGTGGGACTCGCATCGGCAGGATTGGGTTCCTCCTTACCAGGCATGGGCGAGGAGCCCAGTGCTCCAGTTCTGAAGTCTTGCCCTGACACCTATTAATTAATGAGCGGGCCCATGGACTAGGATTGGGTCGAGTCAAGAGAGCGTGGCTTGCGGGCGGGACTTCTAGCAAGGCGGGGCAGATGATAAAAGCCTGTGCCCGGCTGGGCACATGAGGCAGAGTTGTCCCCCAGAGCAGAGGATCAAAATGGTGGCATCGTGGAATTTGAGCTTATGCCAGTCTAGTGATATACGGGAATGCGTATCTGCTCCGCAGGGAGTGCGTTTAAATTTAGATGCATCATATTCATGCTTATTATTGCATCTAGTGTCGATGTTTGAGGCTTAGAGGTGGAAACCTTAGAAAGGCAGTGTATGTAAATTCTTCCCTAGGAACTAGGGTGAGTGTTGATCAAATATGTCGGGATTGTGAGTTAGAGATCTGCAGGATTCCTCTTCATTTTTATGGACTAAGGGTCATGGGCATCAGACTTAGTGTCAGCAGGATGGACTAGATGACGGCATACCGAGTAGATATCGATTATAGGTATGTGAGGGTTGCAAGCACACATGGGCTGAAGTACTTGTGTTTGTATTTCGGGAGACCCAACCACGATGCTGCCCAGACCATGTGATTCGAGATAGCGCAGACGATTGATGGGTTCTTTTATGAGAAGCCACGTTGGAAGGGACGAGGTGAGGCAGGACTTAGATCTTCTTGAGGTGATGCCAGTGCCAGGATGTCTTTCGGATGAATGCTTGGGTTACCTCGCCAGAGGATGTAGACTTCCGTGTCGGAGTTACACCTGGCACGTCGCCCATCTCTATGACTTAACAGATTAGCCTGAAGTTGAGTTGCGGGAACCGAGGTCCAGATCTGGGGATTCTTTGGACATGAGATTCGATAGGCAAACGCCTGTCATGAAGCTCAGTTCATTACAAAGATGAAGTAAGATTCATTGCCATAGTGAGTGTTGAGATCATAATTTATAAAACTGAATTCTCTCTTGCCAATAGTAAAACTCTGCAGCCAGTATGGTGGCTCCCCAAGGGGTCGAACCACGGGGATGAGTTTTCTTCACACAAATGATTTACGATGAAGGCAGAATGGTGAATTCAGTTTTGGATTTTAAAATTTGTTGTTAAGCAGAGTTGGATGGTTGCGATTAAAATAAAATCAAGTAAAGAAAATTATGAAATCAGAATTCACTTGTGGTGTTAGGTCATTGAAGCACGGGGTCACGAGTAGGCTGGGTTCCTCCGGTCCTTTCCTCTCGTTAGGGAGATGACTATAAGTCATCAACCAGTTTCTTCATTTAACATCATTTAGGCCTAAATAGTATCTTTGAAAATTGGCATTTGCCTCCCATGATGGTCTCGGACTTTGTTGAATAACCTCACCTTGATTCATCACACCCGCCTACGGTCAGGCCGGGGTGGCGGGATCGGCAGAGTTCGAGGTGCGAGACGGCCGGGACTCTTTACTGATTTTTTCTTTCAAAGCGAACTTATACCTATCGTTGTGACCCGTATCACCTCATGAGTCAAATATCATATACATATCAAAGAACTACCACTTAGGAATTGGTGTCCATCAAATCACATACATTTACTAGGTCCATTTACAAATACAAAACTGTTTTTTACATTCTGGGAGTGGGAGCCTGGAACCTACCTTGTGGCCCAGACCCTTACAAGTGTGTTGGCGATATCTCTTGGGAAGTCGCCCCGGATGTCTTCTCTTTGTGCCTACGGATTAAACCGTTGCTAAGCTTTACGCTTAGTGGGAAACATATGTCTTATGCATATACACATAGAGGTGGCAATCGGGCGGGCTGGGCCGGGCCAACAGTGGGCCGGGCCAAAACGGGGCAGGCAAAGTGGGCGGAGGTTTTAAGACTAGTTTAATAGCCGGCCTTGCAAGATGGGCCAGTGGGATGAAATGTCTTTTCAGGCAAAAAAAAATTAGGCTGGGGCGGGCAGGAACTGAGTGTGGGTTTTTCTGGCCATGGTACCAATATTGTCCCATTCTCATTGTGGACAGAGCTAGCCCACTGGTGGGCCAAGAATTTGCCTACTCTATATACATTTCAACGCATTAAACAATAACGAGGATAATATAAATTTCAGTAGAAATTTACTCTTGGAACTTATATAATCTTATTCTTTATAACAAGCTTACGCTTGTCGGATCTCCGTAAGAGTGTGACTTATTCTTATCTGAGAACATGCTTTATCACAAACACTGTTTATTCGGGACTCCATGAGCTCTGGATCATTATCATACTAGAGGCACCTCTTATAACAGACTGTGTTTGCATTAGGACTCCAGCTGGAGATTATCCAAACTTATATATTCAGAACTCATGCCTAACAAGAAAACTGCTCATTTATTTGGACCTCAGTAAAGACTAAACTTATCCTTATTAGAACATACTTACCATGGACTATGTTTGTCGGGACTCGTGGAGTTACATAACTTATCATGATTGAGAACTTATATATATGGGCTTATAGCATATTGGGACTCATGAGAATTAGAACTTATCCTTATTCGGAACTTACTTTATGTGGACTTTTATATTTGTCGGGACTCCACGTGAAATTAAGAACTTATCATATTGAGAGATACCTTAGGTACTACAAGGCCTGTCCTTATACATGAGGTTTATACTTATACTCTGGAGATTACACTTGTTTGGGAGGTACTGTGAGTACTAAGAGAGATATTACGAATATCTACAGTAAACTATGGGACATTCTTCTCTGAGTACCAATAAGTACTACTTGTTCAAAATCATCTCTGAAGGCCTTGTAGTGCTTCATATCAAACTATATTAATATATCTGGGTGCTAAGTGAAGTACTACTTGAGTTTATCCTTATCACGGGCTTATGGAGATACGTAGGTACTACGAGTGATTAAATGAATCTGGGTGTGCCAGTAGTCACTAAATTAATCAAATCTTGAGAGTACGTGATGCCGAACTTATGTTATGCGAATGCTTTGTATCTTTATGGTGTACTCTGAGCATAGCATCCTTGTCTTCTACGGATCTTATACTATTATTACAAAACATTCTTGTATTTGAATCTTATTCATGTGCGAAGGTACGTAGAGTGCAAATAAGTGGAGCAGATCGGACTATCTGAGGTCCATATAGAATATGGGCATTAGTCCATAGCAGGTACAGATCATAACAAGTACATATCTTGGATTCATCTGATTAAGACATATCAAAAACAAATGGATTGCTCGGTTTTATGTCAAAGTATATTCGAGAGTTACACTTGTTTTATCGATCAGGAGCTACTAAGTGGGCCTCCCGGACTTATGCTTATTTTGTGATGCGGAATTGCTGTAGGTACTCTTGGACTTATACTTGTTTTACGTCTGGTACCAGTGAGTCTTCTGAGGAACCTCTTATTTCTTGTCTGGAATGCGTGAAATTTTCTGATTAATAGAATCTGAATTGCCATGGGTGCTTCTGAGGAACATATGAGAGGGATACATTCGGATCTTTCTTTCTTATTCTTTATTTGAGGTCTTATCATATAAGCTGTTTGACTAGGACCGATCATAAGAAATGAGTGGGACCTTGGCCCATGATAAGTACCGAAGGTCTGATCGATACGAGCAGCTAGCACTAGACGGGAGTGTCTCGAGGCAGAGTGCGCACTAATCGGGGTACAGAAATCTTGAGCAGAAAATGCAAGTAACTATTGCAGAAGTACAGAAGTGTACGAGCAGGGTGTCGGCACTAATCGGGAATCTGAAGTACTAATCGAAGTCTTGTTAACTTGTCGGAATAAAAGTCATTGCACTAATCGAGCGTCAACATCGTTTCATTCTTTGTTCCACAGTGATCATATGATCATATGTTCTTTCATGAAATCCTAGTAATATCTTAATCACATTACATGTTTAATATATTACTTTTCGTATTCAGCATTATTGTTTGGTTCATTTTCATATTTCATATACTTATCTGGGAATCTTTGATCTTTATTCACATAAGTTTCATGCTGTATTCTGTCCTCGATCATATTCACTTTTTCTTAGAAGTGGAATCATTCAATTGAATCATCTAAAGGCAATTGCCGGCATTTTCTTGCCAAACTAATTACGGTTTACGAGTTCACACACTAGAAACATTCTGAATTTCTTATTTTTTTTTTGGGAGGCTTAACTTCATACTAGCCCTGGTTCTTGTATTTCATTTGAGGCTTCGAGTGCTAAGAGAGTTCTCCTGGCTTCCAGGAATCACTAATCAGAACTTGCCAAAACTCAAATCACGATAAAACAACGGGACCTCATGATCAAAATGGCAAAGGAATTTGACTTGTACTTTGATCATATGATCCTTATGTCTCTATAAATCTAATGTATCTTAATCTGTGTGTTCATGACATATTATTTTCATGTTCATGTTCTTATTTAGTTCTTTCTATTTCATATGCTTATATCTGGGAATGCTAATGTATTCACATGGTTGTCTTATTCTTATTCTCGATCGTCTACTTTTCTTAGAAATTGGAATCATTCCAATTCTCAGATGTAGAGCAGTTTATATTTCTTCCAAACTAATTAGTTTACCGGATACACTAGAAACGATCACAGATTCTTATTTTTTAGGAGGCTGCCATACACATTCTGGTTCTTTGTATCTTTGACTAAGGTGCTAAGGTTCTCTCGAACTACGAATACTAATTTGAACACGAAACTCGAATCATTGATAGAAAACAACGGGACTGCTCTATGATCAAAGCGAAAACAGGAAGATTTGACACACATAGCCCACACCCCCAGGTAATTCTGACTTGCAAGTCGAAATTGACGATGCCCTATTTTCTATATGTTTGAACTCTTGAAGTATTTTAATTTTCCCTTGAATCACTGACTTAAGATTTACTTCTATGAGAAAGTTTATGACTAAATACAAAAATGGTTTGTGACTTAAGGCTTGGGGAAAAACTCACATGTCTGGTACAACCTTCTGGCTGCAGGTACATGTTGGCCCAAATGACGAACCCTACTGTATAAGGTACATGTTCTTCAGGAGATATCACTAATTGTCTCCATAGTGCAGTTGTGGCTGTCCTTTTCTCCCATTTCTGTACTTTCTGTCCATGAATCTAACTCTACATACAACATACTTATCAATCCATTCATATTTCCTCTTGTAGCCTCTTCTGCCTCAATTCCTCTTTTCAATGCTTATCTTTCAAAAATATCATGAAATCCTTTAAAACAATTCTAATAGGAGTCACAACCCATACATGATCCAAACAGATTTGTTAGGGTTGTTTCAAGCTGACTCCATTATCTAATTTGTATGAATCTCAGCACCAGGGAGAGGATTCTATAGCCATCTAGTGTATTTAGAGTTTACCAACTCTAATTTCAGTACCTCTTTAGTTTAGGATGAAATCCTAACAAACCCTAGGTTTAGGGACAACTAATAACCATCCAATAGCATGGAAATTCGCATACAACTTTGAGTCCATAAAAGAAATCCTCTTGAGTTAGATTCTATACCTTTTGCTTGATCTCCTCCTCATATTTCCTGTTGCTTCTTCTTCCTCTTCCTCTTCTCTTCTTTTCCCCACTTCCATAGTTTTCTTCCCCCAAATGGACAATTTTGTTCTTAAATCCAAAAAATATCTCATAGGCCTTGTTTTGGCCTCAAAAACGATTTTGGGTTAAGTTTCATTCCATATAGTCCTTAAATTTATTTCTTTGTGCAATTCAGCTTATGCCATAATTCTGTTTATTTAATCTTTCCTCAAATCCCAAATTGCATATAAACTTATTGGATTTATACCTTTATGTCTTCAAGTGGTAGATGCCACTTTACCCTTGTAACTATTATTAATTCGGGTCTCCCCATTTTATTCCAGCTTCCATTTAACTTTTTGTATACCCTATTAGATAGAAAACTACTAAGGTATATTTTGGGAGTGTTACATTCACTCATGACCTATAGTATTCAACTAATAGATAATATTTGTATCCTAACGATAAACATACCAATGACAAAGCTTACCAAGTATTGGCTATTTGAGTGAGCAGGAAGGGATCGAACCTAAATTGGGAAAATAAAAATATCAGCAGATAACATTAACCATAGATGATAACTAACGGATGTCGTGGATTAACAATGGCATCAATGAACCCAAAATCTTATCAAATACCAATCATTCAAAGCAACCTGAAGGGATTAAAGCCTAAGTTTAGAAACCGTAAATGGTGAAAAATACCTCAGTTAAAAATGGAAAAACCACAGGTGCGCCAAGGCACCACACCTTGGTGGCCTTCTCCAAGGAAAAGAGGTTTTAGCCGCTCATCTCTGAGTTGTCATCCTGAAAGGAAGATGTTTGGCTACTAAGTCAGAGAAAATGAGAGAGAAGGGAGAGAAAGAAAAGAAAAATGAAAGCAGGAAAAAAAGCAGGGCGAAAAAATTAAGCAATACCACTAACAGTGTTTGTGTAGAAGGGTTTTGTAGTCAAAGAAAGCCACTTTACAAAATTACAAAAATAACCTTGCAAAACCTATTACAATGGGGAGAAAAAGAAGAAAACCAAAAGGAGACAGCAGTAGCAGGTGAGGGAAGGAGCAGTGGCAAGAAGTGGTGAATAATGGCGGAGGCTGAAACGGTATGACATGATGCAATTTCACGGTCATTTCTTCGCACTCTCTTCACTGGCTGGAATAGATGCGCAGCGATGAGTTCTTCAGGGATTCCTATTTGTGTTTTGGATCAAACAGATAATTTTGAAACGATTATCTTGCAAAAACCTCAAGTGTACAAAATGCGTCTGATGACCAAGGACCACCATGTGCAAATGGTTTGATCCAGCGATTAGTACACAAAAAGTGCTCCAGCTTCATCTAAATGGGCTCAAAATGCACTTTTGGACACTAATCAAAGACCCTTTAGTATTCAGTGACTCAGCCCGGTTGACAGGTTCTGATAGAATCAGATATCAACAAGAAGTTAATAACTTGTTTTGATCAGTTGAGAGGGCGTGAGTCTACTCCAAGACCATGTGTTCATCAATTGAGGGTTAAAAGGCAGATCCCTAAAGGCGACATTTGGGACCGAGAATACGGGCACTTTGAGTTCACCGGGTGATGCCGTTCGGATTAGCCAGTGTGCCGCGAAACATCATGGATCTCATGCATGGGTGCTTCCAACCCTCATGTCTGGATCGGTTCGTCGATCCTTTGTGGGCGGCTTATTTGATCTCCCGTTGAGGAGGTGCGAGGATCATTGAGGTTGTTCTCTGACTTCGAGCCTTCGTATGCGAGTCTTTGTAAGTCTTGGTACATTACTAAATTTGAGATTATTGGGCCACGTAATGTCACGGGCTTTTTATGTGTCAGGTGTATGGACCACGAAGGTCGGCTGCGCGATGAGTTGGGAAGGCCAAAATTCAGTCTTCGAATCACAGTTTCTTAGGGATTGGCAGGTTACTATAGAAGTTTCATCGAGGATTTTGACTAGCATCACACCATGACAAGATTGACACAGAAGGGCGTGAGTTCGAGTGGAATAAGTAGGTGAGAGAAGGTCGTTGTCTATTTCGTGTGTTATTTGCCAATACAGCGTGGGCGATGTAAGTCAAACAGTATATAAACCCACTATGGGAGTCCTGAGACCATTTCCACGGGAGTGGTTTTCCTAGATGATCTTAAGAGATACTGTCTGTGATATCAGATTAAGTAAAATCGAGGTGTTTTTTGATTGATTCGTTGATGCTTAGGTGACTTAGACTATTTTAAAACTAGAGATGATGGATCCTAAGGTTTCACGCTCACACCACCAACTAGTAACTTCCCACCTCTCATATAATAATCTCTGTCTAGGGCCATTGATGAATAAGGTCTTTGATAGGGGATTTAACTAAGCTTTTGTAGACAAAGAATAATTGACATGCCAGCGCTTGCTCAGGGCGATTTGTTTGGACTCTTAGTTGCATTTGAGATCAAGCATATGCTCAAGAATCTCTCTTTTTCACACGTTGTCAAGAAGATGCCAAACAAAGTGTTTTATAAGGTTTTTCGCAAGTGTTTGTATCATCTGAATCCTGATGACGAGGGTTGAGAGGCATTGCAACTGGAAAGGGGGTGAGTTTCCTTTATTTAGAACCCTATCATGGGGTTTAGACCTCCATTAAAAACTAAATTGATTTTCAATTGCTGGAACACTAATGATAGCAGTGAATTGAGAGCCTTTACTTCAATTGCAAGGTTTGGGGAATGCTCATATGAGAATCTCTCAATGAACGCAAGTTATAAAACCCGATTGAAAGATTCTGAATGCTTAAAAAACTGAAAATGGAAGAAGAAAACTCCACTCTACTCTAGGAAGCCCTAGAAAAATGTGAGAAAGCACTCCAAAGGTTAGAGCCCAAAACCCTAGAATGAACCTATTTTTACGCTTTAAAATTGGAGACTAAATGCAATCTCTATTGTGATCTGGAAGAGTGAGGATTGAAAGGCAATGTGCCCTTGCACGAAGATCGAGAACTAAAATCACTTCTACAAGGTGCATGTTGGTACCGGTACCAGTTAGTATGGTACCGGTACCAAGATACAACGACTAATCCAACAACCTTTAGATGCAGAGTACCCTTATGTTTGTTTTGTTACCCTTCCTTCACTACTTCTCTTTGCATGTAGTGCGCGGTACACCCGATTAGTGTGGTCGTTAAGTGCCTCCTGATGCCCCTCTTGGCTTTAAAACTCACCAAGGCCTCCGACATTATACGTAATTGGCGATGATGATCTACAAGTTGTTCTTTGGAACCAATAGCTCACAGTAATACCTGGGGACATCAGAACGACACCTTGACATAAAAAGCGGGTTAAAAGGTCAAAGCTTTTATTAAGATGAAAAAAGCATGAGCTGAGGGCTTGACTATATAATATTATTTTTATGTATCCTTTTACCCCAACCTACATCTTGCTAGTCCCTAGCAAGATTTGAACTAATGCCTTCTGAGCTAAATGAGGTTCGACCATGCGCTAAGGAGTAATTCAAGCATTACAAGATTTTAAAACGATATAGACATGATCTCTTTATAACACGACGATATCGACCACACGAACTTGATAGGCACAACGGTCTTACTTAGAAATGTAATGGACAAAACAACAAACTGTTACAAAAAAGAGAATCTCATATAAGGGATCACAGATCTGAAATAAGGTTGCAATGAAATCACCAAACTGGAATGAACTTCATTAAAACTGTAAACATTTCGCCATAACGACAATTAACATGCATAAGAGAATCAATAAGGAACACCCTACATAACTAAAATCAAAAGGTCTTTTTAAACATGGCGACCATGAGTTTACACAAATAGGGTTCTGAGCAGATGGAATACATTTGTTTGCCGTTACTAACTGAGATCTCTACCTCATTAACCTTGTTAACACACCACTGTTATGACCTGCCGCTTACTCTTCATCTCTTTATACCTGTGGGAGAGTATCTAATCTCTGTCATCTGACAGTCGGGAATCTCCTTCCAAATCAGGAGGAGGGTCGTCTACAACAACGGACTCTCCTTGTAGGATGTGAATCTCAAGCACAGAGAGCACAGTGAATCCCAGCCTTCTCTTTGGATCATCTAACTGATTCTCGCTCGATCTCTTTAGGGAGATACCTCATGGAGACCAAAACTATTAGACGAGGAAATAACACCGGGGATGTCTTTGTGAGCCTTATGGGCGGCTCGGCTTTGCTTTGTCTTGTTGGTGCAGGCCCCGGCCGGGACGAGCTCTTTTTCTCTTAGAACCCCTTATCCCATTAGCACCACCAAATTTATATAAGGTGGGGAAGGGATGTTGCTGTATTCTTAGTTAGGACTCAGAAGAAAATCCCTGCTACTACATATTACTGACATAGTCAATAATTTTCCCATTCATTGCCTCTCATCTATTTGAATTTCTTCCCTTCATGGCTTCTCATCTTTATGACCGATGTATTGTGAATGACCTTATTCATCGATGCATGCTTATTTAATTTCCCGGGGTGAACTCATACACACAAAACCCCCGTGGGTATCGGGTTGGTGCACATGGTATTCTGACAGTTAGCATCAAACTCACTGTATTTGAGTGGAGTACTAGGCTACCATGTGTGTTGAGGCGATCATAATGCAGCGGTGTGATCAGTCAAGAGTAACAACTAGTTGCTTCAGATTGTGGTCTCGAAGGAATCCACATTGAATTCTCTCTGCAATTGAATAAATTCCTGACAATGGACGACAGATAGCCTTTTGCCATCGCAGACAAATTTTAAATTATGATCTGAATAATGACAACCACAGATGAGGTGGAGTAAAGCAGAAGCGTTTCAATTTTCATTACCCACTCATAAAATTGGACCTTGTTTTCAACATTAGACCACCTCTCGAATTATGAGGATTAAAACATGCAAACTCAATTTCTTCGTCTTAAAACTCTACTCTCTTCTCACTCGATAAAGGACCTTTCCGGCTTTCCTTTTCCCTTTTATTTGCGAAGTATCGGCCTTTTCGTTTTCACGGCTCCTTTACATGAGAAAGCTGGTGACCTTTCTTTCCTTACTCTTTGATCTGCGCCATAAACTATGTACGATAGCGAATATTGCAAACCATGCCTGTAAAAAAGTCTCCCAACCATTAAATCTTCGCCTTTATTGGACTCACCTTTCCAAATCATTCAAAACTTTCCTCATCTTTTGTTCTGGAATACATGTGACAAACATAAAGCACAACCCAGAAGCCAACCAAAATAATCATACTATATAGTGGAAAATGTAGTGGATGCTCTGGCAGGGATGAAATCTTCCCACCTGATTCCTTTCAAGCTCAAAGTCTGAAGCGTGATTTGTAGTCGGGTTGATGAAGAAACTTGAGGAACTGTTTGACTTAAGGTTTGCTTTAGTGTGAAGAAGTTAGGGGGTTTCCTTATATAGAGCCTGGAGGGGAATATTATGAAAGTGTTGAAAACGGAAAAACTCTTCAAATGACCTATTCATGCATGGCGGTACCAGCATTTCAAGAAGTGGTATCTGCACTCAAAGTGCACTCCTATGTTTTTCTGATTGCATCTCTACCGCAAAGTGTGGTACCGGTACAAGATCAAGCATCGCCATTTTTTTCCTTGATGGCAAATTTACTAAAAGAAGTGTGGTATCGGGTACTGCATTGCTATTGCCACTTTTTTCTTAATGGGTACCGTACAAGAAGTGTGGTACCTACTCAAATTGTTATCGCTTGTTTTTCAAATTTCGTACCTGAGCCACTATAAGGTACTGGCATTCACTTTACAAAATTTCCGTAATTCTCTACATTTTGATTTCACTATACTCGCTTCTTAATTAAACCCTCCAAACTGACTTATGCTTGTTGAATTGTGTACTACACTCTCTTGGCACCTTCACGCTTACCTTGGAGTCATCCTTACTCCACGTGATCAAGAGTCCTAAGGTTCGAACAGAACTGGCAACTCAAGGCTCAACAAGGGTGCAAAGGGTGACTTAGTATGATTTAGAAGTTTAAAAGATAAAATAAGGCCTAAAATCATCTTTCAACTACGTATGTATGTTCCTTAAAGAATAAGATGCATGTAGTTGACAAGGAATGCTAAAAAAAATGCATAGGCTAAAGCAATAGCAAGCAAAAATGAGCTTGGGACAGGAAATCAATGACTTGTGTAATTTATGAATGAGAATGATACTAGTCAAGATTGACTCTAGAGAATAGAAAGGATTCAATAATATGGTCCCAAATAATAGAAAAAGTTTTGTGCATGCTTGTTATTGTATGAGCAAGAAAACTATATGGAGTGCATACATAAGGTCATGCGGCTACATACATCAAAGGTCAAGCAATATACCAAAGGATTTAAAATCAAAAAATTGCATGCATTTAGCTCCTTAAGAACACTCGAATTAAACCAAATAGCATGCACTTTAGATGGCTCTAACCACTCAGTGCGCCCACTCCCTTACATAGCCAAGCATTGCCCTCAATGCATTGATGGGGAGCACCGCGACTTATAAGAGAGGGTGCAAAATACCGGTTACATAAGGGTCGACTCTCCTTGCGCAAAAATACAAAAATACGATTAAAGAACAAGGCGTAAAGAAATGCAAGAAAAGGAAAATAAAAACTATATACAAAAGGGTAGGACAGAGATTACGTTGAAGAAACATCCCGATAGAGCAGATCTACTAGTTCCTCACTACACTCCTGGCGGTTGAAGTGCTCTAGAAATGGCTTCAAGTGTTGACCATTGACTTTAAATATTTTCCCATTTTCCGGATTCTCAATCTCTACTGCGCCATATGGGTGAACGACCTTGACGATAAAGGGTCCAGTCCATCTAGAATGGAGTTTACCCGAAAGATGCAAGCGAGAGTCGTGACAAATGCAAGATCTTTTTAGTGAGGTTCAGAGGTATTCCCATATCAGCTCTTATCATGGAAGAAGCTTAAATTTCCTTTGTAGATTCTCGAGCTCATACGATTCACGCCAATTCATCAAGCCTGCTCATTTACAAGAATCTCTCAAGCACCGCTTAGCCAAATCAAAATTAAGAAAGTTTTAATGGCCCAATATGCTCAGGCTCCATTTCCACTGAGATGACATCTTGCCATAAACTAGCCTATGTGAGACATACCAAAATAAATTAAAAGCAAGACGGCATAAGTGTTCCATTAGCTCTTCTCACTCGTGACTGCGCACCATCCCCAAGAACGGCGCCATTTGATTCGCGCTACCTAAGAGGGGTGAGCCGGAATCAACAAAATTTGTATCCTGTAGTTCTCCCACCGTACCGGGCCACCGGCATAAATGTCTAGTATCGAACACGTGATGGGTTTTCTTCGCATAAATGATTTGAGTGGAATCAAACTCGGTGAATTAAATTTTGGATTTTGGGGTTTGCTAAAAAACAAAAAGTGGATGGTTTGGTAAACTGAAAATAAATGAAGAAAATAAGAAAAACTCCTCAAGCATTGGGCCACTAGGTTTAAGGTCCCAGCTAACCGAGAGGTCCCCCGTTAATTTCCTCAAGCAGACAAGCAACCTATACCCACGTGCATAACTGATCTATGTTTAACTAGCAAACCTCACCCTTGAAACAACTCCTCATTTGAGTCAATACAGTAGCATGCGCTTATGACCCTTTACTCGCTTGAAACCCTAATATCTTAATATCATCTCGTAGGTCAGAAGACTATCTAAAGAACAACAAAGACATCTATCACTACCATAATCGTATCCTAAAGCATGGAGAGTATTGGCCAAATCAATAACATTAATGCTAAGTGCAACCCTAATTTGAGAAACACTACTGCATAAATATCATTTTAGAGGCCTCGTGAAGACCATCTGAAGAATCACGTGACTTCTCACCTAATATGCACCGGATCCCAAAGATGGAGAGTATCGCCAAATTAACGACATTCAATGTGCTATTCAATCATCAGTTTGAAATCCTAACCCTTTAACCTACCTCGGCTCGTAGTAACTAATGGATAATAGTGTATCTAAAGCTACATACACTAAACTCAAAAAGCTTGCTAAGTATTGGTCAAGAAAGTAACCAAAAGCTAAAACCTAGAGTTAAGATTTAAACCAAATGACAAAACCCGCGCATGAAAAGCAAAGGGAACCACCAAAGAACCTAAATATCTCACCCCAGCAGCCCCTTTACTTCAAGAAGGAAGTGGTTTAGCCGCTCATCCTCCAAGTTGTCATCCCCGGAGGGTGTTTGGCAACCAAGAAAGGAGAGAAAGATATAGGAGAGAGAAGAGAGAAAACTCGAAAGAAAATGAAAGTCACAAAGATATTTACCGAAAGGACAGTTGTGGTTACAAACTTATAAGGTGCCGGCAGGCCAACCTAATGTGAAAATACAAGAAAGCCTAACATTTTGGCTAAATTCAAGGACACAAGGGAGTAATACACCAAAATGAAGCCTATTGGACATTAATTACAAAGCATGATATAAAGGATTTCAAGTAATGTTTCAAAATTTTACAGTTAGCGAAACTACCAAGAGATAGC
This sequence comes from Tetrastigma voinierianum, assembly GCA_016808115.1. NCBI lineage: Eukaryota > Viridiplantae > Streptophyta > Magnoliopsida > Vitales > Vitaceae > Tetrastigma > Tetrastigma voinierianum. The sequence continues at coordinate 244,427 of JAEQBH010003059.1, read as the reverse complement.
GGTCTCATGAATTTTCGCCAGTAAATAAGTACTCTCGTTATTAGCTAAATTTCGCTAGCTTAGCTGAAATTATTGTGAGTAGCCAAAACTTATAATTTCGCTTAGAATAGATATTTCGCATTAAGCAATTACAAGAGATAGCGAAATTGAGAAATTTCGCTATCCACAAAGGAATTTCTAGCCCAGCTTAAAAGTCCGTTTCTCCCCCACTGCTCCATTGGCCACCGTTCCGCCGTCTGCTCCATTTTCTTCCTCGTCTATTTTTCTTCACTTTCTTCTCTCTTTCCTCTGGGGCCCCATCTATGATGTTGAGTTTGGATCAATTCAAGTTGGATCAATTCTAACACTTTTGGCATGATTTATCTCACAAAAACTCGCAAAATTGCCATAAAATGCGATCAAGTGGAATAATAGGGACCTTAATATGTAAATTGGGTTAATTACAACACTGCAATAAAAAGCGCCAAAACCTATTAAAAATAGGGTTCAAAATAGCACTTCAAGTACCCACACTTCTTAACCCACATTGCTAGTCCCGTGAGCAATGAAAGAAAGAAAGAAAGAGCATACAAAAAGATAAATAAATTATGCACAAAAGGCTAGTTCAAAAAGGCTAGAAGAAGCAATGCCTAACCCTAAGTAAGAATCATAAAGTCGTGTCCACAACTATCATGAAAGAATAAATATACAAAAATCGAGTATCAAAGAGTCTCCATCTCAAAGAATCAACTAGAAACTTCCACCAAAATCTAAGTGTTTATTTGATTAGCTCTCAACAATAAACTGCAACCGCACTCTCCCAACCTAGCTACTACCACGCCCAGCATGCTAACCAACCTAAATAGATCGTGACCAACCTCTTATTCCATTACCCTTTTGTGTTGTAGGTGCATTGCTAAAACCTCGACTTCATCAAAGTCCGTAACGGGGTCCACCATGACTCCCAACCACCAAGGTTTAGGGCATCAAGCCAAAGGATCAATCACCACAAACTCTATTGTGCTTCACCCCTGACTAATGACTCAGAATTGAAGCACCTACAACTTACAAACTCACCCATCCACCCATGTAACGACAAAGTCGGCGACTTCAACCAAAGAAGGTTTAGTGGCACTGGCTTTAAAGGGCTAGCCATATACCCGACTCGTGCTCTGCTTCAAGGCAAAGCATTGCAATTTTTATTCTTCTTTTCTTTTTCTTTTCTTTTCTTTCTTACTCTTTTCTTTTCTTTCTTTCTTTTTCCACAGGGTCCTTAACCTATTAAAGGCGGTCAATGAAACTAGGTAGGTTATGAAAATTAAGGAGTGCAAGCCAGCCTATCATTGAAATCTAATGTGCTTTGTGTGGTTAGCTGAAGGTGGAAGAAAAAGGTCGAAATCAATAAGAATTCAACTAATTGGCTCCACTAACTAAGCATGGAACCAATCTAACATCAATAGAATTGGACAAAGCTTCAATTTTTCAAACCACAGGTTAGGCAAAACCACAAAAAGTTTGGTTACAAAAACGGGTCCAAATTTTGAAAAAGTAAGCTGTTTTGTATACCAGCTTTATAGAAAAGGAACCCAACAAGCCACTAAACATCACAAAATGGGCTTGAACAAATGATAACAAAACATAATATAAAAATCCACTTTACTAACTCTCCCCAACCTAAACATCTCGACTTAATCGAAATGTGGGCTCCTAATGGAAAATTAGAGAAGGAAGTGTTACTCCATGATAAGATGTGATCATTGCTGAGGGAGACCTCACAAGCTTTCCATCGACACCTTATTCAATTCGTCAGCTTCAACAAACAAGCTATGAGAAGAAAGAGAGAAAAAGTGACCAATTGGACCATTTTAAAATTACACTTTCATAATAATCTCAAAAGGTTCTTTCTGGCCATATTTGATTCTACACTCTGCTTTCCAACGATACCAAGAACACCTAAAACGGAGTTCGATGAAAGCTTACGAAATAAAACAAAATCGGAGGCCAAGTTTCAGTCTCTAGCGAAAATTTTTCGCTAATTCAATAAATTTTCGCTGTTTCTAATAAATTTCAATAGTTAGCTAAAATTTTGATTTCGCAACTTGCGAAAAATTCGCTTATCTCTAATAGCTAAATTTTTGATTTTTTTTGATTTTTTTTTTTAATTTTTGAAACCAAATAAAAATAATTAATAATTAAAATAAAATAAACATAATAAAATAATAAAAATAAAATAAAAACATTTTTTTTTCAAAATATATTTTATATATATATATATATATAAACGATTTTTTTTTTTTTGAAATAAAATAATATACATATAAAACAAACAAACGGTTTTTTGAATTTTTTTTATATATAAAATATATATATATATATATATATATATATATATATATATATATATATATATATATATATATATATATATATATATATATATATATAATATAAAATAAAAATAAAAAATAAAACAAAAAGAGGACTGTGCACTATTTTTTCAGAGTGGAAGCCCGTTTATTTCGCTAGGATTTTCGCGGCAAAACATGGAATTCTCGCTAGGCACTGTTCCTAGCGGCCATTTTCGCTTCTCACAGATTTGCCAGCGAAATTTCGCTAGCTTAGCGAAAATTTCATAGCTAGCGAAAATTTCACATTTCGCTAGAATTGCGAAAAATCCCCTGCTTTCTGCTGCTTTCTGATTTTCAATACATGCTTCAAAATTTGCACAAAAGCTACAAAAATTAATGCAAGAAAAATTGCAGAAGAGTAAAAATTAATCTAAAAACATAAAAAGAAAAATTATAGAAATCAAAAGAAAATACGATAAAATAAAACTAAACAAGACAAATTAAAAACAAAAAGTGGTGGGGGGAACTTAGAAATGCCTAGGTCCGGGTGCTCCAAACCCGAACCCAATTCGAACCAACCACTACGCTACGCCGTATACTAATCTTTCAGGTTTTGATGTAGTGGCAAACTTATGTACGTAGCCACTTAATTCTGAAGTTCCGTGATGGCATGCAAAGTGATGGGTTGACTTACCTTGGGAGCATGTGCCTGGGTTTTGATTTTTCAGTGTGGGCAAGATGTACACTTGGTCACCGAGGGTACTAGCAATGGTTGTTTTGGGTCGGGCAAAGGGCATTAGGATCCAAATCTATGGGGTCGGTTGAATGATAAGCTCTTGGGTCCCTTCCATTGTTTCATGTCCACTACTCTTCACCAATGAAGGTTGCTTCCTTCTCTCCCATAAAGCAGATAGCAAGATCAACCGGGAGGGGTTCAAAATTTTCCACCAGATTTCTGTGGTCAGCCAGAGCACCCGGCCCGCCATGGTGCCACTTTGACACTCCTCCTCTGGTGGACATTGCTGCTGATTAATTAGGTCTTCAATGGAATCTTGCAGGTTGTCCCATTTATGCTCAAAGTCATCTTTCAGCCCATCTATTTTCTTGTTCAAATCAGTTCTTCCACAAAGACAATTGAATGGGTGACATCTCCTTATTCTTCCACAAAGTCATCCACTATCCGGGTAAGGTCCAAAATGGCTTGTTCAACAGGGGAAATTAACTGTGGTGGCTGTTGTGGCTGAGGAATGGAGGCATAATAAAGAGGTTCAGGAGGTGCATATTGTGGAGGTTTTGGTTCCCATGAGGAATTTGTGTGATTCCCCCAACTATGGTTGTGGCATTACCATACGGTGAACCCATCCATTGGTCTCTCGTAGTCCTCATGGACCTATATTCACTGTGCCTCTCCACAGTTGTTGCCACTCGGGTATGGAAGGTCCCTATAGTCCCTCATTGTCATGTAAGCTCTAGGTTACCCTCCGATCAGATTGCTTCCATATGGGTTCCATTTTCTCTCAAACAATTTTCCTACGTAACTTGAACTCGTTTGCCTTATAGGTTTCAAATCCACTAGAAATGGATTCTCGCAAAGAAATATGGCACACAAAACTCTCCAACACTTTTTTTTTTTTTTTAATGAAATAAGAAAATGACAATGAAATATAAAAGAAGTTCACCAGTACTTGTGATGAAGATCACAAGTGTTCCACAGCTTCTCACTTGCACTAGGGCACCATCCCCGGCAACGGCGCCATTTGATTCGTGCCACAGTAGGTTGAGCGGAATCAACAAAATTTATATCCTAAGTTCCTCCTACTGCCGTAGTCAAGCTACTGCAGTATAGCGGTCTAGGGTCAACACTGTGGGATGGGCTTTCTTCAGATAAAATGATTTGAGTGAAATCAAACCGGTGAATAAATTTGGATTTTGGGTTTGTTAAAAACAGAAGTGTGGATGGTTTGCAACCGAAAAATAAAATGAAGAAAATAAGAAAAGAACTCCTTGAAGCATCGGGCCACTAGGTTTAAGGTCCTAGGGCTAACCGAGAGGTCCCCTGTTAATTTCCTCGCGTTATGACAAGCAACCTATAGTCCATGGCATAACCGATCTATGTTTAACTATTAGCAACCTCACCCTTGAAACAACTCCTATTTGAGTCAATACAGGTAGTATGCAGTTATGGCCCTTTTACTGTTTAAAACCCGAACATTTAATATCATCTCGTGAGGCTCAGAAAGACTCATCTAAAGAACAACAAGACATCTATCACTAATTATGCACGTATCCCAGCGCTGAGAGTATTGGGCCAAATCAATAACATTAAATGCTATGCAACCCTAATTTGAGAAACACTAAATATATAAATATCATTTTAGAGGCTCAGAAGACCATCTAAAGAATCACGCATCTCTCACTCAATATGCACTGATCCTAAAGCATGAGAGTATTGGCCAAATTAATGACATTCAATGCTATTCAACTATCGCTTGAAATCCTAACCCTTTAACCTACCTCAAAGGGCTCGTGAAAGGGCAAACTAATGGATATTAGTGTATCTAAAGCTAAGTATTAACTAAACCCTAAAGCTTGCCAAGTATTGGTCAAGAAAGTAAATCAAAAAGCTAAAAACCTAGAGTTGAAGATTCGGGAACCAAAATGACAAAAAAAAAAAAAACCCGGCTGCGATGAAAAAGCGGGAACCACTAAAGAACCTAAAGATCTCACCCCAAAGAGCCTTTTTACTCAAGAAGGGGAGTGGTTTAGCCAGCCATCCTCCAAGTTGTCATCCCCGGGAGGGTGTTTGGCAAATCAAGAGTGGGAGAGAAAGAGGAGAGAGAAGAGAGAAAAACCGAAAAATGAAAGTCATATGAAGATATTTACCAAAGATTAAAGTTAGGTTACAAACTTATAAGGTGGCTTATATAGCCAACCTAAAATGTGTGAAATACAAGAAAGCCTAACATTTGGCTAAATTCAAGGACAAGGAGTAATAACACCAAAATGAAGTCGGTTGGCATTAATTACAAAAAGCATGACAAGGCGGTGGATTTCGCTAATGTTTCGAAATTTAGCTAGTTAAGCGAAACCACTGAGATAGAAATCATGAATTTTAAGCTGGCGGTGACAATTTAAGCTGGCTAAGCGAGGAAATTTAGCTAACAGCGAATTCTTGTGAGTAGCGAAAATGCATAATTTCGCTAGGAATAGTGACATTTCGCTAGCTAGCGAAATTCACAAGAGATAGCGAAAATTTCGCTATCCACAGTGAATTTTCGCTAGCACAGCGAAAAGTCGAGGGTTTCTCTGCGACTCTTGTTCCATTGGCCCCCACTTTGTTCCTGTACATACATTTCATTTTCTTCTGCTTCATTTTCTTCACTTTTCTTCTCTTCTTTCCTCTTAGTCTGCGATCTATGATGTTGAGTTTGACTCAGATTCTTAGTGCTTGGATCGACTCAACACTTTTTGGCATGTTATCTCCTGGCTGCAAAATTGCCATAAAATGCAATCAGTGGAATAATAGGGACCTTAATATGTAAATTGGGTTAATTACAACAATTAGTACACAAAAAGCGCTCAAAACCTATTAAAAATAGGGTTCAAAATAGCACTTTTTGGGCACTAATTAGATACACCTTCGCAGCAATTGACCAGGACAGTATTTAAACAAGTAGGGATCATCAAAGTAGTATTTTTTTATTTCCACCAAAAATTTCCTCTTCTACTGAGAGGTCCATTGGGATGGAATTTGTCCTGTCACTAGATAGTTTACTATGTTCGCATACCATGGGTAGTAGACAAGAGCAAAGAGTTGCTCATCAGGGAAAGTGTCGCCTATGGGTAGACCTTCAGAAGTTGTCTCCGAAACTAACTAGAGACAGGTGGTCAGCTACCACATTCTCAACTCCCTTCTTATCCTTAATGGTCAAGTTAAATTCTTGACGGTGAAATCCCACCTAGTCAAAACGAGGGCTTAGTATCCTGGCAGAGAGCAAGTACTTCATTTGCATAGTTGGTGAAAGTGGTTACAGGAGACCCTGATGTAAGACTGAACTTTTACAGGCGAAGCTACGACAGGGAACTCTTTTTAGTAGTTTGTATGTAAGTGGGTGGCGGAATCTAGAGTCTTGCTAGCATAATAGATCACAAATGCTTTTTTATCTTCCCTTTGCCCTAAGACAACCCCTATGGCATAATCACTAGCTTCACACATGATCTCAAAAGGGAGGTCCCAATTAGGAGATCGCATGATAGGAGGTGAAACTAACATAGTTTTCATTTTATCAAAGGCCGCCTCACATGCCTGTGACCATTCAAAAGTGACATCCTTGTGAAATTGCACAAAGGGCGGGCTATGGCACTAAATCTCTTATGAATCTGCTATAAATCACACGCCTGTGACTACAAAGGCTGACCGTATATCGCCGACGCAGCCAGGGTGGGTAAGTTGGAGATCAACTCAACTTTGCTTTATTGATTAGGTACCCACGGTAGGGTGATTCGGAATCAACAATATTTGTATCTTGGTTCCTCCTCTTTGTATTAGTCAAGCTATGGCATAGGTCTAAGTGTGAACAGGATGGGTTTCATCCCCATGAATGATTTGCGCGTGAGTGTTGGAAAAATGGTAGAGCTTTTGTTTGGATTTCGGATTTTTTGTTAACAGTGGGGGTTGTATGTTCTTTGAATAAGCATAATGGTTTAAAGTGAAGTGTGAAATGGTAACTTTGAGCTTGGGTCACTAGCTCAATAACATGGGGGTATTAAGGTGTCCTCGGGTTATTTCCTCGCATTAGGGCAAATGACCTATAGTAAAAGCCAAAACCGGATCTTTGTTTAACTATAAAACCTAACCTAGAACCACTCTGTTGAGTCAAACCAAGTACTAAGCATTCAAAGTCCCATTCAGTTTTAAACCTAACTTAGCTATATATTTGGTACATAACATGAAGTGTTTTTGTCTAAGGATAGTGCATCTAGCATTAAGCATGCACTTTGAACCTAAAGCATGGCAAATTGACGAAAGGAACAACATTAAATGGCATTAAACCCTAGTTTGGAAGGTGCTGGAACTACCATAAATGCAGTACACGTATCATTTATATGAGGACAAGCTTTTAACAACCCCAAAACCAAGCTAACCACCCTCCCTGCTAAAGCTGAGAAGCAGCAAAGCATCCTTGAGTTGTCATCCTCGAGGTGTGTTTGCGACTTTAGGAAATGAAGAAAGGAGAGAAGAGAGCAAATGAAACCCTAAAATAGAAAATTGCAGGAAACTTCTCAGAAATAAAGAAAAAAATTTCTTAGGGTTACAAGTTTGTGGGGGTTTATATAGTACAACCCAAAGTGTGAAACTACCAAAATACCTAACATATGAAATTACATAAGGGCTAAAATGGTAATACACCAAAACGGGGTCGTTTGGCATCAAAAATTCCAAAAACACAGGGGCAGCAATTTCGCTATGGGAATTTCGCTAGCATAGCGAAAATTTCAATATGGCGAAACCTTCTTCAACAAATTCTAGGAGATAGCGAAATTGAGGGTGCTATCCTTGGTGAATTTCGCTGGCTAGCGAAATTTCGTATCTAAATGAATTTGTAGTGAGATAGCAGAAATTAGAATTTCGTAGGCACGGTAAATTTAAGCTGGCTAGAAATTTGGCTAACTTTAAGCGAAAGTGTAATTCAGCTAGGATCTGAAATTTCGCTATAGTTGGGAATTTTAAACGATCAGCCGAAACACCGCAATCATAGAGAAATTCTGGGATTGCTCTGGCTAGCATCCTGTTTTCCTTCTGCATCATTTATTCAAAATTCCACTTCTTCCCTCATTTAATGGATGAAGACATGGTCTTCGATTGTCGACACGTATCTGCTGCTCGATTTAGAACTCTAAATGGCTGAAGTACGCAAGACACCTTGAGAATGCAAAACCGGCTTCGAAATGGCATCAGTGGTACTAAGTGGACCTACACACGTCAATTGGCTTAATTGATATGATTAGTGCGCAAAAAGCACCCAAAACCTATCTTGAATAGGGTTCAAAATAGCACTTTTTGGGCACTAATCATTTATCTACCTCTATTCCTTCTCTCGACACTATGTGTCCTAACACAATCCCTTGTGTCCTGTGAGTGACACTTCTCCCAGTCGACACTAAATTATTCTCGGCACATTTGTACTTTCCTTAAATTCTCGGACATCCCTCATGCCTGGATCTCCAAAAATAGAGGAATGGGTCATGAAAATCTCTCTAAAATATGTTCTATCATATCACTAAAACTCCCCCATCATGCACCCATTTGCGGAAGGTTCTGGTGCATTACATAATTCGTGGGCATTTTCTAAGGCAAATGTGCGAAAGCGAGACGAACGTGGTTTTCTCTTGATCTTCTAGAGGTATCTCAGTTTGATTGGCGCAGCAGGTACCCCTCTAAAACAAATAGAATTCATGCCACTGCCTGACTCTCTAACATTTGATCCACAAAGGTAGAGGAAATGATCTTTCTAGTGCGACATTAGGTTTCCTATAGTCTATGCACACCCCTCCAACCCGTGGTGACCCAGAGTAGAATTGGCTCGTGTGTTCATTGCTACCTGGTGTTTATACTGTAGGAACTACTTGGGTTGGGTGACCTGCTTGCTATGCGCGACGGGGTGAAATGTACTTACATCCGAGCAATTTGAAGACCTCTTTCTTGACAACTTCTTTCATGACTAGGTTCAATCTGTAGATTGTGGTTGTCTGAGTTTGTCTCTTCCAAGTGAATCATGTGTGTGAAAATCAAGGGGCTAATTCCCTTAATATCTGCAATTGTCCATCCTATGGCAGTTTTGTGGGTTCTCAATATCTTCAAAAGTTTATTCTCTTGATCTGACTCTAAAGAGGAGGATATGATTCTTAGGGAAAGTTTCTTCTACCGTGAATGCATGTTTGAGATCAGGTGTGCAAGGGTTTCAACTCGAGCTTAGGTCGGTTTCTCTTAGGAAGGTAATACTTTGTCCTCAATTGGTGAATTTTTCAAATCTGGGTTCATACCATAAAACCTATTATACCCCAGTGCTCAATTATGGGTGCAAAAACTCCAGTCGGATGTGGATTTGCCTCCTCGACAAAACTTAGGCTTATTAGGCAAAGACTTGAGAGGGTGCGTCATATGAAACATGATCCACAGTTCACTGGCATATTCTATGTATTTACCTCCAGGGCGTCCTCATCATCCCCTATCTCCTTCATAACATTGAAGATATTCAAATTAACAATCATGTTACCAAAAGATAACGTCATGAGTCCTCACTACGATGTATCGCAGCATTAGCGGTGACGAGAATGGCCTACCAAGAATCAGGCGAGCCCCTTGATTCACCACGAGGTTGAGTGTCAGAACAACAAAATCACGGAAAGTAGAACTTATCTACTTGCACCATCGATCCTTCATTATCCCTCTAGGAATTTCACACTACGATTCGGCTAGGCGAAGGGGTGATGATAGTTAGTTCCTAACTCTCCTAACCTAGTTCAACATATCACGAGTATGAAACAAATTAACACTTGCTCCCAAAGTCCAGCAGAGCATGTCCCAATTTTGAATTTCCCACCACTATGGAAATGGTGGGGCTTCCTGGGTCTTTGTATTTTGGGGGCAAGTTGTTCCTAATCAAGGAGGTGGACTGTTCAGTCATGAATGCATCCTTGTTGACACCTAACTTTCTTTTCACCATGCACAAGATGCTTTTCAAAAACTTGTAAATGATGGAATTGTAATAACTCCAACAAGGGGATATTTACCTTAACTGTTTGAACAACTCATATCAGAGTGATTGTTCACTTTCTTAGAGAGCTCTTAACCTATTAAATTTATGGAAGCAGGAGGACAGCGGGTTTATCTTTTTTTTGACGACATCAACAACATCACGTTTCTAGGAACGCAGGGCTTGTTCGACCTCATCATCCCTTAGTAGTTCATTTTGCACATCTTTTGTTGTTTCTTTGGACAATTCTTTGGGCTGAATGGTTTTGTCAATTGATTTTCCACTTTGAAGAGTGGTGACAGCCTTGCAATATTCAAAGGTTACATCATTTGGACTTGAGATTCCAACACTATTTTGACCTTGAGGGTTTCGGATGGTCGAGGAAGGGGAGTTTCCTTTTCTTGTTGGAGGCTACTTATAGAAGAGGTCAACAGTGATTTGGGATCTCATCATTAAGAGCAATTCAAAATTCAGTGTTAATTGGATTGTTGCACTGAACAAAGCTGACGTGTCCATGATATCCTCTGGCTTCTCTTATGTGGAGGTTAGGTAAACTATTAGTTTTTGACTCCTTATGAAAGAGGGGGCGAAACCTTGGTTGAGTTAGAAAATCCTTAGGGACCTTGATTTTGAAATTAGAGAGGCTTGATTTAGAAAAAACCTTGGTTTTGGAAGTTAAGCCTTGGTTATTTGGCAATTGGTTTTGGCCTCCCTTATTCTTCCAACTAAAATTCGGGTGCTTACCCCACCCTGGATTATAAGTTTTAGAGTATGGAGAATTGAAGGGCTTCCTTTAGTAATTAAGAGCATTAGCTTGCACTATTTGGATTGCTCCCTTGACTTGAGGAAGGTTAAGGCAGTTAATGGTTGAATGAGTGGGGTCATCACAAATGATGCATGGCTCCTCCACTCCAGATCCCATAGGCACCGAAGATACCTTGGAGTACATGATCCTCTTGCATACCAGTCGATGGCCTCCTTCCTAGTTAAATTGGCTATTTTAAACTACGGAGTTATCATTCTCTGCAGATGATGTATTCCTCCTCCACATGGGTGTCTTGTACACTTTAACGGGGATCTAGGGAAATTGATAGTCTCACGAAGTTAGGCATTTTCTGCTATTGTATAAAGAATTGCATCGCACTCCTTGGCTCTTTTCTCAACGAACTCTCCCTTTATCATTTGGATATTGTTTGTTATTCGGGGATGATATGGTAATGTGAACAATTGTGGCATCAAATATGGTGAGGGGCGTGGAGACCATATATCTTTCCCATACAATAGCAAAGGTTCTCACGGTTTTTTCGAAAAGTTTGGATTGCTCACATGGTGCATTGAAATGCGTGCGGGAGGAAGAAGAATTTATTCGAAATTCATTTGCATGTTTCTCGATAAGATTGAATTTGGACGAAAGTGAAACCATCTTTGGCCTTTTCCTTGAGAGAAGGCAGGGATGAACCATACAAATTATATGGAGGGCGATCTTGTGGAAAGGGAAAGCCGCGCAAACATCCTCAAAATCTCCTTGAATGAAGTAGGGGTTTTCAAGAAATCGACCCCTTAAGTAAGCTTATAGGAGAAGCCCAGATCATCTGATTTTGCAAGAATTAGTTTGCCTCTGCCAGAATTTGGTGATACATGAGTTTTATTATGGTTCTTTGAGAGAGAGAGAGAGAGGTTGCGGAATCTCTCGAAGGTTCTTTCCACATTGGGTAAAAGGCAGAAATTTCTGATGTAGTTTTATAAAATTAACATTCTACCACTCTTGTATTGTGGGAGTTATCAGTAGTGTGACCTTATATCCTTATCTGTTAAGGTTTCATGGGGTCTTTGTGGTTTTCAGTGTACTTGTTAATTATGGAATTCAAAAGTTCTTTTAGATTTCAGATCGTTTATTCACAGAGGTTGAGGTTCTATATTATCAGACAAACGTCTTCTTGTGGACTCTTGAAGGATGTTGGAAGTATAACTCTTACAAGTCGGCGTTGCTCGTCACAAGCCAAAATGAGCATTACCAATATTACCCGACTGAGCGGTATCCACTTATATTATCTCTGAATTAAAAGAAAAGGTAGAATGTCTGGATTTGCAATGCAATTACAAGTACCACTAACTCTCTACGGATCAACTAATTTTTCGCCACTCTGACGGTAGTGAAAAATGCTTACGTCTATTTCGTAATGGTACCGATATTCATTCACGATGACTAGAATTGATGTCGTCGAAGCATTATAATCGTGGGGGTGCAGGGTCATTTCCACAGGGAATTGGTTTCCTAGATGACCCTTAGGGATTGCTATCAATAGATGTCACGATTAAAGTAAAAATTTACGGGGTTTTTGATTGATTGATTCATGATTGTTTAAGACTATTGTAAAACTAGGAGGGTGAATGATAGGATCCTAAGGTTTCCGCTCACCACCAACTAGGTAACACCCATTGAATGATAGGATCATTTAGGAGCCATTGATGAATGGTCTTTGATGGAGGATTTAGCTTTAAAAGCTTTTGTAAAACAAAGAATAATTGAATGATACCAACGCTTGCTCAGACGATTTGTTTGGACTCTTAGTTTGCATTTGAGATCCAACACACGCGTGTGTCGAAATATCTCGTTCACTTTGTCGAAGATGCCAAACTGGGTTTATAAAAATTCTCACAGTGTTAATATCATCACAAATCGTTGAAATCTGAAAGGATTGAGGTTGTTACCTTAAGGGGTGAGTTTCCATTGTTTAGAACCCTATCATGGGTTTAGAACTCCATTAAAAGTGAGATGATTCATAATTGTTGGAACACTAATAGTAAACGTGAATTGAGAAATAACACTTCAATTTAGAGGTTGAGATATAAAAACCGCAAAGTCTCAATGAACACCAAGTTATAAAACCAATTGAAAGATTACAAATGCTTAAAAACTTAAAATCAGAAGAAAACTCACTACTTTACTCTAGGAAGCCCTAGAAAAATATGAGAAAACACTCCAAAGGTTAGAGCCAAAACCCTAGAATCCGAACTCCCTCTTTTCTGCCCTAAATTGGGCTTAAATACAATCCTCATTAGTGATCTCGAAGTGGGGATTGAAAGACGAGCGTGCCCTTGCAACAAGATCAAAATTCCACTCAACTACTGCAAAGATCGCATGTTGGTACCGGTACCGATTAATTATTGAGTATCGGTCTGCAAAGATTCTGTGATCTTTATGACCTTTGATGCAGAATTTGCCACTATATTTGGTACCGGTACCTCTCCATTGCTTCTCCTTGTATGTAGATGCTGGTACCGATTAGTGTGGTATCGGTACCACCTCCTCTTGCCCCTCTTCACTTTAGAACTGCCTCGGGCCATAAGACTGGCGTGCGTAATCGAACAACGATAAATCTGGGTTGTTCTTGGAACCAAACCGCTAGGAAAATGTGCACGAGACATTGAACAACCTACACACGCATAAAAATGGTAGAAAAGGTCAAAAGCACCTATTCTACACAAAATAAAACAAAACATAGAAATTTGAGGGCTTAGAACCACATATAATTGTGCATGCTTTATGTATCCCTTGAAGACATTCGAGTGAAGAAGGCTTATGACTCCTATTCGATAGTCGAGAGAGGGGCGAAGGTACACAATGTATTGTGGCGAAGGCCGGACTTGGTGCGTTGTGAAGTGCAGGAGGTGAAGTAAGCTTATGGTTCCCATCAGTTGAAGAATCATGAACAAAACTACCCCACACACGACATGGAGTTGGCGGCCATAGTCTTCGCCTTGAAGATTTGGTGCCACTACTATCTGTGAACAATTTGGGGAATTAATATTCGGACCTAAAAGTCGGGTTATATCTTACCTTGTGGACACCAGCGAGTGGCAGCGGAGTGAGATGGGATTCCTAGAGGATGCGACTTCACTTTTCATTACCATCACAGTAGAAGCAAATGTAAATTAGTTGATACACTCAATCGAAGTCACGGGGGAGCATTGGCTAGTGCCAGCTGTGAGAGTGGCGGTCTTTCGAGGCGTGGGACGGTTTGGACTAAAATGTAGCGGCGACCGGAGTGCTGGGGAGTTTGGTAGCTGCGCGAGGTCTGCATTCAGGTCCCGAGGCTGGGAGACCCAGCGAGATAGTGTCATCCCGGGGGCCAAGGGTATGGTAGTCTGGGGTGACGAAGACGAACCATCAACACGAGATGGTAGTCTTCGGTATAGAGGATGGGTAGTGGTTCCCCAGTTGACCAATTTGAGAGAGGAGATCCTCAGGGTTCACTTTGCTCGATTTCTTTGTGCATCCGGGTGGCAACGGAGATGTCTGAATTATCTTCATCGCCGAAGCCTCTTGGAGGTATGAAGAACATGTCGAGGACTTTGTTTAGCTGATGCCTTGCGTGTCGGCGGAGTTAAGGGCGAGCCTTGCAGCCCGGCGAGGCTCTCCGACCATCGGAGGTGGGCGAGTGGGAGAGCTGTCACAGGGACATCGTAGAGCATGATCTTTGACTATGGGCCAATAATTGGACTGTGACTAAGTTGGCGAGGATTCTAGCCATCTGAGATGACCTTCTGCTTTAGGAAGTGGGATGTCATATCAGAAGTTATATATTCCCATGGGAGTTGCTCAGTGTCATAGTGGATGAAGTCCATAATTCGGCCACACACTTTTAGAAAAACTTCGAAGGCCATGGGGCCTTGATTGACTATGAGCAAGAGCATTTCATCCTCGAATGAATGATGATGGAGAGGACATATGATTTTAGAGGACATGTTGCGAGCATGCGTCCTGGATCATATGGGTAGCTAGGAGAAGCACTTACCCTTAGTGGAATTCGCTTACAACAACAGATATCAGGTGAGTATACAAATGGCACCCTATGAAGCTTTGTATGGGAGGCCATGCCGATCACCTATTTGCTGAGCAGAGGTGGGAGAGAGCTCCATCAGTTTGAGAATCGTCAGAGACACCTCGAAGAAGGTGGGTTTGATGACATCTTCCTCATGGCCAGTGGCGGAAGGCTCGCCGATAGCATTGACCTCTAGGTTGAGTGGGATCAGTCTTCTGAAGTGATATCTCAGAGGGTGGTTAGTTTTGCACGGCAGGAAAGCTTGCCTTGAGTTCATCAGACATGAGATACTTAAGAGGAATTGGGGCTAATGGCGTACGGTTGGCATTCAGCTAAATGTTTTACGATGTTATTATGATTGTTCAAAATCTCCATCGCCGATATCTCGGAATCTGGCTCTTAGTGGTGGATGGAATGAATTATTGGTGACGGTTTAGACCGGGGAAGGGACGATCATTAATCTTGATTCGGGGATAGGTTTTGCGGTCTGAAGACCGTGAGGCTAGTGAAAGTGTTGTGGCAACACCGAGGAGTGGAGGAGGCAATGTGGGAGTGTGAGGACACGATACGGGCTACTTATTCCTTTTTGTTTAAGGAATGAAGATGCCTTGATTTAAATTGTTTAATAGTCGCAGCTAAGTTTGTATTATGAGATAGTTTTACATTTACATAACATCTGAGTGATGTAGAATGTAGTGATTCAGGTAAATTATTTAAGGAGAAAGAATGAAAACCGAGAAGAATTCAATTTTCAGAAAAGGAACTAAATGGTAATTTAAGTTGAAAATCCATTTTCTAGATCTTGGATAATGAAATGAATTCATGATGGAATCATCACATGAAATCCTAGCTACCATGTCGGGTATTCAGATTAAAGACGGTGAATTTCATGTTTTCCGAGACACCCAGGAGTAGCAGTGACATGGCACTGGTTTGGAGATTCTGTGAGGCCAAACAATAAAATGGAGAGAAAGTCGAACCTGAGAGTCTAAATTTAGGATCCATGTGTGACATATCATGTATTGAAGAAATCAGTTTTGGATAAGAAGATAAGGAAATCAAGGGGCCAATAGAAAGTGACCATGTGGAGAGAACATCATGACTTTGGTTATTTGATTCAGTGAGAAGAAAAGAAAGAAAGGAAGGAGAGGAAGAAAGTGAGAACCTGCCTTTATAAGATTTTCAGGCGTTAGGCCGTGAGTTTCACGTAGAAACAGAGGAAAGAATCCTTCCTCTTAGGCTACAGTAGGGGCAGGAAAGCGGGAGGTTGAACCAAGCTTCAAATTGATCTTCTCTACTTTAGTTATTTTCTATCTTAAGAAGCTGAGTGTAGTTGTGTTTTGCCCAAGGATGTTTGATTGTTTGAACTATAAGGAAGAACACTCAGGTTGATCTGTATGCATTATCTGGGACTGGTTCAGTTTTGGGCAAATAAAGTGTATATGTCCTTCAGGTAGATTGTAGCTACATTAGTGAGCTAGCAGTCTTGACTTTTGAATTACTAAATTGGAACCTCATATTGAGTTATGAGTTATTTGCCTGAATAGTCAAAATCTAGTTTGCAGTGAGCTAGGTTTTCTGCTGAGGTTGTGCGGCTAGGACTGTTGAAGCTGGTCATTGACATTAACTCTATTTGGTAGACTCCAGTTCGGGATTGGGTCAGTCCATTTAGATGTCAGGACTAGGAGAAAGTCTGTCCGAGTGGTGGAGCTATTCATGTGAGGCCTCGATTTCAGACTGATCATAACTAACCGTCAAGAACTCATTTTGAGTTCTTGACTCTATGGAAATAAATTGAGTCAAGATTCCAGCTAAGTACCTATGGAGGATAGTGGGTGATCATAACCTTGCTGAAACCTATGTTTTGCACCAAGTGTGCGGTCGTGGTTGTGTGTCGATGTGTGAATAGGGTTGACCATTTGTGACATATGTTGTGAAATTTATTGTATTATTGGGTAGGAATTACCATGAGTTCTTCAAAGGAGGTTTTTTTATAACATAGCTTGTTTGATCATGGATTGATGGATATTTAATAATAGCAGTGTGATGTATATATATATATATATATATATATATATATGCTATATGTGCCGCCACCATAACCAACCCTTATATATATATATATATATATATATATATATGTTGAATTTCTGTTGCCAAATTTCTCATTCCTTCATGATGTATATTTACTATTAATTGACGTGAAGTACAAGGTGAGGCCAGTTTCATGTAGTGTGCATCATACATGTAGCATGAGAAATTAAAATGACATTGTGCATTGCATGCACGGTAACATCGAAAAGTGAGTGGATGACTGAGTTGCATAAAACGATCTCAGCTCCATAACCTATTGAGGTGATGTAATGATGACACGTAAGTAATTATTTATTCATTGGTGAATGAGTTCAATGTATTGATGTACATCATTATATGTGCTTTGAGAAGGTCAAAGATGACATTCAGCATTGCATGTGCAGGAGACCATCAGTGTCGAGTTGGGTGTGGGTGCATAGAAGCAGTTGTTCTGAATTCTTTGGTGAATGTGAGTATGAAACTCAAAATGGACAGCGTCGATTGAGACTCAGCGATAAAAAAAAAGAAAAATAAATCATCTCTCTCTCTCCATACGCCATATATCTCTCTCATATATATCTCGTCGTTAGATTAACAGAACAGATTAAATCCCAGTTGAAGAACCCAAATTGATGAGATTAAATTCACGATTGAGTGAAAGTTAATTCTAAATCTTCGGAAGCGATCGCGTCCTCAGTTGTGAACCAAATCGTAATCTGTCATGAGCTGGATTGATAAATCAATAATTATTAAGTTGTCAGATGATTATAGTTTTCTAAATATTGTTTTGGAAAAAGATCGAAGGTGAAACTAAGCGTTATCCGCCAACATAACTCGTGTGAAGTGATCGATGGTCAGTTATGAATCAAACAATTCGTATGACATCACGACATTCATGGTAACATTCCATGGGCGTGTATGGTTGGTTGATCTTGCATGACATGGTGAGAGGTAACACCGTGAGAATTATCGCTATTGACACCGCTCATGATGTGTGGATATAACCATCGAGTCTGGTCGGTGGCTGACTATATAGACATATATGAATGAAGTGGACCACAACTGTTTGTTTTATTTGTTTTGTTTTATATTATATTTGAGTAAAGTCGAACATTTTTATATCAAAGGAGCATGAGAGAGGGGGAGACAATTAGTGTCTATCATATTTTTTCATATGTGTGATTGAATATATAAGAGGCCAGTGTAGTAATATGAGACATATAGATGTAATCATAGAACACTAGATAATATAGATTCATTGAGTTAAACAGGTTGTTGTTGGGACATCAGATTGAGACCTCACTTTTAAATAAATATGAAAGAGTGAGAACTCAAGTTAAGTAATTTTGAGGATTTTAGAGGATAAACTTACAGTGATGAAAGCTAAGGCAGAAAGTATGAATTGAGGGATGGTGTGGGGAAAGACATGTGAGAGATATTTTGAGGTGAGTGTAGTTTAAAGTTATAAAAGTGAGGTTCGATTGTAAAATAATTTTTGTTTTTGTTCCTTTTAAACCAATTCATTTGATAAAAAATAATAAAAAGTTGTTTTCTTAAAAATGTCATCTTTATTTTTTAAGAAAACCTTTTTTAAGAAAAGTAGACAGATAATTTTATCAATTTTTATTTCACATAAAAAAAATATAATGTAAAAACCTTAATTAGAAAAGAGTAATATTGTTCTTTCACATAATTAAAACTGTTTAAGTAATTTTATTATTATCAATGAAATTTGATTTCAGTGATTAAAGGTTGGATACCATAGGAAAGACGTTTGACATCTATATGAAAAAAAATATATATTACAATATGATGTTTAATAAATGTAAAAAAATATCTGATAATGTAAATGAGAAAATTTGAAACATCATTTATTTAATTTTTATACATCATCTCATTTATGTAACTAATTCTTAATTAAAAAGACGATTATGATATTATTTTTTTAGTATATATTATTTGACAAAACTAACTTTTATAACGTTTACCTATCACGTCATTTGAATTAATCATTCAAATTCCTTAAAATATATTTTTCAAAACCTAATTTTTTTCTTTAACAGCCCAAACATTAGAAATTGTTTTTATGGCCTTTTAAATTAAGCTTAAATTCTCTCTGAAAAAAAATCTTAAATTAAAGTCTGATAATTCTAGAAAATACTTTTAACATGAAATGTAAGACCCGAGAAATTCCAATTTCTGGAAAAAGGGCAAAATCGTAATTTCGGTTACAAAATTGTAATTTCGGTTAAAATCCGAAATTTATTCTCTAGATCTCGGATGACTAAACGGATTTCACCGCTGACCGCCTTCACGAATCTAGCTAGCACGTCGAATTTCGTCGAATTCGGTGACGAGTTGACACGCTGGCAAGATCACGGTTTCCTGGGTGCCGAAAACGAGATTTTCGAGCGCGACGAAAAGTCACATATAATACGCGTACCATGTGTCATAAGTGGTAATGACAGAGAAAAGGATTTGCATAACAACGACGCCCGGTATAAATAACGTCAAAACTCGGGAAAGCAGACATAAATGCCATTTTCGAATCGCTTTTGCTTAGAAAGACAAAAGTGAATAGTACTTATGTCTTCCAATTGAAATACAAGGCAAAAAGTGAAAGCAGAGGACTTGTAGAGGGTTTGAAATTACGCTTGCAAAGGAGAAAGGTCACTCTCTCTGTATCATCTACAATCCGACCGTCTAATTCTTCAGACAAAGCAATGAAAAGCTTGTTCTGTCGCGTGAGAAAAGCTCATGTGTGTGGGCTCCGATTTGTGAGTTTCCCCACAACCCGCAGGTGTGGGTTTCTCCCTACTCAGCTTTCTTTACGCTTATTTAGCATTTCTCATAATGCTTCGAAGCCTGAATATACGTGAGGTTGGTTGATCTGGCCCCCAAACCTGGGACCGAATTGTTATAATTTTTTTAAACTCCAAATGGTGCACTCGTGACTCCGTCCAATAACCGAATTGTCATAATTGTGCATTTATATGTTAATGCATGCTTTGATGTGGCGAGGCCGAAAATGGTTTGAAATTCGGGTTCACTAAGTGAACCGATGATCGGGTGATTTGTCAGCGACACCGAGGGTTTCACTATTCTCGAGACAGTGTTCGCTAAAATAATTTTTTAAATAAATGTGTTCGAGCGAAGAATTCAAATGGGGAAATAAGCCGTCAGCTGATCATTAGCCCACGGTGTTAATTTTGATGTAATTGATGGTGAAATTACATACATGTTGTGTGATTTAAAATTATGTGAATATACGCACGATTACATATTTGCATGCGTTATAGAATTGAATGGAATCCAGATCACGCATTCCATATGCATCAGGCACCCTGTGTGACGATAGAGTAAGTGTAATGGTGTAATTCGAGAACGGTTCTGAGGGTTGTCTAAAAATAATGAATATATCGGAGTAGGTAACCAAATAAAATATCAATCGCCTGGAAATGCCCACCGAGATAATATCAGAGGGTAGTCCATACACATCAATCGCCTGGCACGACCCAATCGGATATATACATCGGAGGGTTGTTCACAAACAAATAAACATAATAATTTCATACGGCGCTAAAGCAGGCTAGCGAGGAGCCAGAGACTCGGGTATGAGTTGATAAGTTGCCATTCAAGCAGTGATCACATTTGCCGAACGCTAAGCATTTCGTGGGAATATCAGACACACTAGCGTGAGAAGAAATTTCACTTGCAGTGATTCCACTATCGAAGACGCCACCCTCGGGCCGGCGATACTATTTTATGCGCATGCGGAGCATCCGAGGAGAGATGTCTGGCGAGGCCATTTAGAAGAAAGTTTAACGCGGCTTACGGTTTCGCATGACAATGTTTTTCATTTTAATATACGTGTTGTATAAAGAGCAGATAATTAACTCTCAGAACTACGATATATAATGGAGATGTTTTATGAGTATTGTTTACGTGGGCCCGCGGCCGCTTTACTCATGTGATTGATTATATTGGATAATTGGGATATATGTTGTGAGTATAATGCCTGGTCCAAGAGGTCATTTTACTCAGATAATAGATATGAGACCCCGGTGGTGGTCATTGTGTATATTGGGACAAGTTATATACAGGTGTCAGATTGTAGCAGTAGCCCTCGTATAAAGTGAGACCTCGCCCGATTTTCGTGAGATGCTCGGGTCACCCGATATTCACGAGTGCTCTCCGCGGCTGACGGCACAACTGAAACCCCGATTTTCGTGGCTACATAAAAAGGTTTTTTAAGTCAATAACACATAATTCAAGTGATCAAGAGTTTTGACATAAAAAGGGAAGAGTCTAGGTTCAGGTCCAAATATGGATTAATTTGTGAGGAATATAATAAATATAAAAACATAAAAAGTTTTTTAAAATATAATATGTTAAAAATCATTAATAATTAAGAAATTCGGTAAAATGACTTCTTTTTTTTATATATATCTATTCAGTAGCTATATTACAACAGTAAAAATCACTTTTAACAAAAAAAAAATGACAAAAATAATTATCTTAAAAATATTTATAGAGAAAATTTCCAACAAAATCACGTTAATAAGAATTCTATATGATGGAAAAGGTAAAGTGCGCGGTTTTAGTTTACTTAAAGAAACTTCCATCAACATCTGGAACCGCTGAAGAAAAATCAAGAACCTCGAATTCCTCCTTCCAGAACCTTCCTCTACTTCAAAGCTATCTCCTATAAAAACCATCGCCTGCGAATATTTCTAAAATCGTCAGAAAACACTCTTCTACTAAGTTCTCTGAAATTCAACATGGATTTGAAGATGATGGGCTTCGACGCTCCACTCTTCTCATCCAACACATGCTCGAAGCCGCCGCCGCCGACGACTCCGACAAGTCCGCCACGCCCACTCAGCACATACGTCCTATGACGCCAAGGCCATGGCTGCGACGCCGGCGGACGTGATGGAGTATCCGAACTCCTACGCCTTCGTAATCGACATGCCGGGGCTGAAGTCCGGCGACATCAAGGTTCAGGTGAAGGACGACAATGTGCTGGTGATCAGCGGGGAGAGGAGGCGCCAGGAGGAGGAGAAGGAAGCAGCCGCCAAGTACGTGAGGATGGAGAGGGGAGGGTCGAAGTTTATGGAGGAAGTTTGTGCTGCCGGAGAATGAACACAGATAAGATCTCTGCGGTTTGTCAAGATGGAGTGTTGACGGTGACCATTGAGAGTTTGACTGCCGGAGCCTAAGAAGCCTAAGACCAGCTGGAGGTGAAAAATCGCCTAAGATGTTTGGGATGCTGGCCTTTTTTTCGGGGTGGGTGGTGGTGTTGGGTTGTGGTTTGTTTATGGTAAATAAAAATAAAAATGTGATTGTGATGGGTTAGATTCATGTATGAATCCTGGTTGTGTCGTGTGTGCTTTCTTGTGTGAGGTTTTCTCTATCAAAGCATGAATGTAGTCTCAGTCTCGACTACAATATCAATGAAGTATCTTTGCTTATGAATGATAGACATTGTTTCTCTTCAAAAGCAGAAGACAATTAAAGGAAACTGAATCAACAACGGGGAAACAGATAGATTAGGGATTTTTCCTAATAATAGGCAAAAGAAAAGCATTTTATAGTCTGGGGTTTTATTTGTTGGAAGTCCTCAGTCTCATATGAGGATGTATCAACAATTTGGACAACCTAGTGTAAGGAAATGGTATCACACATTTAGAATAGTTCATAATCATATTTCTTTTACCAGGTTTCACCTTGATTGACTGTTCCAAGCTTCTGGTAATGCTTTTTTTGACGAACAGAGCAATGAAGAAGCCCTCTTTGTCCTCGATTTGTTTGAACCAGATGTTCAGCTGAAAGTTTATGTAAAAAAAAGAAGAAGCAATAATTGTTAATGAATATGTGATTATGTTAATCGAAGACAGTATCTTGCTAAAACATTACTTCTTAAAGCCTTCAAAAAATTGTGGAGACTCAAGTAGAGGAAGCTCACCAATCTTATCGAGCCTCTTCCCGCAATTAAAAGTTTTCTCAACTCTTGGTGTGATGAGTACCCCTTTAATAGGTCATCCGGTGGCCGTCATCGATCGTGACCTATAGAGTCTGAGATCATTAGCTAAGGATTTGTACGAAGACTTCAAAGATAGGCAGTGGTCGACAGCTCCCATGTTAAGCACTCGAAAGTTACAAAGAGAGTTGGCTCCATATGGCGTGTTCATGAGTGATTATGACTACGAGCCTCAGATGCCAGTCAGATCAACTCGTGATCGCTTGGTCGACTTCCAAACCCATCTAGGTCCTCGCGAAGCGCTTGGGTGAAGTCCTTGTTTCACATCGCTCTCTTTATCTTCACGCCCGAGCCATTTTCCAAGGTGGGCCATTTGCCTCGTTCCTCGATGTGGTCAGATCTTCATTCCCTGAAGCCGCACCGCCCTTCTATCCTTCTCTCGCTGGGGCTCAAATGCTTGTAACCAGGTTAGGTCCTCAATCGGGCTTAAGCTTGGTCTAATAAACTCTAATCGCATGGCATGTGTCCCCAGACTTTATCCCACCACTAGTCTCCCTAGCGTCGTTTCAAGCCATTAGAGTTGGAATGACACTAAACTATTGGGTCTTCCGAGGCCAAAGGGCCGTGCGACATCTGAGAACATCTTAGCTGAGGCTCAGGACTTATGCTGCCTGAGGCTGAGGACCGTCAAGGGCCAACCGCCTAAGGCATCATATCATGGAGAACATTTCAAGGGAACTGCCCGAGTATTGGGCTTATCCCATGGAGATCATCTCAAGGAGGCCTCCCGAGCACATGGCTTATCTCATAAAGAACATCTCAAGGAGATTGCTCGAGTACTGGGCTCATCTCATGGAGAACATCTCAAGGATGCCGCCTGAGTGCTGAGCTTATCTCATGGAGAACATCTCAAGGGAGTTGCCCGAGTACTGGGCTCATCCCATGGAGATCATCTCAAGGAGGTTGCCTGAGTACTGGGCTCTTCTCATGGAGAACATCTCAAGGAGATTGTCCGAGTACTAGGCTCATCCCATGGAGCATCTCAAGGAAGCTGCCCGAGTACTAGGCTCATCTCATGGAGAACATCTCAGGTCGCTTCGAGTATCGGGGCTCATCTCATGGAGAACATCCTTCGCGAAGTTGCTCGAAAGACTAGGGCTCATCCTATGGAGATCATCTCAAGGAGGCCGCCCGAGTACTGGGCTCATCTCTGCGAGGTCAGCTCGAAAGTACTAGGCTCATCTCATGGAAAACGCTCTAAGGAGGTAGCTCCAATTACCAAAGAACGATGGTGCTTACAACAAGAGCTACTATGCAAAAACTTTCATTTAACATCCCCACAGTGTAAATATTTATTTTACATTGCAATTAAATCTATTGGAAATACTTTTTTAGATATAGAGATTTCCAAGGTTGAGGCTCTATCCCCCCTCCCCTCAGATCAGATTTTATATGTGGGCTCAATGTCTGGTCCTTCCGGGGCTTTGTTTGAATTTCCCTTCTTCGAAGGTTTGTCGAAGGATGAGCTCACCTTTGTTAAACGCCCTAGGCTTGACGAGTTTCTATATCTGCCAAGCGGCTCGGTGCTAGTACTCAGCCATTCAAATGGCAACTCGTTCCCTTTTTTCCTCAAGCTTCTTTAGAGCATGTAGGAGTTCGATTGGGTTGTTAGAGAGGAGTAAGTTGAGTTCAGATTCGATCGGTATCCGAGCCTCGACGCTAAAGGCCAGGGCTTATGGTGTCTCCCCTATTAGCTGCCTTGGAGTTGTTCAATAGGCCCAAAGGGCTATTAGTAACTCGCCTACCCATTTTCCTTTTTTCTTGGTTAAGCGCTTTTTCAAGTACCGAGCAAGAGCCATAGCGACCCTGGCCCGCCCATTCGACAGGGCTATCGAGGTGATGAAAAGACATTCTTGATCCTGTACTCAGTACAAAATTGCTGAAACGCCTGACTAATGAACTACTACCCATTGTCTAAGACTAGCAAATAAGGAAACCTAAACCTACACACTATGTTCTTTTGCACAAACTTGATGAGATGTGTTGCCATGACCAACACATAGGCCTCAGGATCCACCCACTTGGTGAAGTAATCAGTAGCAACTAACATGAACTTCCGTTGGCCCGTAACTAAAGGTAGAGGTCCCATAATATCTATCCCCAACTTATAGAAAGGCCACGGGCTTGTCACAGAATGAAGTTCTTCGGCTAGAACATGAATGACATTTCCAAAATTTTGGCACACATCACACTTGTGCACAAACTCCTGAGATTCCTACCTCATCGCACGCAGTAACCTTGCTGCTATACCCTAAGTGGCACGTAGTCGATGTGCATTCCACATATGCCTTAAAGGAACTTGCTCAATGACCTTCTCGGCCTCTCCGTTGGGCAACCTATACAACATTCTGTCTATGAGAGAGTATCTTGTTGCTCGGGCCTTTACCTTGATAGCCTCGGCTCGGTTCTCAAGCAGTGTTCCATGCAACAGATTCTTTGCGATAGGCATCATCCAAGATGGTCCGGCCTATTGATCTATGGCCCTGACCTTTGTGCCCTGTATGGATGGTTGATCCATGACGCTTATCTCGACAAGCGTAACGTGCAAAGCACTGTTTCAGATTAGCAAGCCGCTTCGCTTATTTGATTTTCAATCCCGGGAAGTGCATTACTCGAAGGCGTTTAATGAAGCCATCATAGGCTTGCCTATCTGCAGATATTGTTCCATTCTCTTATGCTTAGCCTCGTACTCTCCCCGTCACTGTGCTACCACCAGTTGAGAGTCACACCGAAGTTCTTTGTCTGCTATTGAGGGATACTTTGCAACCATTAACCCTAATATGAATGCCTTGTATTCGGCTTCATTGTTAGAGACTATAAAGGTGAGTTCGATTGCTTGTGCGACGACCGACCGCCGATGACTTCGTGGATTATCATCCCAATGCCTCCGCCTTGAGCTAGGGATGACCCATCAGTTTCGAGTACCTATTTTTCGTTATCCACCTCCTGCTTTCGCACTTCTAACCTCTCCACAATGAAGTCGGCCAACACCTGCCCCTTGATAGAAGTTTTGGACCAATACTCTATGTCGAACTCGCTCAATTCCACCACCCACTTTAGTAGTCTCCCCGAATGTGTTCGGTTTGTGGATTATGGCTCTGATAAGTGAGCTCGTGAGCACCATTATGGTGTGAGCCTGAAAATATGGCTGAAGTTTCTTTGCTACCATTCTGAGAGCTAGTGCCACCGCCTCAAAATTCGAAAGTACCGACCGACTCGAGAGCACTTTGCTAACAAAATAAACTGGCCTTTGCCCCTTTTTTGAATCCAACCTTACTAGAGCGGCACCGAACACGCACCCCCTGCTGAAGACAAGTATATATAGAGTTCTTCCTTCGACTAATCGAGAGGACGGGGGAAGCAATGTATTCCTTTATGGTCCGGAAGGCCTTATCAAGACTTCGAATTTCAAATTCCCTTTGCATTTGTTGCTTTCAATGCCTTGAAGAAAGGCTACAAACTGTTTGAGTATCACAAGATAAACCTGTTCAGGCGCTAATCGCTTCTGAGAGATCGTATCTCCTTCACCGTCGGGGCTTCATCTGAAAAATAGCATAGATATGCCTTGGTGCCATCTCGATCCCTTTTAGTTGACTGAGAAGCCTAAGAAATTGCCTAAGCCTACCCCAAACGCGCATTTAGCAGGGTTCAATCGCAACAGATGCCATCAAAGTATGGTGAATGCTTTCTTCATATGATTCAAGTGATCCCTTCGGGCCTTAGACTTTACCAGGATGTCATCGATATAAACAATTATCGTCTTCCTAGCGTAGGTTCAAAAAACCCGAGACATCATGCGCTGATAGGTGCTTTTCATACATTCTTTTATACCATTAATCACATATCAATCATATACTTTTATGGTGTTTTTAATAGCTTTAATGCTTAATTTTATCTCTTATGGCTTTAGGAACGTTTTGAAGCAAAGAGAGTATAAAGAGCACCAAAAAGATGAATTTATGGGTTTTACCATGACCTCCAATGGCTTCAAGCTTGATATAAATGGATTCTACACTTCTCAAGCTTTCCAACGAGTCCAAGATCACCCAATTCAGAGTTCGAACGAAAAAGATACGGCCTCGTGAAGTCGAGAAAGGATTTTCCAAAGCACCACATGCACCAACCCTCAACGTTTGTGCATTTTCAGTCTACCTAATGGAATCCAATGACTCTAAGCTTAATATTGATAGATTCTACTATCTCTTAGCTTTCCGTAGAGACCAAAATCATTTCATTTGGAGGTCGGATGAGAGAGTTATGATCATTTGAAGTTAGAAGGTGTTCACCATGGCGAAGCCATTATATGTTATAGCAAAGGCCTCGCGAGGCGAACCAGAGCCATGCAAACAAGAGAGCTACTGGTTTTCCAAGGCGAAGGACGTTGGGCCTTGCAAAAATGAGCCATTTTTGACGATTTTTAGCCCTTTTAAAGGCCCATTTTCCATTTGCCTATAAATATATGTTTTATAGACTTCGTTAGGGTTGGGATTTTTGGGAGAGGGAACACCCTTTTAGGGTTTCTTTTTCCTCCTTTCTTCTTGAGCCATTTTTAAGATTTTAGTTTTTGTTCATTTCCACTTTTTTTTTGAGCTGATATTGAAGATCTAGCTCATTAGAGGAGCTATTGCAGCGGTGGTGTAGAGTTGAGGACAAATTTCACCTTCCATTTGTTTTGTATCTATAAACTCTACTCTAGTTGTAAATCTTTCATTATTATATTTACCTTAAATATGATTTTGTTGGATTACTTGGTTGTAATGAGTAGTTGAACATCCTCTAGGGTTGATTGCTTGAAGTTGATGCATGGTATATATATATTAGAATGGTTTTGTGAATTCATGCTTGTGGATGTTAGTTGGTGTAGTTCTTAGGATTATTACGATTTTAACTAATTAATCCATGCCGAGAGTTGGGTCTTTGATCCCCATAATAGGGCATCCTTGGTGACGCTTGGATTACGCCCTAAAATATGGTCCTGGGTCTCTTAAGGTGTAAATTAGTTAAATGAAATACTAGTTAACCTAATCAAAGAAGTCTAGGAAATTAGGAATGTCTAGTACTAGATGGATTTCATTCGGAGTAGCACCATCTAGGCATTATGTAAGGATCGTATGGACCGAGAGGTGATTGACCCAAACATAGTCTGGGTAGTCCTATTGTATGGATCGAGAGGAGACCAATAGGATTCCCGAGGAAAGAACTGCCTTAGAAAAGTATTGCATTTAATGACCAAGATGGACAGAAAGGAGAATAGGGAGTTAGTGTGAGAAATTGAGGGGAGACACGAAAGTGTAAACCTTATATCGGATTCCTTGGACATGCGCAGTACGTTCACTTAATCAATGCTTAATGAATATAGCATAAAATGTAGCAATGAGACAATAAACCCTAGAATAGTTTGAGTTTTATCCCCAATATCACCCATTCCTCGTGAGTTGGACATTGATTATAAATCTACTTTTGTTTTATTTTATTTTGTTTTTAAAACCTTGTTCCACCTACCCTATAGTCGCTCAAATAGTGAACGACTTCAGTAGTTGGGGTACTCAATCCTCGCTAAAACCACACATTCCCTGTGGGATCGATATATGGACTTATTCGTCCATCGTATTCCTCACAGGCGACCAGGTGCTTCGCGAAAAATCATAACAAGTTTTCGGGCGTCATTGCCGGAAGGTACGGTTTATTTTGGATTGATATTTTGGCAAAAGAGAAGTTAGCTAATTTGAGTGAAAATTTTCTTTTCTTGTTTTGATTTGTTTATTATTTGAATTTTGTATACTTCAGTTTTCTTTTATTTTGTATTATATTTTTTTACAAGGTGCTAAGCTGATTAGTGTGCACGGAGGGTTGTCTTAAATCAACAAAATTTATAACCTAATTTCTCCTACTGCTGTAGCATAGCTACTGCTATATAGTGGTTCTAGGGTCGAACACAGGGATGGGTTTTCTTCCTGTAGGTGATTAATAGTTGGTGCAAAATGGTAAACTTGATTTGGATTTGGGAGTTTTGTAAAAACGGTGGATTTTGGTGGTGGAAAACTGAAAATAAAGTGAAAGTATAAAAGAGAACCCTCACATCAAAGTTACCGGGTTTGGTTCCTAGGATGACTGAGGGGTTTATGGGTTCATTTCCTCGCGTTGGGGAGGATGACCTATAGCCTCTCCTCGAACCGCATCTTCATTTAGCTATAAACCTAAACCCTAGTAATTTTCCCTTTCGAGAGATGACATTTATTGAGCATTAACGCCCTCGTATAGTGAAACCTACCTCTCACCCATCTGCATGCTGACTAATAAATGACAACCAACTAATCTCAGTGGATCTAGCAATAAGCATCCACGAACCCTAAAAGATTGCCGCATCGGGTCATTCATGTGCATCAAAGGGTTTGAACCTAGCGTGAAAGACAAAGCCGCAGATGTCAATAATAAATGCATGCTAAAAACATGAAACCTCGCTACTCTCGCATTCACAAGAGCCCTCTTCAAGGATGAAGGGGGTTTAGCCACTCATCCTTTGATTTGTCATCCTCAGAGGGTGTTTGGTAGGCAAGAAAATGAGAGAAAATGAGAGAAAGTGAAAGAGGCAGGAAAATTCCCGCCTAGAAAATGTATTAATTATCAAGCTTCTTGTACAAAGTTTGTCTAGGGCTTATATACTGCCTAGGACAAGCAAAATTACAAAAATATATGAACTACCCACTATTACATGAAGGGTAATTTAGGAAAAATACAAAAATTGGTCAAAAAGGAGTCAAACGGGTCAAAAATGGTGAATCCGTTCTCGCAGCTGTTGCGAAATTCCGCAACCCGCTAAAAATTGCAGCCCGCCTCATTTTCTTCCTCGCTTTACTTGTCTTTTCTTCTAGTTTCGACCGCAAATTTCGAGTTCACTTGATTCTTCATGATCAAGCTGACTTAACAATTTTGGCGAGGTTAGCTTGCAAAAACTACAAAATTAGCCAAAAATGTGATCGCGAGTATACCTAGACCTTAATGTGTCAACGGGTTAATTGCTGATTAGTACACAAAAGTGCTCAAAAATCCACATAAAATGTGGTTTAAAATAGCACTATTTGGGCACTAATCAATTCCCCCAACCCAAGACATTACTAAATCCCTTAGTAATGAAAGAAAGCAGAGCAAACAAAACAACATCGTGGCTCATGTTCACAAAAAAAAAGGTATTTAAAAAAAAAAAAGAAAAAAAAGAATGTGAATGGGTAATGCTCACCCCTCAATAAGAATCACTAAAACCCTGCCCAATAACCATCTTTGAAAGAAAGAATGCCATGCAGAACTAAGTATCAAAAGAGCTTCCTTCTCTAGAGGATCAACTTGGAATTTCCACAAAAACCTAAGTGTTAGTTTGATTAGCTTTCAACAGTAGTCTGCTAAATTCAACTCTCCCCCCAACATAGCTAGTGTCAAAAACCTAGCAAACTAACCAATCCTAAATAGATCAGGACCCGGACTTATTCCATAATTCTTTTTGTGTTATAGGGGTGCAATGCTGAGGAATTGACTTCACAGAAGTCCATGTAACGGGGATCCACCGATGGCTCCCAACCAATTAAGGCTTAGGGCATCAAGTCATAAGGATTTTTCAACCGCAAACTCTTCAGGTTTCACTCCGAACTTCTAATGAGTTCGAGACTTCAGCACCTACAACTTGCTAAACCTCACCCATCCACCCATGTAACGAGCAACAAAGTCGGCGACTCCCAACCAGTTGGCTCTGGGCACCGGGTTTTAAAGACTTTCGCCATATTCTGACCGTGTTTCGTTTCAAGGCAAGCTTCTCACAAATTTTCTTTTTTCTTTTCTTTTTCTCTTTTCTTTATATTCTTTTTTTTTTTCGAAAGACTCATTGGTCTTTTTATTCAAAGGGGTCCTAACCTTTTAAAGGTGGTCAAAAGGTACTAGGCCGTGTTTTTGCGTGGTTTAGAGGTAATAAAGTGCCACCATTGTTGAAACCCAATGTGCACAAGTGTAAGATTAGTTTGAGGTGGGAAAAAAGGTTGAAAGCAATAAGAATTTAACTGGATTATTCACCCACCAAGCATGTGGAACTACATAAAATCACCGTAATTGGATGTAATGTTTCAAACTCTTTTCTTTATCGAAAAGCTAGAAGTAATAAAAAAATGGATGCAATTTTTGAAACCTGTAGCAATTGTAAAGCTGTGCGGCATGTATATAAAAAGAGATATAACTATGCTTTCAACTTTACAAAAAGAAACTACAACTTCACAAAAAGAGACTAACAGCAAGCCACAATACAACACAAAATGGACTTGCTCAAAATAGTAGTAAAAACATAAATGTAAAAGCCACTTCCTTCGCTAACTCTCCCCCAAACCAAATGTTGCACAGTCTCAATGGGCTCATTGAAAGCTAGGAAGGAAGTGCTACCTCTTCTCAAGGTGTTCAGCCGGGCGGATGTTGTCCTCATCTCGGGGTAGGCCGCAGGAGCCGCCGATGAAGCCGGAGAGTACTCCACGCCGCTGCGCGTGCCGCGGAAGTCGCAGGGGTGCTGGATGAGTAGAGGCCACTGGCTTTACTAGAGGGTGAGATGAAGAGGCTCCAAGGTGCAATCGATGGAGAGATTGGAGGTATGCCCAGTGACTCGACCGCACAAGGATGGCGCGAAATTTCAGGCAAAGGCGCGGTTCGAGCAATACTAATTTTCTGTAAAAAGTCACTACTTTTAGCTATGTCGTATGGGCAGCCACAAAGATGTCACGTGGCGTAAATGGCGTGCCAACCGCATCCATAATAGCCGTGAAATCCCGAGGATGGCGCGAAGATATGCCGCACGTGGTGCCGATACCGGTCCACTCTTGGTAAGGAGTTGGAGGCACTCCGAGGAGATGATCGAGCCTTTACAGATGGTCATTCGTCGGCTCATCCCCAGCCTAAACTGGTGGAGGCACTTGAAAGCACGTGGCAAAATCTCACACCGCTGACAGCGAAATGGCCTTGCAATCTCGACGACGCTCTAGTCAGGGCTCAACAGGATAACCAAGATGCTCCAACACTTGATAGAGTAGCCTTGTGAACAGGAGGGTTATAGACTTAGCCTCGGTCGCTCCATGCGGTGGGACCTTGTCCTCGGAAAGAAAACAAGGAGGTCGCGGATGACCTCTGGATGGCTAACCAAGCCTTCGTAGATGTGATGTAGAGCCCCAGAATGGCTCATCTCCTCCTGCACTCGCATGGTGAAGTGGAAATAAATTAGACCACAATACGTGGTCAATAAGAAGCATACTTGGAGGAAGCTGCCTCCGGAATAGGATAGATCCTGATGTCGTGTCCCCGGCTAAAAGGCGGACCATCTCCTGCGAAGCCACCGCTCATACCAACCGAAGAAGCCGAAAACTAGGAGCTTGAATGTAGTCATATGTCTCGAGGCCCTGAGGTTCCTCATGGCTATCAATAGAGAAGTGGATGACAGTAGGATGGCTGGATTTCATAGTGTGATAGAACTCAATGACCACCCTTGGGTAGATAAACCGGCGTGGGGTCATGAAAGGTTCCAGGGAGTACCGCTGCACAAGCCGCATGGAATCTCTGAGCTCGGGAAGGGCGGCAAAATCAGATATGTCGTAAAAGGTCTCATTGTGCAGCTCTTTGGCACTACAATCCGAATTTCCTGTAATGGGGCCATAATGGAAGATAGTTCTTCTGATAAGCGCAGCGGGGATGTGATCCGTATAAGTCGCACCGGCCCTCAAGCAGGTGGGGACCGGAGGCCTTGGGCCCGCGAACTGGATGACTCACATGGGCTAGAAGTCCGGGGCCCTTTTTGGAGGCTAGGCCCTCTTAGATGGCCAGCTGGTGTGGGACGGAGGGAGTAGGCCCAACCTCGTCTCATACCCAAGGCTGCAAGGGCAAGAGGGATGTGGGCACCTTGAATGAAGAACAAATAAGAGCAAGAGCGACCGTATCGCGGTAGGGATCGCGACGGATTGGCGGTGTGGAGGACCAAAGAGGAGGTGGCACGATGCTCCGGCAGAGGAAGGAGGAAGGCCGCACATCGGTGTCAGCAGCTATGCCCGCGTCTTGTCCATGCTTGGATTAAGGTAGGGATGGGTAGGGCGGAGAGGTTTTCTTCTTCAGGAAATCTCCTCTGGGGAATAGGTAATGAAATGAATTGAAAAAGAAAAAGGGTTTATATAGAGGGTTTAGGGAAGGTGAAAGAGGGAAGCTAATTCGTGTCCATAAATGGGCACTAAAAACTAGGGTGTAGAAAACTTGTGGGATAATAATGGTAGGATGCAGAAATTAAAGAGTTGTTGGGAGACGAACAGGCAGGGAAGATGAAGACACGGGATCAGGCGGCAAAAGTTTTGCAGGTTGCGAAATTTCGTAGGTTGCGAAATTTCTCGCACCCTACAAAATTTCTCCTACGAACTTCAACTCCTGCTTTCCAAATTAGCTACTCCTACAAAACAGAACACCAAAAAAAATTATGAATCTAAGCATAGGAAAGTAAAAAACTGCAACTAGAACTAAGCTACAACTAAGGAAAACATGAAACAAATAAAATTCAAACAAAAATGGAGTGGCATTTCAGTCTCAGTGGAGACCAAGCCAACTCAGAGTAGCTTGTTGAACTTATGGAGGGTTAAGGAGGGGGAACTCCACCTTGTCTGCTGTGAACTGTACTACATAAGGCTTGAGCCTCTGGCCATTGACTTTGAATTATTGTCCTTGGAATTTAATAGGTCCACTGCTCCATTTGGATAAGCTTGATGGATGACGAATGGACCGATCCATCTCGACTCTGAGCTGTCTCGAAAGAGGGAGCTGGAGTCATAAAGCGAAAGACTGTCTCCTTCTTGCTTGAAATTTTACGGGTTATCAACCCGGTCATGCCATTTCTTAAATCCGCCCTTGCACCCGAAGTTCAAGTAGGCATCATTTCTCTGCTCTTCTAACTCATTGATACCAAGGAAGCTCGAGGCCAGCTCTTCCCAAGTCCAGGTTCAGCTTTTTGATTGCCCACCATGCCTTATATTCAATCTCCACTAGCAGGTGGCATGCCTTGCCATAGACTAGGCGATAGGGAGACATTCCAAGAATGGTCTTGAAGGCTGTTCTGTATGCCCATATGAGTCCAAGAAATCGAGAGACCCGCCTTTCCTATTTGAATACTCTACTTACAGACTGCACTGATACCCTCCCAGATTTCAGGAAACTCCATTTAGTGAAGTCCCACTCCACATAACCCTAGGGAAGCTAATGGAACTCCACTTTAAGGAGGCAAACACATGCATTAATTTAATATCCCAATTATATATAAAAGACCCACTACATATATAGATAAGGACCCATAAAAGTTCGATACGAATATCAGAGCATTCTAAGAGTATTTGTGAATTTAGAGGTACAAGTAGAGATGAATAAGTCCAATACAACAAAAACAAAATAGATAGATGCGATAGTGTACGGCAGCTGTGGCGGGAAGAGCGGTGTCGACCAAGGCAGGCCATAATGAATCTGCCTTGACCTAGAACATATTTAAACAATAACGTGAGATAATAAATCTCAAGTGGAGTGGCATAGTTATATGAAAATAACATTTTTATTTTTGAAAATTTTCTCTCAAAACCTCCCAGTCCACTCTTTATAAGGTTCCCTGCTTAGAAACATTTCACAAAACCTTAACTTTACTCCTAAGTCCAACATATGCAAAAACCATGCTCAACACTTAGCCGAATAATAATATTAAGAAAACTATAATCGTAACTCGTATACACAACATAAAGCCAAAGATAAAGCACGAGTAGCCATCATGTAATAAAAATAACCATGAAATGCACCATAACCATAAGTATTAAAATAGTTATACCATGGCTCCAAGAATCAATGTAGAACCATACCATATACCCATCATAAACCATCGGTAAGCCCGACTTCACCCACATCGGCAACTAATACACTGGTTACACCGCCATCACGGGCAACTAATAAACCTCCGTGTAGACCCGCCATCACGCGGCACCAATAAACCTCCGCAGACCGGCCATCACTGGCATCTAATAAACCTCCAAGTAGACCCGCCATCACATGGCAACCACAAACCTCCAGTAGACCCTACCATCACGCAGCACCAATAAACCTCCGGATAATCCCGATCATCACGCGCACCTAATAAACCCCCGGTAAACCTGGCCATCACGGCACCTAATAAACCTCCGTGAACTCCGCTACCACTAAGACATCAGCAAAATCGCTCCTTGCTCACATGTACTTCTCTCCCAACAATACCATATCGAGCCATCACAAAAAATCTCTTCAAGGTCCATACCTTTTTTTTTTAAAACAATAATTCTCTGCGCTTTACAACCTCAATCCACGTACTCCAAAATATTCAACATCACGTGCTCATCCACTAATCTCGCACAACTCTCCAAACAGCTAAAATGTTGACAAAATTCACATGAAATGATAACTTGTTTTACATGGCACCATAATCACATTTGTATGCAACCAACCATTTGATCAAAACAGTATATATGTAAAATATTTAATCACAATAGATATATCAACATAATACCCCAAATCATTTAAAAACAAGTAAACCACTGCACTGAGACGCGTCCCGCTCCCGCAGATCGTCTCCTAGCCCTGCCGTGAGCTGTAATATAAATAAAACACCACTTAAGCTCCAATAACTGAACCAACAACATTGGGATGCCCCGAAGGCCTTAGAATAACTTTAGGAACTAAGAACTGTCCAAATTGGACCCGACAGTCCATCACACTGCGTCTTTATGTGCCCGGGGCAAGACTCAAAATTGGGGCTTTTCACCCGGGAGCTAATTTCTCGAAATTGAACCGTCCAATAATTCATAAACATCCAATTTCACTAATCCAACTTCAATTTTTCCAAACTTGACCAATTGGTACTCTATTTCAAATTCAAACTTCTGGTGAATTAATTCGAAACAACCTAAAATGGAAAACTAACCAAACGACGTGTCCAAAATTTACAAACCACATATCAATGGAAAGCCCAAGAGACTGTGAACACATCAGTACCATTACTTCTGGTCCAACAAGGCCGGTGGCCGAAAACCGACATCCAACCTTCTACCAACTTTGTTTTCGCCAGAATCTTCAAACTAAGTGATAATATGCAAAAAGCGGACCACTAAATGAGTTCAAAGGGTCCAAAATGCGGAAAGGAGGTATGGGCTGGCCTGAAATGGCCGGGAAAAAGTGGAAATTCGGTGACCCACGACACGCCGCCCCGCCGCTTCCGCCGGCCCGATTCGGCTGCCGGAAGGCGTGCTCGCCATGAAATTCATCGGGCGTGGTCGCCAGAGGTGGCGCACCTCCTTGTGGTAGGTGCGTGTGCATGGTGGTCTTCCTTTGGTCCAAAACTTCTGCCGCAAATGGTCAAAATGACCCTACCGGGTGTTCACGATTCGAGAGTTCTTCCTCAGGGTTGAGCTCAAGATGGTGCTTCGGGGGCTGTGGTTTCATCGGCACCCAAAGTTATGTTTATATAGGGCCTAGGGTCGCTTTCTGGTAAAAAAATTTGAAGACGCTTTGGACAATCGTTAAAACACCGCTTGAAATACTGTATATAACTTTTTATCCGTAAGTCGGATTTCATTATTCTGACTGGGGCCTATGAACTCGTATCGATGAGGCCTACGAAATGGTGTCTTAGTAAACCCAAAACTATTCATCCTTGAAAAAGTCAACTTTGGTCCACATATTAAGTGTTGGTCAAACCTGGTCAAACTTAGTCAAACTTGGTCAAACGTGTTTAAACTCGTATTATTTGGTACGGGTCATTACAACTTTCATCAATATGGTTTTGATTTCCCTGTTGGCGAGCTCAACTTGACCACTAGTCTAAGGATGGTAAGGGGTGGCCACTTTGTACTTTACACTATATTTAGCTAGGAGGCTCTCAAAAGGTTTGTTGCAAAAGTGTGAACCTCCATGGAACTGCTTCAACCCACTCAGACACATAGTCAACCCCCACCAATATGTATATATATCCAAAAGAAGAAGGAAATGGCCCCATAAAGTCGATGCCCCAAACATCGAATAAATCAACCATTAAGATTAAAGGAGGCATCATGTGATGGCGTAGAGATCTTCCCTTTGCCTTTTGGCATTTGTCGATTCACGACATACGTTATAGCATCCTTGGAAGAGAGAATAGAACCAGATTGGAGTACCTTCATGGTAGTCTTCGGGAAGCAAAATGACCTTATGCACTTCAGCGGCGCGTTGGACTGCAATTCCTTTGTCAAGCTCTCAGTAACACATTTTCTAATTATCTGATCGAAGACAATATTTGAACAAGAATGACTCTTCCCAATAGTAGAATTTGAATCTTGCAGTTAAAGAACTTTGTCCTCGGCAGGCCTTCCAAAGGAATTGGTATTTCTCTTACTGCCAAGAAATTAGCAATGTGGTTAATGTACCATAGGCATTTTCCACTAGTGCAGCGTGGACTCCTCGTGAAACTCTATCACGATTGACGACAGGGGTGCTTCTCGTTGTGTGCCATGGTTAGTCTCGAAAGATGATCCGCCTACAACATTTTCCACTTCTTTATCTTTGATCTGTGCTGAATCTTGAGCAAAGAGTAACTCGCATCTAATGAGTCAACTGGTACCTTCTTTGCAAGGAGGTACTTCAAAGCTGAATGATCTGTGAAAATTATGATGTCCGACCCCACCAACTATGCACGAAATTTATCCAAGGCGTAGACCATTGTCAACAACTCTTTCTCCGTTGTGGTGTAGTTCCTTTGTGCCTCATTCAAAGTTTTTCTTTCATAGTAAACCACATAAGGTTTCCCCTCTTCTCTTTGCTCGAGAACTGCTCCAATGGCAAGACCACTGTACCAACATGACTTCAGCGGCAACCGGCCAGTTATGTGCCCTCACTCATTGGTAGTGGTTAAGTAGGATTTGAGCTCCTTAATTCTTCTTCGCAATCTCCATCCCAGAAAATTCGGCATCCTTTTCCAGCTAGCCTTTTTTGTAAAGAGGCTTGCAATCTTCGAAAGTCTTTGATGAACCTTCTTCGGTAGAAGTCCCAAAACCATGGGAATTGTCTCATAGTTTTCATGATTTGTGAGAAGGAAATTTGGAAATGAACTCACTTTTTTTCAACCTCAATTCCCCGCTGGATATGATATGTCCCAACACAATCCCTCGGGTTTACCATAAATGGCGCAAGCCCCAGTCAGCACTAAAATTTTCTCAATGCACCTATGCAGGATGTCTGCTGACTGCGCATCTCTTCAAAACTACCCCATATACCGTGATGTCATCCATGTAGACCTCCATAATGCGCTCCACCATATCACTGAAAAAACCGAGCATGCATCTTTGAAATGTGGCGGGCATTGCAAGGCAGACAAAGGGCATTCTTCTGTAAGCATAAGTCCCAAATGGACAGGTGAAGGTAGTCTTCTCTTGGTCTTCTGTTGAGATTTCTATATGGAAGTAGCTTGAGTAACCATCCAAGAAGCAGTAGAATGGGTTCTCGAAAATTCTCTCAAGGAGCTGATCAATGAAGGGTAATGGAAAGTGATCTTTCCTTGTCACTTCATTCAACCTCCTATAATCAATGCATACCTCCAACCTCGGTGGTAAGGCAAAAAATCTCTCCTTTTTTCATTGTGCAATCGTACTCAATTCCTCGACTTTTGGCACAATCTTGTTGGACTCAACTAGTGCTACTCCATATGGGGTAAATGATACCACTTGTAGCAATTTTAAGAACTTCATGATCATCTACTTCTTGCATGGGATTTTAATCTCCTCTCACGGTTGTCTACTGGCTTTTGCTTCCCTTTTTCTAAGTAAATGTGATAAAAACCAAAGGTTGATCCCCTTAAATCAGAAATTTTCCACCAATAGCTTGTTTGAGCTCCTTTCTGGCACCTCGCGTATTGCTTCATGAGGTATTGAGTAGTGAAGAGATAACAACCGGGCATTTTTGATCATTCTCTTCTAAATATGCATACTTCAATTCCTCCATAGGTAGGAGTGCTTGAGGATCAAACTTTTTTGAGGTCACGGCCCTCATTTTCTTGTCTTCCTCCAGCGTATAGGACTTTTTTTTCCATGAGCCATGTACAACAATACGCCTCGGATTTAACCCTTCTGCAACAACCGCGATAACCTCAATTAGCACATATCAGCGTTGCCGCCACCCGCTCTTCTAGAATAGTGTCAATTAAGCATACCTCTTCTGGACCCTCTTCCACTACATGCATATGCGTTTTGCTCAAATGGAAAATATCAAGCCTTGCACCATGCCCCGAATGTAAGTCGTGATAACTCCATTTTTAGAATTGACGATCGCATTAGAGGTGGCCAAGAAACGGTTCTCTCAGGATGATATTAGGCACATAGTTAGCTCTCACTGCAACTAGTTCTGTATCAAGCACAACAAAATCTATAGGATAGTAGAATTTGTCCACCAGACGTTCATCCTCCACAAGGTTCTTGTGGATTTTTATGGATTTGTCTCGCTAATGACAATGTGACGGTATACGGTTCTCTTCCCAAACCCAATTTTATTAGACATTGAATGTAAGTAAAGAAGTTGACATTGGCCCCTAAGTCCAGTAGTGCCTTTTCCACACAAGTCCCACCGATGTTCACCGAGATGGTTGGACAGCCTGGGTCTTTGTACTTCACTAGGGTTTTGCATTGAATAATGGCACTGACTTGTTCTGTCAGGAAGGCCTTCTTATCAACATTCAACCCTCTTTTCACTATGCATAAGTCCTTTAAGAATTTGGCATATGTAGGAACTTGTTTAATCATGTCTAATAAAGGGATGTTGACCTTCACCTACCTCAGCACTTCTAGAATCTCAGCCTGGTTGATGGCCTTTTTCTTGCCTTTTAGTGCTTAAGGAAAAGGTGGGGTGCTCTTTTCACCCGCATCATCTTTAATCTCACTTTCTCAGTTCGCTTTCTTTACCTCAGGTCTTCTTCTCTCATCGGGCTTAGTGGACTCCGGCTACTCAACCTCCTTACTAATTCCTAGCATAACTCGCTTGACTTCATCTATCCTGGGAGGTGGTTCACTGGAAGAGCTCAATTCGTGCACTCCCCTAGGATTGGGCTGTGTTTAGGAGGGGAATTTTCCTTTTCTTGCACTGGTCGTTAGTTAATTCAGGAAATTGAATACTCAAGTAGTTGTTAAATTTCGGGCACATCGACCCCGTAGGTTCTCAATCTTGTTCACAGCAGCCGACTCGTATCGATCCTCTGATTAGCTTGAGCATTCACTGCCTTCTGTTCTTCCACAAAACTGCTCACCACTTTGCTCAAATTCATTATAGCTTCCAGGAGAGGCTCTACCATCATATCCCTTACTGAAGGAACGGTTGGGCAATGCTCTCCTTGGTGTTCATTGGATTGGCAAGTGAAACAAGGATTGCCAGCATAGATGCCCCGCCCACCACTCGCACCTCTACCAGGATTTTACATTTCAAGCCCTCCAACCTTCTAGTCAAGGTGGATTGCTTTGCCTTCATCTCCATGTCCTCTCGTGATTGAGTACATGCCTCTTAAATGCTGAACCGGCTCCCATCCCTCTCGCCTCTCTAGTGGTCAAGTTCATCCCATGCTTCGATGCCCCCAAACGCACATAGTTCAAGAAGTCCATGGCTTCCTCAGGGTGTTTGCTCATGAAGTCCCCTCCGCACATAGTCTCCAACAATTGCTTCATAGCAGGGACATTCCAATAGAAGCATTAACCAGCATCTAAGATCAGTTTCATGGTGAGGGTAGCAATCGATGATCTCTAGGTACCTTTCCTACGACCGGTAGAATTTCTCTATTTTCTGTGGCCGTGAAGGTAAAATTTCCTTCGCATTTATTGGTTTTATGGGTACTGAAGAATTTCTTCAAAAATTCTACTTGCATATCTCCCCAATTCCTTATAGTTCTCGGCCTCAGAGAGTTGAGCCCAATCTTGGCCTTGTCTTTCATGGTTAAGGGGAAGGCTTTCAATTTCAGCAATTCCATATCAGTTACGCCCCATTTGAAAGTCATGCAAAACTTCCTCAAACTCCCCGGATGTGTGCGATGATTTTCATTCTTCATACCATGGAAAGGGGAGCAAAGGCACCAGATAAGCCCGACATTCACATCCCTTTAGGGAGGCAAACATGACATGAGGGTGCACTCACCCTTGTGGGTGTATATGGTCCTCATCGTTTCAGATGCACTGGGTTCCTTTCTGAACCCCCAGTTGTTCCTTCGCGGAGGGGTCCATCTCGTTAGTGTCTCAGTGGTCACTTCACAACCCTCGTGCTCAAGTGGAGTAATCGACCCTTTCCAATCCTCCCGTAGTGTTCCCGTCCCAATGGTGCATAAGTCGCTAGGCAAGCAACAATGCATGTGATGCAACAAAAAGAAAGGTGGCTACCAAAAAGGTTGGCGTTAGCAAAAATAAAAATGAAGATCCTATGTACGGATCGTATAAAATTAAATCAACCGCAAAGGAACTCCACAGGAAATAGTTATGACAAAAACGGTTAGAATTCACCAACACTTGCATGAGGATCACAAGTTCAATCAAGCCACTTGCATTAAGGCACCATCCCCGACAACGGCTCCATTTGATTCGCATAAACGCCAGAGTTGTAAAACTAACCAACAAAAATTTGTAAACTATACCTTCTAATGCTATAGCCTAGATATCATAAGATAAGCTACTCTAGGTCGAACTCAAGGATGGGTTTTCTTCGCACAAAATGATTTACAAGCACGTAAAATTGTGAATTCACTTTTATCAGGTTTTTGTAAAAAACAAGTGGTGATTGTGCTTTGAAATCGCAACAAAAATGAAATAGAATGTAAAAAGAACTCAAGTTCCTGCCATCAAGCCAGGTTCTAAGACTAAGAGGTCCTGGTTACTTTTCTCTGCTGGGGAGGATGACCTATAGCTGGCCGAACCTATCTTTTGTTTAACATAAAACTGAACCCTAAAAGTTTTTTTCTTGAGTTACAACATTTATTGGTCATTCATATTTCATAGCAGTAAAAACTGACTCTTTGACCTAACCTGTAGAGGTAAATAAATGAAAACTAAGCGAGCCTCAGTGGATCTAGCAATAAGTATCCACTGAGCCTTAAAAGCTTGCCAAGTACTGGCCAATCAAGGTACATCAAAAGGATTTAAACCTGAGGTGAGATACGTAAGGCAAATGATAATGAATTATGGCGCTGAAAAATAGTGGAGAACAATGGGCTAATTTTTAACCTTACTCCAGTGGCCTTCCTCTTTAAGGATGAAGGGCTTTAGCCAAGCATCCCTTGAGTTATCATCCTCGTCGAGTGTTTGGCTGGTGAAAAAGTGAGAGAAAGTGGAGAGAAAACATAAAATCACAAAGGCTGAGAACCGAAGCCTTCATACAAAAAAATTATTGCATAAAATGATCATCACTGTACAGAGCCTTGACTGAGGCTTATATAGTGCTCAGAGTCAAGGGAAATTACAAAAATGTCTAAACTATCAACAACACAAAAGGGGCAATTTAGGAAAAAGCTGCAAAAAGGTGGTCAAATGGAGGTCAAAGTGGAGGTAGAGTAGCAAAGTTGGCGAATTTCGCAACCTCGCGAAACGCGTTGCAAAAATTCGCAACCTGCAAAATGGCAGCAATCCACTCTTTCGCTTGTGGCTCCCATTTCCATCCGACTTATGACACGCATCTCCGAGTTCGTCTTGGATCTTATTGTTTGAGTCAGCTCGATGACGTTGGCGTATTTAGCTTGTATAACTACAAAAATAGTCACAAAATGTGATAAGTAGTAAAGTCGAGACCTTAATGTGCCAATTCGTTACGGTTGATTAGTACACACAAAAAGTGCTCAAAACCTACTATAAAACGTGGTTCAAAAATAGCACTACTTGAGCACTCACCACTTCAACCGACACACACATTGCTACCCCTTAGCAATGACAGAGCAGCAGAGAGTAGCCAATTATATTCACACAAGAATAGTATCTCAAAAAGTATGTAGTAACATCTAACCCTCGCATGAAACTACCAAGACCCCCGTGACTAAAACCATCTCTTGGAGAATGAATGCCATACAAAATCAAGTCAGAAGAGTATCCAACTCATGAACCGACTCTGAAACTTCCACCAAGATCTAAGTGTTGCATGCGGATCAAGATTTAACAAGAAGTCGCCACCAAAATGGTGTTGCAAGTTGAAAGCCATGTGATGCCGCGAAGGGCAAAACATATTTTATTATGTCTTCGTTTTCAATTTGGTGGATGGAGCATGTAGCAGGCTACAAACTCTCTCCACTCAACAATTCACTAGAAGAGAACCTAGTAATGGTATCTGGTTCTTTTTTTTTAATATTCTCAAAAACAAAAAGGACAAGGAAAATGTAGGAGAACACGTTTATTTGGAAAAAATAGAGACAACATAGAAAATACTAAATTTAAATAGCAAGAATATTTCTTTGTAAGAGAACACTAGTGGTCATGTTTTTTTGTGTTTTCAAAAACAAGAATCAAACAGGTCCTAAATTTCTTAGTGTTCTGCTGTTGAAGTCCTTAAAAATCACTACCTAACTGAACATGATCCAATGAAGACACCTAATTTTTATCTTATATGCACCATGGAACAAATTGAAAAGAGATTGTTCTTATAAAATAAAACATTGCATTTGAATTTTGACATGAGGGCCAATGTCACGAAACAAATGTAGAAGGTGATCATAATTTCGTTTGTTTACCATTTTTTAAAAACTGCTTTTTTTGTTCGAAAAACAAGGGAGAACAAAGGAGAATAGTAAAGAACATTTTTAGTTCCTAGTATTTTGTTCCTCAAAAATAAGGAGAGAACATAAAATACTAAATTCGGGAGAACAAGAACGCTTTCAAATAACACCGTATCGGTGTTCTTTCAGGCTTTTCAAAAATGTTCTCAAGAACAGTTTTCAAAAACAGGAACCAAACACACCCTACACATCTTATTTGATAAACCCAACATGGACCGTAGATGATAAAATTTCTAGATATGTGAACATTGGAGAGTAGAAATACAAGAGGAACAACAAATAGAAATGTCCATGGGAAAAATAAGATACTTACAAGATAATGCATGTTCCAAAAGCCTTTGAAAAGCAAATGAAGTGAGCCAAATTTTTCAGGCTCGCAACATCCGTGGCATCACCCGTATAATTCGAAGGCAAAAGAGAATGAATAAAAAAAAACAAGTGTTTTTAAATATACAATTTTTTTACTGTTATTTTAAATATACAAAATTAAAATTTTCTATTAGGCATATTATTGATCTACATAGATTGACCATACCAAATATAATCAACAATAGGAGAGTCACTATGGGCATATATATGTGTGCGTTCATATATTAATAAAAGAGGTGCCGAAAAGGTGACCGAAGGGATATTGATTCGTGCGCTATAGGTGTGCCTCAACAAAATTTATAAACCTAAATTCCTACTGTCGTAGGAAAGCTACTGCAGTATAGTGGCTCTAGGGTCGAACACAGGCTGAAAATAAAATGAAGAAAAATAAGAAAAAGAACTCCTTGAAGCATCGAGCTACTAGGGTTGAGGTCCTAGGGCCTCGTGTCCTTTTCCT
Organism: Tetrastigma voinierianum; assembly: GCA_016808115.1. Lineage (NCBI taxonomy): Eukaryota > Viridiplantae > Streptophyta > Magnoliopsida > Vitales > Vitaceae > Tetrastigma > Tetrastigma voinierianum. Next base: position 199,766 of record JAEQBH010003059.1, on the reverse strand, counting down.
CGCATTAGGGAGGATGACCTATAGTCATTTCCTGAACCGGATCTTCATTTGGCTATCAAAACTGAACCCTAATAATTTTCCTTTTGAAATATAGCATTTATTGGACATAAATGCTTCCCTGGCAAAGGAAAATCTATCTCCTGCACCCTACCCCACATTAACTAATAAATGACAACAAATGAATCTCAATGATCTAAATAGCATCCATCAACCCTGTCTTGCCAGCAAGTACTGTGTTAACTAAGGTAACAAAAGAGACTTAAACCTATTATGAGAAAATGTAGACATAAATACCCATAAATGCTTGCATTAAATACATGAGAACCGTCATTTTACCTCAAAACCCTAGCCCCGTAGCCCTCCTCTTCAAGGATGGAGGGGGTTTAGCCAATCATCCCTTGAGTTGTCATCCTCAAGGGGTGTTTGGCAGCCGAGAAAATAAAAGGAAAACAAAGAAAATGAAAGAAGAGGAAAGCAGCGGGAAAGCTTACCGCCCAATGCTCTGTATTTCCAACCAAGCCAAAAAATCCATCCCCCTGGTTCTCCAATGTTTGAGCTTATATAGAGCTCCAAATAAGGTAAAATACCAACATACCCTTAAAAAGGCATTAAACAAGGAGGGCAAAATGGGAAAAAGGGGTAAAAACCAAAAAGTAAAATTGCTAGAGAATTTTGCAAAAAGCGAAAAATTTTGCACCCTATCGTTTATACTGCGGCGAAATTTAGCACCAAGAAGGAATTTTCGCACGTTGGAAAGTAAATTTTCGCACCCCAACGCTCTATATACTCTTTCTCTCGCTCTTCTTCTACTCCATCTTTCTTATTTCTATCTCGCATGCTAAGTTCCACTAATTCTACGTGCTTGATCAACTCAACAAATTTGGCATAAATAGCTTGTAAAACTACAAAATTAGCCATAAAATGCATCAAGAGGAATAGCCGGGACCTTAATGTGCAAATCGTTAATTCAAGCTGATTAGTACACACAAAAAGCGCCAAAACCTATAATAAATGTGGCTCAAAATAGCACCGGGCACTAATCACTCCCCCAAACCGACACATTACTAGTCCCTTAGCAATGAGAGAAAGAAAGAAAGAGCAAACAAAATAATAACAAAATTATGTTCTCAAAAAATGGTATTTAAAAAAGTATGTGGATGAGTAATGCCTAACCTCGATGAGAATCACCGAAACCCTTACCCAATAACTATCTCGAGAGAATGAATGTCATACAAAATCGAGTATCAAAGAGCCTCCCTCTTGGTGAATCAACTGTGAATTCACCAAAACCTGGGTGTTCGCTTGGATTAGCCTCAAATAAATTGCCAAACTGCACTTTCCCCCCAACCAAGCTACTGCCTCCACCTAGGACACTAACCAACCTAAATAGATCAGGACCCTCTCTTATTCCACAACTCTTTTGGTGTTGTAGGGGTGCAATGCTAAGGAATCGACCTCACTAAAGTCCATGTAACGGGGATCTACCGATGACTCCTAACCAATTAAGGCTAAGGGCACCAAGTCATAAGGGTCTTTCGACCACTAACTCTTCAGGTTTCACCTCGGACTCCGAATGATTTCGAGACTCCAGCACCTACAACTTGCTAAACTCCACCCATCCACCCGTGTAGCGAGCACTAAGTCTGGGTGGGCTTCCAACCATTACTAGTGGCATCGGTCATTTTAAAGATCTCACATATACCCTCGCATCGTGTTTGGGTTTCGCGCGAAGCGCGGCAATCTTCTTTTTTTTTTTTCTTTTCTTTTCTTTTTCTTTTCTTTTTCTTTTTCTTTTCAATTCTTTTTATTTTCGGTACACATCGCCTTCTTTCACAGGTCCTTAACCTATTAAAGGTAGTCAATGAAACTAGGGTAGCTTTGCAAAGTTTAGGAGGTTAGGCAGTTCTTCAGCCTATTGTTGAAATCTAATGTGCATAGTGTGTGGTTAGCTAGAGGTGGAAGAAAAAGGTCGAAAGCAACAAGAATTCAACTAATCCAATTTAACTAGCATGGAATCAATCTAACATCAAAAGAATTGGATAGTGTTTCAATTTTTCACACTGCGGGCTAAGCAAAACATAAAAAAAAAAAAAGGGCAATTCTTGAAAAACTAAAAGTGTAGGTCAGATAGTATGTATATAAAAATAAATGGCTATATTTTCATTTTTCAAAAGCAAAACTAACAAATTTCACAAACAAAACAAAAACAACTATGCAAGAAACTACAAATAGCAAGTCATTAAACTTAACAAAATATACTTGCTCAAAAAACATAAAACACTTCCTTCCTTAACTCTCCTGACCCGAGATTCAACATTGTCCTCGATGTGGCTATGGGATGGAAATTTAAGGGAGGAAGTGATACCATCCCTTGATGAAATGTGCTCAATTTTTAAGATGGAGACTTCACAAACTTTATACGACACCTTATTCACTCTGTGTTGGGCTTCAAATGAGCAAGTTAGGAGAAAGAGAGGAAAAAAAAAAGTGACAAGTTGGAATTTAAAAGTACACCTTCGTAATAATTTCAAAAGTATTCTTTCTGGATATGTTGTTCCTACACTCTGCGCTTTCGTATTTGAAATTACCCCAGCAGGAGTTAGGATGAAAAGTTATGGAGTAGAAACAAATGAAGTTTGGCGTTGATTAGAAAAATTACGCAAACAGAGGTGAAATTTGCTTCACCTTTGTAACTACAGAAGTTAAACTTGCCGCTGTTGCTTATCTGCATCATCTGCTAAAATTTGACAAAAGCAGGGAAAAATAGCACGGGAAAAATAAAAAAATACAAAAAAGTAAACCAAACTAAAAACAAAGACAACTTAAGAATTAGAAAATCTAAAGAAAAACCAAATAAATCGAAATAAAATAAAATAAAATAAAACAAAACAAAATAAAACAGGAAAATCAAAACAAAAGTGGGGGCGAGGAGGCTGGCGATGAAAGGTGGAGGAGGGTCACGCTACACGAAAAGCAAAATACCCAGAAATTATGAGAATGTGCAATTGAAAATGAGAAAAATTACCGCAGAAGAAAACAAATCTAAAATTAAGAAAATTATGTAAAACTATAATTAAACTTAAAGTAAAAAAAAGAAAATAAACTCCTAACGAAAAATTGGGTGGCTTCATTCTGTAAAGAAACCACTCCTACTCGAATAACCCGCCGGGTTCATGGTGGATCGAGGAGGAGAAGTACCTCAGTAATGCTTTGTGAGGTGACAGCAATTTAGGCTTGCTTGCTTGTTTTAGCACTCTGCCTTACGGTGGTCTTTGGGAATCGGTGTTGTGGAGGAATTGAGCGAGAATGTGGATTCTGTGGGACTCTTCATTGTTCTTCATCGATTCCTCTACGTAGTTTGTGAACGCTATGTTTTCTACTTTGAAGCTAATCGAGGGCGAGACTTCATCTAGCTCTTACTCTTCCATTGATTTGTTAACTGGCGCTTGGGTGGAAGATGTTGGCTTCAAAGTCATATTGCCAAATGTGGTGCATGACTCCATTAGACAATTGATTATGGCATTAGATGTGTGAATAGCGCCACGAGTATGATGGGCACTTAGTTAGTTCCTGCGCCCGCGGCTCAGGTATCCAAGAACTACGAAGTCCACCGGATAATAAAATTGTCCACCTTCACCAAAACATCTCAATAGCGCTAGGAATTTTCTGTCGACAAATTGGGGGGATAAGAGTGATGTTGGTGAGCTTGACTCCCCGAACCCTAGCGCTTGTATCTGAGGTGGGACCGGGTTGACAACGCTCCTTTAAATCAACGATTGCTTTATCTATACAAGTTCCCGATGTTAGCGAAATGGTGGGGATCCACGGATCCCTTGTATTTCACCCGGGGTCTTGCTGCGAATGATGGCAGTGACACAGTACGTTAGGAAGGCTTTCTTGTCGATGCCCGACCTCTCTTGGCGTGCACGGGTCCATGCCAGGCGGCATCTGTTGGAACCTATTTAATCGTGTCTAAGCAGTGGGATATTGACCTTCACTACCGCTCCTCTAAGATTTCAGTCCTAATTGGAGGCCTTTCTTGCAGCACAATGCTTGAGGAAATGGGGAGCATATATTTGCTAATGAAACTTCTTTTATAACTATATGTTTGGCTCCCACTCCTTTCTTCCTTGGTCTCCTCAAAACGAGGTTTGGAGTGTGGTGATCAACCTGCCTTCCACTTCTCCAAGGTAGTGGTAGCCTGCTTGGTCATCCTTGGGGCGGGGTTCTTGGTAGAAAGATTCTCTCATGGACTCACTAGGAGTGAGTTCAAGTGCGGGACGAGGAATCTTATTTCTCCTATACCTCTAGAAGATTGGTAATCTTGGTGATGGAATACTGTAGATTATCCATTTTCTGATTGAGATCACTTTGGAGCCCATCTATCTTTTTGTTCAGGGTGCTTTCCACAGTATCAATTCTCTGAGCCAATTGTACATTGATTCCCTTTTACTCTTCCACAAAATCACCTACCACCTTGCTCAAATTTAAAATAGCTTGTTCAACAGGGGATGAGAATGGTGGTGGCTGTGGTTGAGATGAGGAACAAAGCGTTGTTAATATAGGAATATAAGCGGGGATTTGGCTTCGAAGTGGGGTGGTTATCGATTGGGATTATATGGCGCTATATGGGCATTGGTGGAGGTTTGCTTTGACCGAATCAAATTGGCACGATCAGGAACATCTCTCTTGCTGCTGGAGATGGTAGGACACTTTTGCTCACCCACATGCTCGAGTTGGTGACAAATGAAGCGTAAGCTTGGCATAGAGGGACTTAGGTCCATTGCACAGGCTAATGTAGTCTTTCCTTCGGTTCTTCCACCTCCTATAATAGGTGGATGACTTCGCCTTCAATTCCATATACTGGGGTGAGTACATGCCTCCCCTTAAGGCTGGATACGAGGCCTCATTCTTTACACTTCCCTAGGGTTGGGCTCATCCACATTACCTTAGGGTTTGCCTTTACATAACTTCGGAAAATCCATGGCTTATTCTTGATTTTTACTTAGGAAGTCCCCTCCACACATGGTTTCTAACAGCTGCTTCATAGCAGGGGACATCCCATCATAAAAGTGATTCACTAGCATCATCCATGTATCAAAGCCATGGTGAGGACTGGCACTGATGGTCTCCATATACCTCTCCCAGCACTGGTAGAACTTCTCATTATTATGGGTTGAAAATGTATAAATATACCTCTTCAAGCTATTGGTCCTGTGTGCACTGAAGAACTTCTTCAAAAACTGCTGGAGTTACGCTGATTCGATAGTTGCTGGCGCGAAATTAAGCCAAATCAGCCTTGTCTTTGAGGGGTTAAAGGAAAGGCTTTCCAACCGGTAGCTCCCATATCGGTCGCACCCTCCTTGAAAGTTGTGCAAACTTCCTCAAACTCCTGAATATGTGTGTATGGATTTTCATTTTCCATACCATGGAAAGTTGGCTTGAGGCACCGGATAAGGTCGACAATCACTTCCTCGGCCCGAGGAGGTACAATACATGAAGTGCACTCACCCTTGGTGGGTGTATATGGTCCCTCATTGACACACAGTAAACATTAGGGTTCCTAGCGCGCCTGTTGGCTACTGCTTTGTTCTCAAGTAGGCTCCATTTGACCACTAATGGGCTTACTTTTCAGCACACTGTGTGTTTCTATCCCAATGGTGCATAAACTCCTGTGAAAACAACTCAAGACCATGACCTGAAAACAAAAGCGAGGAACAACTTAGAAGGGTTCTTGTGTATAAATAAAGAGGAAAATTAAATCTGGACAGTGTAAAAATTTAAATCAACCTAACAGTGAACTGCTAGGAAAAATAAAAAGGATGATAATTCACCAACACTTGTGATGATAATCACAAGTTCAACAGCTTCTCACTTGCACTAAGGCACCATCCTAGAGCAGCGGCGCCATTGATCGATGCGGTAGGTTGTCTTGGGAATCGACAAAATTATAAACCTAAATTCCCTCTTTGTCGTAGCAAAAGCTACACCAAGTATAATTAACTCTAGGGTCAAACATAGGGATGAGTTTTCTTCGCATAAAATGATTTACAGTGATTCAAAATGGTGAATTTCAGTTTGGATTTTTGGGTTTGATAAAAACAATAGTGTATGGTGGTTTGTAGGCTGAAAATAAAATGAAGAAAAATAAGAAAAAGAACTCCTTGAAGCATCGAGCTACTGGGGTTGAGGTCTTAGGGAAAATGAGAGGTTCTCGGGTCCTTTTCCTCGCGTTGGAGAGGATGACCTATAGTCATTTCCCAAACCGGATCTTCATTTGGCTATCAAAAATGAACCCTAATAATTTTCCTTTTGAAATATAGCATTTATTGGACATAAATGTTCTCGGGCAGTGAAAATCTATCTCCTAAAAATCTACCCTACATTAACTAATAAATGACAACTAATGAATTTCAGTGGATCTAGCAATAAGCATTCTTGAACTGAAAGCATAAGTCTGAGGTTAACGAGAGTACATCAAAGAGATTTAAACCTATTATGAGAAATAGAGAGACATAAATACCCGTAAATGCTTGCATTAAATACATGAGAACGAATCATTTTACCCTCAAAGAACCACTAGCCCGTAGCCACTCCTCTTCAAAGGATGGAGAGGGTTGAAGCCAATCATCTTGGGTTTGTCATCCTCGAGGGGTGTTTGGCGCAACCAATAAAGGAAAACAAAAAAATGAAAGAAGAGAAAAGCGAGTGGGAAAACTGCAGCCAGTCTTTATGTGTTCCAACCAAGCCAAGCGATCTCTGTCTCTACAATGTTTGAGCTTATATAGGCTCCAAATAAAATTAGAATATAAAATACCCTCAAAAGACATTAAACAAGGAGGGCAAAAATGGGAAAAAGGGGTAAAAAAACCAAAAAGTAAAAAATGCCGGAGAAAATTTTGCACTGGTGCGAAATTTCACACCAATCTGTTTTGCTGCAGGTGGTGCAGAAAGATTTTCCACCTCCCAGCCTACTTCTTTCTGCAACAACTATTGCTCCATATATTATATTTCAACTATTAGTGCTAGGTTCATCAGAACTCTCAGGTGCTTGGATCATTCGACAAATTTGGCATAAATAGCTTGTAAAACTACAAAATTAGCCACAAATGCAATCGAGTAGAATAGTCGGGACCTTAATATTAAATCGGGGTAATTAGGTTGATTAAGTACATAAAAACGCTCAAAACCTACAATAAATAGGAGGGGCTCAAATGCGCTTTTGCTCAATCGAATACAAAAACTCACCACTTACAAGAGAAATCCGCAAAATGTATATGAACCTACGCCCAAATCAATTAACACTCACCCAATCAATAAAATGCATGAGGGTCATGGGACCATCCACAAAAAACAACCTGGTCTCCTACCAATGAAGATGTGAAACAAAATGTTTTGACTTTTGTAAGGAAAAGACTTCGTTCTTGAAAACAATGTCATTCCTGGTTCCTACGACGCCTAAAAATGGTGGGCCTCTTCTCTCTCTCTCTCCCTTGATATATATATATATATATATATCAAGGGAGAAAGAAAAGAAGAAGAAGAAAGAAAGAGAGAGAGAGAGAGAGAGAAGAGGGATATAGCCAGAAAAAATAATTTATGGATTAAGCTAAAAGTACCTACAATATACGATGGGAGTAGATGATCTAGTCTCTCGCGAGTGGATTCAGGATCAAAGTAGGAAGGGGTCAGCGAATACCATGAACTGGCCGTTTTCATTTGTTATGAACAAAGAATATAGTTTGACTTGGCACGTACCGAATAGGAGACAAGCCCCGGTACATATGACTAACCATATGAGAACCTGAGAAACATCCATGGTTCTCTAAGCATTACCTTTAGTATGATAGATCCATTGGATTCATCTTTAAAAAGTCCCCGTGCAAAACTTCTATTTCTATTAGGCATGTTAAGACCACGAGGACTCATAAATATCATTGGTGATGTTCCATTGGTGATGAATCATGGAACTCATAAATCTCCTCCGGTTCATGCAATGGCCTACAAGGGGAAAGAGAAGTGTTTACTACTGTAATGTGAAGTTGGGGTTGTCATCCTTCCATATTGCAATGAATGAGTTCACGTTTCTTAGTCATGAACTGCTCTTGATGGATGTGGAATAGACTTGTTGGGATTGTGAGTGACTTGTGGAATATTACAACAAGTAATATTTGGGTGGCTTTGCTAATCTACTGTAAATGTTAGCAATTGAGAGGCAAGGCCAATCCACATGATAAAACAATAATTGAGTGGAAATGCCAAATCTTCAAGAAATTAATCAACAGTTGGGTGGCTATGCCAATCGACGGAAATGTAAATAAGTAGTTTGGGAGGCTTAACTAATCCATGTAATAAAAGAAGTAAATGGATGGCTATGCTAACCTTAGGGAAATAAAAGTGTAGATGGATGGATAAACATTTACGAGAGAATAAGAAGGAAGATAATAATGACACTGTCTGGCGTGGTAAAACCCTCAGAATGGGGGAAACCTCCATAGGGAAAATTTGAGAAAATAATCCACTATGAGATGAAATTGGTACAAATGTCACACACTTAGGATATGCTCACAACCATCTCAGTTTTATCTCTCAATACTTTGATTGCGAAGTACTATGTTTCTTGTCACTCTCTACGGTGTAGATAACCCCATTTGTTTCACCTGAAATCGCTTTCAACTCTCTATGATTGAAAGAATAATCTCTGAATCTCTTTCTAATCTCCTAGAATACCCACTTGATTATGTTCCTCGAAGCCTATTTATAGGCAAGGGTTTGATCCTTGGATGGATTTCATTGATTGAAATGGAAACCAATTTGATTGGCTAAAACAATGACCAATTCTCATCCATACGAATATAGGATATGAGACGTGGTGGCAACATGGAGAAATATTTCTCCTAAGGAAAAGGTTGTTATTGCAGCAGCCATTAACGGGGTTGGACCCCACAAATCTCCCCTTCCAAACCTATGCAACAAACAAATAGAGGTGAGAGTCCTCTTGACTCCTTAGTAGGAGCTCATGCCTGTGTTCTTGATACATCGTGCTAGTTTTTCTTTTGTAATGACCTTCGTCATCATAACAGCAGTACTCTCATAAGTTTGGATCTTTCTTATTTGGAACAATTGTTCTTCAATTGCCTTCCTAATCCAACGATATCTCACATCTATGTGCTTCTTCCTTGCATGATACATAGTGTTTTTGCTGAAGTCTATAGCACTTTGACTATCGCAATGTACTATGTAGTCTTTCTATTTTAAATCCAGTTCTTGAAGAAACTACTTCATCCATAGCATTTCTTTTCTAGCTTCAGTAGCTGCAATATACTTTGCATCTATAGTAGATAGTGAAACACACTTTTGTAGCTTTGACTACCATGATATAGCTCCCCTTGCAAATGTAAATAAGTACCTAGAAGTAGATTTTCTACAATCTAGGTCTCTAGCCATATCAGAGTCTGTATAGCAACTGAGATGATTGCTGATCCCCAAGCTTAAACATACCTTTGAGGTACCTCTAAGATATCTAAAGATCCATTTCACTTTGCTTCCTAGTGTGCTTTATAAGATTTGCTAGAATGCGCTTCTGACTCCATTACTTTTCTTTCTTCATTAGATGGATGAGTCTCTTACTTAGCTTGAAATGGCAGGTAGTGGTGTAGCGGCTTTAGACATTTCATATTGAACCTTTCTAGCATCCGTTCAATATATCTTTCCTGTGACAACCACAATTTGTCTATTTTCCTATCTCGTAGAATCTCCATTCCCAATATACGCTTTGCATTGCCCAAATCCTTCATGTCAAACGTCTTTGACAATTATATTTTTAGCTTCTAGATCATATCGGCATTCTGACCCACAATCAGCATAGCATCAACATATATCAAGAGAATGATGAAGTTATCATCGGGAATCTCTGAACATAAACACAAGGATCTGCAAATGTCCTTTTACTCGCAACTCTCATGAAATAATCAAATTTCTTATACCATTGTCGTGGCACCTATTTAAGTCCATATAGATTTTTCTTTATCTTGTAGACCATGTTCTCCTTCCCTTTCACTTTGAAGCCTTATGGTTGCTTCATAAGGATCTCTTCATTGAGATCATCATGCAGAAATGCAGTCTTAACATCAAATTGCTCCAATTCGAGATTCATACTAGCTGCTGATTAGTGCCTAAATAGTGCTGTTTTGAGCCTTGTTCATTATAGGTTTTGAGCATTTTTTGTGTACTAATCAACTTAAATAACCTAATTGATACACTATGGTCCCGACTATACTACTGACCATATTTTGTGGATATTTTTGTAGTTTTGCAAGCCAAATACACCATTATCTTAGAGGCAATTCAAATACGAAGAATCCGAGCCGAACTCGAAGCTGCATGTACAAATAAGAAGGCAACTGGAGCTAAATAGGAGAGTGAGGCATTGCAGAGGTATTTTCAGGTGTTCTTATTTTTAGCAACCTGTGAGAACTAAATGGGATTCTGAATTGCAGCTGCCATTCTTGGGTTAACCACTTTTGGCCCCTTTTTATGGTTTTGTGCCAAAATTGCCCTCCAATGTAATTTTGTTGTTTCACATGCACCTTGTTCCCTTGACTCTGAGCTGTATATAGAGCTGGTCAGCTCTGTAAGAATCCACTCAAATCCATCAATCAATAAAATTAGCCAAAGCTTTTCGACTTTCCTAGCAGATTGTGACTTTCTCTAGTTTTCTCTCCACCTGCGTTTCTCACTGCCAAACACCCCTTGAGGATGACAACGCCAAGGGATGCGCTAAACCTCCCTCATCTTTGAAGAGGAGAGACCCGGGTTAAAGTTTGAGGTGTTAAAACATTGTCCCTCCTGATTCTCAGCGCATGTTGTATCATTTATGTTTATGCATCTCACGTTTAGGTTTGAATCACTGTGATGTACCACGAGTGACGGTACTTGGCAAGCTTTCAAGGCTCGGTGGATGCCCATTGCTAGATCGCGATGCTCATGTTCTGCATTTATTTGCTCTGCGAGGTTAGATCGGGCCGGTTTTAGCGCTTGAAGCATTAATGGTTAACAAATGTTGTATACTAGGAGAAAAACTTTTAGGGTTGCAGGTCTTTATGGCTAAGCATAGATCCGGTTCGGAAATGACTATAAGAGTCATCACTCTGAAGAAGGACATTACGAGTTGCCTTAGAACCATAAGCACAGTGGCCCAAAACTTCAAAAGGATTTCTTTACACACTTTTTATTCTCTGATTACGGTTTTTCAAGCCATCAACCTCATTGTTTTTACAAGAAACCCCAAATCCAAAGTGGAAACACCATTTTCAGTCAACTGTGACTCATTTTGCATGAAGAAAACCCATCACGGGTTTGACCACCAGACATTATCTTTGTAGCTTTGCTACGACAGTAGGAATCCTAGGACATAAATATTGTTGATTCCAGTACACCTACTGTGGCACAAATCAAATGGCGTCGTTGCCGGGGATGGTCTTAGTAGTGTGAGGAGCTTTGTTGAACTTGTGATCACATCACAAGTATTGGTGGTCATTCATTTTTTATTTTACCATTCCCGTTTATAGTTGTTGGGGGAAATTGAATTTTTATATCTTTGTGCATATTGTTTTTTCTTTGTTTTAAGTTTAACCAACTATAACCCATTTTGGCAGCCTTGTTTTTGGTTTCTTGTTGTTTGTCTTTGTGTTCCTAGGAATTTATGCAACAACTTGGGATAGAACAACGGCGGGCTAGAGAACCCCGGTGCTCCACAAGAAAGGGGTGTGAGATCGGTTACACGATGTCGAGATGGAGCACTCCACCTTGGGATCAACGAAGTCGGTAGGGGTACCCGAAGGAAACGATGCCTATGGGTGATGAGGGACCCATTACACCCTTAAGGGTGATGCACCCTTATGCGTGTGCCTCTATGAGAGGAATGTAGTCGTCAAGAAAGCCTTATTTGGTGCCCCTGTTCCTAACCTTCCTTGGTATGGAAAAATGAGAATCATACACACATCAGAGGGAGTTTGAGGATGTTTGCACAACTTTGAGGAGGGTGCAATGCGATATGGACTAGCAAGGCGAAGCCTTTCCCTTAACCCTCAAAGACAAAGCCAAAATTTGAGCTGAATTACCTGGGCTGAAGGCTTAAAGCTCTCTGAGTGGGCGGAAGCAGGTACGGTTTTGGAGAAAGAGTTCTTCGGTGCACACAGGACAAGCGGTTGAAGAGGCAAATTTATAGGGTGTATCCCATGATAATAGAAGTTCTATAATCTTGGAAGATATACGGAAACCATTGTAGTGCATGCCCCACACCATGGCTTTGATAAGCTGGATGTTGGTCGACCACTTCTATGATGGAATGTTCTCTTGCCATGAATCAGTGTTGGAGACCATGTATGGAGGACTTCTGACGAAGTCTAGATGAAGCCATGGACTTCCTCGGCTATCTTGGCCCCAGAAACCTCACAGCTTGGGATGAGCCAAATCCCCAGGGAGACGAACAGGATGAGGCCGCCCCCAGGAAATCAAGGGGAGGCATGTACTCACTCTCGTAGGACACTATGGGACGAAAGCAAAATTTGTCCACCTTGGCTAGAAGGTTGGAAGAGCTTGAAATGAGGAATCGGCATAGTCTGGCTTGTGGCCCGAGCTCTGTGCTGGCAACATGCTTCAAGCGTCGGTCCACGGGCGCCCAAAGAGAGCATTGCCCAAGTATTCCTTTAGTAAGGGACTTTGTGGCCGAACAAGCTAATGCAGTGGGCTAATACAAGCCATAACCCCATATAGCAATACCTACAACTTGGCTGGAGGAACCACGAAGGCATATTTGTGAAACGTTTCTCTTTGGTGCGTATATTTGACAATGGCCGGGCTTGACTTGGCGTATCGCGCGACATCTCGGTTGAACGGCTATTATGAACTTGGTAAGGTGGAGGTAGCTTTATTGGAGGAACAAAAGGAAGTGAATGCCCGGGCTAATCGAAAAATTGACAAATTGGAAAGCACACTGATAAGAAAATGAGCCAACCTACACTCGAAATTTTCAAAGCATGACGGCGCAAAAGCTGAAATTTCCCAAAAAATATAATGACTGTAGTATTCAATCTGAGATTATCGACCGACGCGGAGTGGGGAAAAGGGGCCCCTCTCGGACACAACGAATCCGGGGGGGTTGCATGAAGTGAGCTCCACTCTAGTGAGGCTAGATTCTAGGATGGATGAAGTTAGAGCGATCATCATCACATTTAGAAGTGACCAGAAAGAACTTCCAGCGACCCGGCGCCCAGCGGTAGAGCAAGGCCGGAAGCTAAAGAGGCAAGAGCAGAGGAGGTGTGGTTGATCAAGCGAGCCTAGAGTGAAATCCTTGCACTCCCACCTTTTCCTTAAGGCGCTAGCTAAAAGAAGGCCATTAATCAAATTTGAAATGTTAAGTCTTTGAGGCAAGTAAAGGTCAACATCCCCCTACTTGACATGATCAAACAAGTCCCCACCTACACAAAATTTTTGAAGGACTTGTGTACAGTGAAAAGAGGGTTGAAAGTTGACAAGAAGGCCTTCTTGACTAAACAAGTTAGTGCTATCATCCAATGCAAGACTCCAGTGAAGTATAAAGATCCGGTTTGTCTAACCACCTCGGTTAATATTGGAGAGCACTTGTGTGGAAAGGCCTTTGCTAGACTTGGGTGCAGAAGTGTGAATCTCCTCCCACTATTCGTGTAAAGAAGCTGCGATTGGGAGAACTAAAGGCCCACCTCCATGCAGTCTCTTGCGGAATGGTATTCGAGAGATACCAAAGGGGACAGTGGAAGATGTCTTAATACAAGTGAATGGAAATTCACTATCCAGTGGAATGTTGTACTTAGCCTGAAAACCCGATGCTTGACGGGGAACGATTATGTACCTATCATCTTGGGAGACCATTCTTGGCCACTTCAATGATATAATTACCCAGAAATGGGTATTCCCATAGCTCACCTTCGAGCCGCTGTGTAGACTCAACATCTTCCACTTGAGTAAAAGCACATCTTTGCGGTGGAAGATGGCCTAGAAAAAAGTTTGCATCATTGGCACGAAATCACAGGAGGAACATCTTGACTAGGCGGGGGATGCGAGGATGTGCTAGCGAAAAAATTGGTGACTATTCGGAAGAGGCGACGGGAAGCCCCGGACATAGAGAGCTTGTGTAGGGCCTTTGCAGAAAAAAGCAAAATTTTACCTTTGATGATTGAGGAAAGGAGCAAGTAGGCCAAGAGAATTGGAGCTTAAACCTTTGCCTATGGAGTTGAAATATGCCTATTTGGAAGAGCAGGAGCAGTGTCTAGTTGTCATTTCATCCCTGCTTAGCACTTCATAGGAAGGTAGCTTGCTGCACATCCTCAGGGAGAACAAGTAAGACCTAGGGTGGAAGGTGCGTCCCGAAGGGTATTAGCCCGATGGTTTACCCATCATCTACTGAAGGAGAGGCCCGAAGTCGATAAGGCAGCCACAGAGAAAAAATTGAACCACATATGCAAGAAGTGGTTAGGAGTAGAAGTCTAAAGGCTGCTGTGATTTAGTATAATCTACCCCATGTCGGATAACACTGGGTGAGTCCAACCCGGGTGGTGCTAGAAATCGGGTGACCACGATGCTGAAAAGAGGGAGATGCCCACCCGCCTTACCCACGGGTTGGAGGGTATATTGATTATAAAGGCTAAATAAAGTGACAAGGAAAGATGGCTTCCTCTGCCTTGTGGATGAAACTATGGAGGATTTACACGGTCACCTTCCTACATTTCTGGATGGTGTCGGGATACTTGTAATTGAAATTATGCAAAGACGATAAAAGACCACCTTCATGGCTGGCACATGCATCTGGAATGCCCTTTGGCTGTACCAATGCCCACATACATTTTAACGATGTATGCTCGGTATTTTTGTTGATTTGGTAGAGCGCATTATGGAGGTTTACATGGATGACATTACGGAGTCTATGGAGAGCTTTGAAGAATGCTAATCAACTTGAAATTGTCTTGCATGAGTGCATAGAGAGAAAAACACAGTCTTGGCTTGGGAAAAATGCCATTTATGGATTATGGGGGTGTCTTGGGGCATATTATTCGAGCTGGATCCAGTTGATAAGGCAAATTGACTTAATTTCAACTTCCACCATAAATGTCAAGGCGTAAAACGGTCTCTTAGGGCATGCGGGTTCTCTGAGAGTTCATCATTGTGGTTTCGAGAATTGCCAAGCCTCTCTACAAATTCTTTGGAAAAAGATGCAAATTATTTGGATCAGTTCAAGAGCTTTGAGGGCTTTTAAAACTGTTTTGACCCTTTGCACTAATAGTGAGGCTATTTGCTTGATTACGCCCGGTGATGTACGATGCAAGCGATCTAGCCATTGGAGCAGGTTCTCTCGGACAAGGAAAGCCTTATGGTCTATTATCTGACAGACCTTTGAATGAGGCACGGAGATTACCTGACCATAGAAGGAGCTGCTTTGGTGGTCTATGCCTTAGACAAATTTTGAGATTATTTGGTTGGGTCGGACATAATAATATTCACGGATCATTCGACCTTGAAATACTGCTCACCAAACCAGTATAGGCTGGGCTTATCAAATGGGTTCCTATCTGTTACTTGAGTTGACACATGAATCGGGGACAGAGTGCGAGGAAAATGTTGTTTGCCGGTACCCTATTGAGTTAACAATCGCACACCCAACCTCACAACCCTCCAATCAATGATGAGTTCCTTGAGTCATTTTGCTCACAGTTGAAGAGCACCTTATTGTGCCCATTGCAGATACTTGACTATAAAGGGAGCTACAGCAAATTAAACCTGAGAAAGTGTATTGTGAGAATTTCCTATTAGTATTGGGAAGAACCTTCTTCAAATGCAAATCTTTGTCTTGATAAGATAATTAGAGGAAGTGGCTGTGGCGGGCTTAAGGCAAAGGAATATTATGCATGTAGAATGCATGTGGAGGCCATTTGATTCTGAAAGCGCCGGAAAGTCTTTGTGGTCTAAGTTCCACAGTATCTCTCTTTTAGATCTTTATATTCATATGCAGAGATCACGACAAATGCCACAGAGTTGGGAAGATTTTCTCACGTGCACTGGAGTGCTTTGGCGATTTTGGTAGTTGACCTATTCGTATGGGGATTGATTTCAGTGGGTCATTGCCGTCCCTTGATTTCTACATTTTGGTAGGTTGACTATGTGTCAAGTGGGTTAGACCGGTTCAGCCCAACGGGGCGGCGGACCCTGAGGGTGAATGCGAAATTGTGAAAGAGAATATATTCTCTAGATTTGGGGTCCCAAAGCCATAATTAGTGATGGAGTTCGCATTTATATCAAACACCGAAAGGCCTCTCAACTAGTATGGCGTGACCTCAAATGTGCCTGCCACCCCTCAGGACCGGTGAATCTGGTTGGAGCGCGCTATGGAGGAATCAAGATAATCTTGGTAGAAAGTGATGACTCTAGCAAAGAAAGGATTGGTCATAAATTTCTTGGACTCTTTGTGAGCCTCTGAAATGACTCTAGTTATTACGAGCATCTCTCATGTCGCACAATTTATGTTGACATGTCACACTGTGGAGATTAGGTATAAAGGCATGGTGGGGCGATGAAAGAAATTAAACTGGATATGGGCGAGTTGGTCATGTGAGCTCCTCGATATCAAAACGAACTGAAGAACTAAGGAATGATGCCCACTTCATTTCGAAAATTGCAAGAGAAGGTCTAAATTTGAAGAGTGGCATGATCAACTAATGGCCTTGACGTTTCAAGCCAGGGGGCGAGTGTTTGTGGCTCGAAGCTCACCTCTTTCTTAAGCGAAGCAGTGAGATTGAATGGCGACTACCATCAGGGAGGTCTCTTAATGGATCGGGTTAGCTGTTCGATCCGAAAACTCTAGGTCTTCAAGGTTAAGCTAGTAGAAAAAAGCCATATGCAGTGTAACCAGTAAGCCAGGAGAGTCCTTCGCAGGCGCTCCATGATCATGAGGAAGTTGGTACACGAGTATCTCGAAGCCCCTAAATTTGTTCTTTGTTTTGGTTCTTTACTTTAGTTCTTGTTTTTTAGAAGGATTTGAGTTCCTTGCTTTATGTTTTTCTTTGAAATTTTCTCATTTCAGTTTGTCTTCTCCTGATTTTTGGTTTTGTTTCTGCGAGGTGTGCGGAGTGGGAATTTGGGGGTGTTTGTTTTGCTGGAAATTTTCGGAGTTTAGAAATTTGCGACTGCAATTTAGCGGAGTTCTTATTGTTCATTTTCTCTCTATCCCTTTCATCTTAAATCTCTATGAACCCTTACGTTTCTGCACCCGCATTAATTTTCTTTTCTTTTCTGAACTAGCCATTAAATGACGCCAAGAACCGTGGTGGTGCAAGACCTTTCATTTCCCCTCGCATATAAACCTTGCCATAACTCTTACTTTCCGTTCACATCCTGTCTCCAGGTTCCACAGAAGCCCCCTCCTCCATTTCTTTTCCTTCTACGGCTCTGCATGGTGAGCACGAGGAGGACGTGGTTTTAGGCCTCGTGCTTGGATTCTCCAGCCCTACCATTTGCTCTAACCGAGTTGCTCCGCCCCGTGCAGCGCCTCCCGACCCTACCTCCTACCTTGCCCGCATTCTCTTTGCTCCATCGGCTATGGCTCGTCGCCGCCGTATTTGCCCGCGCCACTTCAGCGGTCCCACTGTAGGTTCCTCCTCTCTTTGCTCCGCCTCCGCTGGTACTACGCTGACGGAGGTACGCGGGGTTGGCCCAGCTCATCTCATCATCTGGGCCATCACGGAGGTCCACCATCCAAGAGCCGGTCCTCGGCGAAGTCTCAGTCGAGACCTCGGGGAGCCACAATCACACCCCATCAAGGCATTCTTGAAGCCCCTAAATCTGGACTTGTCCCTGCCTCCCCATCCATCGACGTCCATGCCCATTGCAGCCTATTCCGGGAATGTTGATTGCGGTGAAAGGAATGCAATATCGCGAGAGGTTTATTATGATCCCAGGCCTTTCTAAAGACCGGGAGCTCACGAGAGACTGATGCTCTAATGCGGAGGTACTCCTGGGCCGTTCATGACACCTCATTGGTTTTCTACCCTTAGAACAATTAGGCCCGAGGAGGTTCTACCCTGCGATGACATCAGTGCAAAGTCCACTTAGAGCGCTCTTCATTTCTCCATCCTTGTTGGCTGAGATACTTAGGGCCTGGGAACATCATAACCAATTCAATACAAGGTGGTCTTCACCAACTTGGCTATGGCGATGGCCCACATCCTCGACAAAAATGGTCCGTCTTCCTCACAGGGACCTTACCTGGGGCTGATTCATTGGAGGCATCCTGTGGCGTCATCTTATAGATCACATTTGCGGTCTAATCTTCAGCTCAGCATGTAAATTCCCGGAGGAGATGAAGGCGCTACTTGGAGGCCTATATCGCATCTCGGACGGCTTTGGTTCGGCCTAAGCGGGGCTTATTATGGCGTCTTGTTCATTTCAGGACAAGGTCCATCAGCGAAGTCTACCTCGAGTTAGTCACGTATCTTCCAGGGACTTTATCACGAGTGTTAGAGCATCATGGCTTCCCACTGATGAGCCTAGGTGAAGCAGGTTGGTAATGAAGGCCATCCTTACCATCGTCAGTGGCATCTTATGCCCCCGCTTTATCACCTTCAGCCTCGGGGCCCGGTAGAGACAATGGTGGAAATGTTCCCTCTTGAGGAGTAGCCCCTCGATTAGGAGCATGGTGGGGAGCCTCGGGCTGCAGCACCTCGTCTGCGGCACCTCCTGGCTCGATCTGTGGCTCAGCTGCCCTCGTCTTTAAGGGCCCCCTGCCCCCGATGCAGCCCCCATAGACGTTGCTACGTTGAGCTCTTAAGCACCACCTCAGTATATCACTATTACCACCAGGACTTCAGCCATCATGGATGCGATGCGTTCTCTTCTACATCAGCATCATTTGCGATTGCCCATGTAGCCCTCGCGGACAGGATGACTTGCACTTAGGATGCCATGGCTCAGTTGACCCCATGCTGCCTGAGAATCAGGTCATCCTCATGTAGATTTAAGTCACACAGGTCTCCTGTGATCTCCCATATGTACTTGCTCGGTAGCCATTTTCCTGCTTGACGGGGCCAGGTACCTCCGTCGCCATTACTGCGGACTCCCTTGATGTCCTAGCGATTCACGACAATTGCGGCCACTCCACCGGCCAGCACCTCGGCCGAGATCCCGGCAGAGGCGCCTCTGCGGCTGCGGTAGGGAAGGTAGCGCCTCTCGATAACTCCAATCCACACCCCGGTGCGGTGTTACCTTGGTTGGGAGGGGAGAGTTAGTGAAGAAGTGATTTTATACTTTGATATCATTTTTTTACACTTTTGGTCGGCTTCCACATGATATTAAAGTAAAACCCATTTGTAACTGTTTAGTGGCTTGCTTTTTGCTCCTTTGAGAAAGTTGTTATTGAAAAAAGTTTGAAAATTTAGTGACACGCACTGTCCATACATATCAGAAAGCTCGGTTCTTAACTCGGTTATAATTTTACTTTATTTGTGTGGTTTGCCTAACACGCAAGTTGAAAAATTGAAACAACGCCCGTCTCATTGATGCTAGATTAGTTCCATGCATGATTAAGTGGATGGTCGGTTGAAGTCTCACAGGTTAAGTCTTTTTCTTTCACCTTTACCTAGCATACTTGTGCACATCGGT
This sequence comes from Tetrastigma voinierianum, assembly GCA_016808115.1. Lineage (NCBI taxonomy): Eukaryota > Viridiplantae > Streptophyta > Magnoliopsida > Vitales > Vitaceae > Tetrastigma > Tetrastigma voinierianum. Next base: position 180,080 of record JAEQBH010003059.1, on the reverse strand, counting down.
TTCTATAATAGTATGAAGCGCATAACTATCACAGGTACAAACCTACCTAGTTTCATTGACCACTGCAAAATGTTATGGTTCACACAGAAAACAATAAGTCTTCGAAAGAAAAAAGAAAAAGAAGAAAAAGAAAAAAGAAGAGAAAAGCAGATGCTTTACGCATGGCTTGAAACGATCGGGGTTCTGTCTTTGGCTTTAGTGCCTAGAAAAACCCCGATTGGTTGGGGCCACGAACTTAGTATCGCTACATGGGTGGATGAGTGAGGTTTAGCGAGTTATAGGTGCTGGATTTTCGAATTCATTCGGAGTCCGGGGTGAAACCCGAGGAGTTAGTGGTCGAAAGATCCTCATGACTTGATGCCCTAGGCCTTAGTTAGTTGGAAGTCATCGGTGGACCCCCGTTACACGGACTTTGGTGAGTGGAGTTTCTCGACGTTGCATGCTACAATCTGAAAGTATAAATAAAGTGGAACGGATTTATTTAGGTTGGTTAATGTGCTAGGACTTGGCAGTAGCTTGGTTAGGGGGGAGGGTAGTTTAGCGGGTTATTATTTGAAGAATTAGTCACATAAACACTTAGATTTTGGTGGAAGTTTGGTCGTTCCTTGGGATAGATACTCTTACGAAACTTGGTCATGTATGGCATTTATTATTCTCCCCAATTTGGTTGTTGTGCGAGGTCTCAATCATTCACGAGGGTAGGGCGTACTTATCCATACACTTTTTAAAAATACCATTCTTTTGCACTTAAGGCATAAGCACATCTTGCTCTTCGCTGCTTTTGTCATTGCTAAGGAATTTAGCAATGTAGCCGGTTGAGGAGTGATTGGTACCCGAATAGTCTTTGTTAGGAGCCTTGTTCATTTGCGAGGTTTTGAGCGGTTTTGTGTACTAATCAGCAAATAACTAATTGATACAACATAGTCCGGTATACTCACGGCCCTTATTTTGTGGATATTTTTGTAGTTTGCAAGCCAATTACACCATTATCTTGAGTCGATTCAAATCTGAGAGCAGGCCGAACTTGTTTGCATGTACAAATCAGAAGGCAACTAGAGCTAAATACAGAAGGAGAGTGAGCATTGTAGAGATTTTTGCGGTGTTGCGAGATTTTTATAAACTCTGAGAATTTGCTTGAGGTTGCGAAATTTCACGGCCCTGCCTTTTCTTTGTGTTGACCACTTTACATTTGCTTTTTGTGGTTTTTGTACCAAAATTGCCCTCAATGTAATTTTGTTGTTTCACACTTTTTAATTTCATGACTACGTGTATATAAGCCTCGGTCGAGCTACAATAAAATCAATTAATCCATCGATCAATAATTGGCGTGAGAAGCTTTCGGCTTTCCATGGTGTGACTTTATCTCATTTTTCTCCGCTTTCTGCATTTCTCACCTTAAACACCCTTGAGGATGGCGTGACTCAAGGGATCTTAAGCTAAACCTCCTCAAATCTTTAGAAGAGGAGGGCCCTTTGGAGTTAAAGTTTTGAGGTAAAACATTGTCCTCACATTTACGTACAATTTATTATCATTTATGTTACGCATCTCACACGTGGTTTAATCCCTACTGATGTACCACGGTGGCGATGCCAGCAAGCACAAGGCTCGGTGGATACTTGTGCTAGTCACTAATGCTCACTTAGTTTCCATTTATTTTCTCCTGCAGGTTAGATCGAGGGCGGAGTTTAAGCGCGAAACATTAATGGTTAATAATCTTTAATATACTGGAAAACTTTAGAGTTTAAGTCTTTATGGCTAAACATAGATCCGGAGTTCGAAAGCGGCTATGGTCATCCTCGAGCGTGAGAAAGGACCGGACGATGGATTGCGTGAGACCTGTGCGCTTCAGTGGCACAGGCAGTTTCTTTTACTTTGTTCTCTATAGTTACGGGATTCCTCGTATGCCTGCGTTACAAGCACCATCAGGTGAGCTCCATTTGATCAAGATAACTCCCGCGAAAGCCGTCGCAGTTCGACATAGGCGCGCATGCGGTGAGCGGATCGATCAGGTATAAGGTGTCGTTGCCGGGCGCTCGGCAGGTGCGATCGATCCTGAGTGGCTGGTGCGCATTTCCGCGGCGGTCGAAGTTACATGAGTCAATGCGCGTGTGACCTTTGCGCTAGATGTATCTCGCCGATATTCTCATCGGCGTCACTAGATCAAACCGCTGCTACGGGAGTGCACGTTCATTAGTCAACTGTTCGGTCATCATTTTCCATAAGTTGCCGTCTTCTATCTTGTATCTTTATCGACAATCTATCTGTAAGATTGTGCTTTCTTGGATTTGATTCCTGTTGGGATACCTGACAGTTCATGAGTGGATGATGTTCTCACGTTGAACTCTCGATTGGAGGCCCGCTAACTAAGTGCCAGAGTTTTCCTCCACACAGTGACCTTGCCATCATTCATGTGCCACTTTTCTTGCTCTCAGTGACTAGTTCTTTTTGGATTCACGTCTTAGATTCACCCTTGTACCTTCATATATGATTTTACCTCACAATTTTCTCCAAATCTTAAATGGTTTGTGTTCAGTAAAACCAAAATCTTCTTCTCTGGATCCCACAGCATGACGAACTCCTCGTCTCTCATCTGATGAAAATTGTAGAGTTCCTTTATCATCAAACTTTGATCTTTGCTCCTTTGGTACATTGTGATGCTCACCATCCCAAACACCTTTAAGTAGTATGGAAAATCTTTTCTTATCTGCTCTTGGGAATATCAAAGTCGAAGGCGAAAGTGATCTGTTGATGGAATGAATCTGATGTTAACGTTTCACCTAAAATGGATTGGGGAGGTTTGGCAGTTTTGCTGCTACTTTTGGACTTTTTCACCGATGATGCAGGTTCATCATCCTCTGATACGAATTTATAAACATGTAATTGTACTAAAGACAATCGCTGTTGCGGATTCAGCCTTTGAACAATATTCTTTGAACTCCCTGAGAGATGTAATTCTCCTGTATGGGTTAAAGTGGCCAGAAAGGGATTTTCCTGTCTTCTCTTTCCCATCATGGCATGAATTTTTGAAAATATCAGGCTTCCTGACACTGTGTGTACATATACGTATCTTTTGACATGTCATTAGTAATAGTATTTGTTACCACTATTCAATCTACCTCCATGATTATGAAACATAGAATATATAATTCCAGTTTCTCGATTTTGGTGGAGTTACTTTTTAGAATAAATCTTCTGTGTTCTTTCAAATAATAATAGTCTAGAGGTTTGAAATAATTTGTGATTTGTATAAGATAAGGACTGTTTAAGCCCAAGGATTATTAGCATACTTCTCTCTCATATCTGATAGCCAGCAGTATACAAATCTGAAGTATCAATCAATCATTGCATGTAGTTCTCCTCCTTTTTGCTACTTGTGTCTTATACAGCCTGACATAATCTTCCATGAGCCACTGATGGTGCTTTCGCATTCTTTCCTCCACTAATTAATCCTGTTTATGGTGTTTTAAGCGACCTATCATCGCGTAATTTTATCATCTTAACTAATCAGATATTTTAAACAAAGACCCTTGTAAAGATGGCCCAATAGATTGGTCCACTTTGGGTTGTACTCTTAACTCTCATGGCTTCAATCACTTGGTATGGATATCTTCACCTTCAAACGTTCCAACCAGTCAAGATGCCCAGTGGGGTTCAGAATGAAAGACCTTGAGTCAAGAAAGGATTTTCCAGAAACACATGAAACACCCTCATGTTTGTGCAGACACTCAGTCCTGCGGTGGCTGGAAGTAAACAATATTGATATCTGATAGTTCTCACTATCTCTTAACTTTTAGGTGGAGACAAAATCATTACATTTAGAGTTGGATGAGGAGGTTATACGACCCATTGGAGGAAGTTGAGGCAGAAACCTTGCCTTGCACCTTAACCTGGAAGCAGATATGTAAGAAAGTTACCTAGTTTGTAGTGAAGACATTACCTCAAATGGCAATGATCAATATATAAAATTAATAATTTTAGACCATTTTTTGGCTCTTTTAAGGAACATTTTCTAAAACCTATAATTTTTTGTTCTTATCTTGTTAGATTGGTTTTTGAAGAAGAACACCCTCTTAAGAGATTTTCCTCATTCCTCTTATTATTTTTTGGTTTTAATTTTTTGATTCATTTCTATTTGTTTTAATTTATTATTGAAAGTCTAGCTCATTCAAAGACTCTTGTTGTGGTATAAAGATTGGAACAATTTTCACCTTCCATTTGTTTTATGTCTCTAAACTCTTCTCTCATTTTGGTAAATAACAGTATTATATTTATCTTAAAATATGTTTTGTTTGGATTACTTGATTTACAATAGTATGTAACATCTCTAAAGGTTGGTCATTTGAGGATAGTCAACAGTTTATCTCTATATTTTATGATGATTTTACATGAATCACATGAGTTTAATATTAGAGTTAAGTTAAGTTGTAAATTTTTGGATTATTTTGGTTTAACTAAATTAAATCATAAAAGTTGGATCATTGTTATACCTCTTTATGGCATCTATAGTGTAACTTGGATTATTTAAAATCTGATCTCCAGGTCTCTTGGGTGTAGATTGATAACTAATGCTGTTAAACATAATCAAAGAATCACGAAATTAGAATGCTCAATCTTAGATGGATTTCATTAGGGTAACACCATCTCAACATTATGTGAGGATGGTATGGATCGAAGTGATCTATCAAAGCGTGGTCAGGAATTATAGTCTTATTATATGGGCGAGAAGTGACCAATAGGATTCCCGAGGAAATCTTTGCCCTTGAAAAAGTATTATTAAACCAGCTAGATGAATGAAATGAGAATAAGAGATTTAGTGGCGAGAAATTGAGGGGGCCTAGCTATAAACCTCATATCGGATTCCTTGGACAAGCACAAGTGTATGTTCACTTGATCAACGCTTAATGAATATAAACCATAAATGCATGAATAGACAATCCATACTGATCCTGCTTGGATTACATCCGATATCACTCGATCCTTATGAAAGTGGACATTGATCCTTACTTTTTACTTTGTTTTATTTTTAGTTTAGTTTAGGAAACCCTTTTTCATCCAACCATCTAGTAAGCAAATGGTGATAACTTAAGTAGTTGGGGTACTCAATCATCTCTAAAACCACACCTTCCCTATGAGATCGATATCTAGACTTATTAATCCAGCTATATTATTTATATCGACAGTGGCTTGTGGATAATCGCTATCTAGTTTTTAGTGTTGCTGTTGGGGACTTAACAATGAGTATTTGGTAGCTACGCCAATTACTGAATAAGTTTTTGGAGCCACTGTTGGGGAAGGTATGGTTTGGTTTGGATTGATATTTTGGAAAAGAAATTTTGTTGAGCAAAAAAATTTATTTTATTTTCTTTTATTTCTAATTTGTATTTAGTATACTTCATTTCTTTATTTTCTTATTTTCTTTTCTTGTTTTATTTATTTCTTATTTGAATTTTGTTTTACTTCACTTCTTTTATTTTGATTTTTAGGTGCTAAGCATAATGTCGAACGAGGAGATGAATGAACTCTTCTACACCCTCCAACAAGAATTTACATCTCCAGTAGCCCAAATAGCACCAACATGGGAAGAAATCGTTGCAAGGCAAGCACAAACCTCCACAAATCAACAAGCTTATAATTTTGGGGGGGTGAATTCTTTCAATAATGTGGGTTACATCTCTCAACCCAAAAACCATGCCAACCTACCATCAGTTAGGTTGGGGGACACTTGACAATTCTCCCTATTGAAATCTAAGTATTCTAAGTCAACAAGGAAGTTCAAGTTCCTATTATCAAGAGCAATTCCAGTAACCATCCAATGAAGAGCTGTTCCTTGCATTGAAGGAAGATATCAAGAGAGATAATGAAGCTCTACAAATAAGGTTGCCAATTATAGAGGCTCGAATGGACATAACATAATATAGCTTATAGGCTAATTCAAAGAATATCAATAGAATTGTATACTATCATGGAAGAAAGAAACAAGCCAAGGGAATTGGATAAAGTTATGGGGAACAATCTTAAGGCAACTCAGGGTGGCACAAGAATGATATACTGGGGAGAATGAAAACGCAAACTTAGCCTTGAAGAGGAATTTTCAAACCCGACATTGGATGAAGACAAGGACATAATGGAATGTGATAAAACGACTTTGGTCCTTGAGGGAGAATTGAAAATCCCGTCGTTGGTTGAAAATAATGAGCTTGGTATCGACGAAGAGTAGTCATTGGAAGAGAAGGCGAAAGGTGAAAGCTTAACATCCTAAGCCCTGTAATGAAATGTCTTGATTGGAGTTGAAGACTTCCTGTTTCCCCATAGAATCTTGACTTTTAGCATGGAAGAGGACCAACGAGTTTCATTTATAGAAAGGCCTTCCATTGTGGTCGAGTGTGAATCGATGCTCGACAGCGAGGGAAATGACACTCCCTTGTTGGTAGGGAGAAAATGGGTTTGGCCTCCATCCAAGAGCACCTAGGATAAAAATGAGGGAGTTTAAGAAGCTAGAGGAGTTGTTCATACTCGCTGGAGCAAGCACCCAAGATCCTTCAGAGGAAACTCTTAAGGAGATACATTGAAGCTAACTTTTCCCCACCAAAGTTATTTAAACTTACAATGCCTATTAGGTAAGGAGGAAGTCATCCTCCACGACGATGAGGATGAAGGGATGTGGCCACAATGGATGAAGGGCCAAAGCAAGATCTCAACCTCCAATGAGTCTAGTTGGACTCTAAAAAGCGGACCAGCTCTTGGAGGCACTTGAGGAGCAAAATGAGATTTTTATCCGCCAATATTTTAGTTGTTTTTGTAGTTTTTTTTAGTGTGTGTTGCATGCTGATTTTATTTTTAACCGTTTATTTGATCTTTGTTTTTCAAGACATTGAAGCAGAATTTTAGAGAGGGCATTCATCAAGACCCACCACACCTAAGCCTAATGATCACTCTTGATCATGAAGGGGAGTCCTCTATTCCTATTCTTTCATTTTTAATACATTGAGGACAATGCATAGTTTAAGTTTGGGGGTGCTGAGGGAATTTTCCTTTTTTTTAAAATTTTTCCAACAGCTTCAATTATCCTACCTTTAGTGTTTTCTTTTAGTTGTTTGTATATGTTTTTAGTTTTTAGGTTAATTTTTTCATTTTAGGTTGTTTTTGTTTTAGTTGAGCTTGTTTGAGAGATAATTATGGCGCCTATGATGAATATTGATTGAACATTCTTTTACATGAAGAGAAGAGTGAAGGAGATATTTGAACATAAGCATAATGGTTTGACCACATAGTTATAAGAGCTATTTAACTTGTTCTTTGTATCTTCGAGCATGAGTCATTTACCATACACAGTCCAATTTTAGCAATTTTAAGAAGAATTAGGTGATCATTCATATTTTGATCTCTAAAGACTCTAGAACTTGTTCAATTGTTGCTCAAGGCAAAGATCCTGAGCTACCGACAATTGAAAATGATCTAGGCCATCCTTGGATCGGTGTGAGCCTTTCTAGCTAACCTTTTTGTGCATATGTCATAGTCACCCAATTTGAGCCATATTGGCCATTTCCCAAATTTCAAGAAAAGTCAAGAGATGAACCACACTTGTCTCTTTGTGTTTGAATGCTTTTAGTCAAAGCCCTTGTTTACCCTAACTGTAACATTTCCAATGCCAATATCTTGGATATGTAGTGTGAATTTTGATCAGATTGAAGCGGTGTGCCTTAATTGTGAACAAATGAAGTTTTGGGGTGGAAAAAAGAAGAAAAAGTAGAAAAAACAAAAAAAGAAGGAATAAAGCAAGGAGGAGTAAGTTTGGCCTTAAAGCCTTCCTACCTTGAGCAAGTAAGTTCTTAGGGGTGTTCTACACCTAGTACTAAGGCAGGCGGTGCAGGAGTTAATAACCTAAAAGCTCATTACATGGGGTAGTGATTAGGTACGCCACGATGTCTTTGGAATCAAACAAAATTTATATCCTAGGATTCCCTACTGCGTAACTTAAGCTACTGCGATACAGTGTCTGGAGTCGAACTCGGGATGAAGTTTTTCTTCATCTCAAAGTAAGTCTTAGTTGATTGAAAAATGGTGTTCCACTTTGGATATGGGGTTTCTTGTAAAAGCAGTGGGTTGATGGCTTGAAGAGCGTAAATGTGGGAAATAAAGTGTAAAAGAAATCGCTTGGTTGGACCGCGGGCAGGGTTCTAGCAGCTATAATGTCCCTCGGGTCCTTTTCCTCGCGTTAGGGAGGATGACCTATAGTCATTTCGGGCAGTCTATGTTTAGCCATAAAGATTGAACCACCAAAAGTTTTCTCTAGTATAACATTTATTAACCATTAATGTTGGCAGTTAAAAAACCAGCCCTCGGATACCAAGCACTGTAGGAGCAAATAAATGGCAAATAAGTTGGCGCATCGGTGAATCTGGCAATAAGTATCATGAGCCTTGGCTGCAGTGCGGCCCTCGGGGTACATCCTTGGGGATTCAAACCTAAGCGTGAATCTGGCTGCATAAATGGTAATAAATACTAGTTAGCAGCAGGTTGTGATGCTTCACCTCAAACTTTGCTATTGGCCACTCACTTCAAGGATGAGAGGGTTTAGCCAAGCATCCCTTGAGTTGTGTCTTCCTCGAGGGTTGTTTATTTGGGTAAATCTGAAGGAGAAAATCACACTGTGGTAGTAAAACTTTGGGGCCAATTTTATTGATTGATGGATTGATTGATTTTGAGCTTGGCGAGAACATATCTTGCCAGAGTCAGGAAATTACAAAAAAGTATGAAACAACAAAAATACAATGAGGCGATTTTGGTCTGAAACCACAACAATGAAAAGTGGTGACCTGGCCAACGAGAGTGGCTGCGAATTTCCACTGACTGCAATTGCAACTTTGCAAAATCTACGCAATGCTCCTCTCCTTTCTGTATTTAGCTCCAATTGTCTTACGCTTTGTACATGCGACGAGTTAAACTCGATGTTCTTCGATCAACAAAATTTGCTTACCTAAATTCCTCCTCTTGCTTAGTAGTAGAACTACTCTGACATAATTAATCTGGGGATCGAACTCTTGGGATGGGTTTTGCCGTCTTAAAAATGATTGTATAATGATTCAAAATAATTGAGCTTTGTTTGGTTGATTTTGTATAAAAAGTGTGGTTGTTGTCAACATGTTAATGATGGTGATTAGAGAGTAAAATGTAAAAGAAGACATACAGAGATTTTAATTTTATTTTAGTATGATAGGGTTGCAGAAGTGTCTCGAGTTATTTTCCTCCCCATTAGGGTAAGTGACCTAGAGTCATTTCCAAAACCGGATCTTTGTTTAACTTTTAAAACCAACCCTTAGTACCTTTCCTCTTTGAACCATATCATTTACTGAGCATTAACTGTTCCTGCAGTTGAAATCTAGCATTTAACTACCACTCGATGGCACCGTAAATGACAACTAATGGATGTCGGTGTATCCTAACATTAAGGAATACATAACCTAAAGCTTGCCAAATATTGACCGAAAGTACATCAAATAGCTTTTAAACCTAGTTTTGAAAGTTTGATACATAAATACCAATAAGCGCCGTGAAAAAAACAGAGGATCACTGCCGAGCCTCATGTTCAACCTAGAAACCCTCCTCTTCAGGTTTAGAAACTGTAAACATCCTTTGAGTTATCATCCTCAAAGGGTGTGTTTGGTTGCCCTAGAAAGTGAGAAAGAAAGAGAGATAAGAGAAAATGGCAAAACGGGGGCAGTAATGGAAAATGTCTTACAAAAGGTAGAAATGCCAATCTATCCCCTAAATAGTATCGTACGAGTGAGGAGTAGAGATGGAAAAAACCAAGCAGGTCGTTTGTACTGCAAAAACACGAAACGAGAACATTTAAGCTACGAGGTGAAAATTTCACTTTATCTTGGCTGAAGAATTTAAACTAACATGTAGGAATTTATTTATGTAGAGAGAGAATTGCCTTTTATAAGCGAATTCGTGATAATGCGAATTTGCTATGTAGCGAAATTGCCTTCTATCTTAATTTAAGCTATTCTATTGGCTTCCTTGTCATCTCCACGCCCCATCTGCATATTCAGCTGCATCGGCTTGTTTCATCTTCAATTTTCTTCGTTCCCGGCTTGAGTGTCGGGAATGTAAATCAAGCGAACTCGATTGTAAATCGGCTTTCGGCCGATATACTTAGCTTGATATTGTAGGATAGGTTTGTAAGAGCACATAAAGACTGCAAAGCGACCTCAAAATACAATCGGTAGTACTTAAAGGGACCTGCGTGTCAATTGGCTTAGTGTATGATTAGTGCACAAAAGTACTTAGAACTATCTTAGTAGGGTTGAATGCTTTTTAGGTACTAATCGAAAGATCCGACTTGGCGGTCGGTTATTGATTGCACCCTCAGCAAGAGGATTGTGCAAACTTCCTCAAACTTCCGGATGTGTGTGTATGGATTCTCATTTCCATGCATGGAGGTTAGGAACATAGACTTAAAATAAGACTTGACCTTGTAGCTACATCTTCTGCCAGAAGTCTGATGCATGAAGTGCGCTTCCCACCCTTGGTGAGTTGTATGATCTCCCTCATTGACATCATGGGCTTCTGTTAAGTTTCTTGGTATCCACCCTTTGACTTTGTTCTTTCAAGTGGGCTCCATCGATTGCATGAAATGGAGGCTTCACGTGTTGCAGTGGAGCATTAGTTCTCTCTCCAGCCTGCTAACGGTGTTCTATCCTGATGTTATAAAGTCACAGGAGCAAACACAAACAGCAAGAAGCCAGCGAGAGCTGCAAAAAGGGTTATAGTTAATTAAACTTAAAACAAGAAAAAGCGGTATGCAGTATAAACATTCAATTTCCTACTTGTTGAAGCTGTAAGTAAGGGGAAATATTGTAAATAAAAAAGGGAATGAGAATTCACCAATACTTGTGATGTGGATCACAAGTTCAACAGCTTCTCACTCACACTACGACACCATCCCTGACAACGACGCCATTTGATTCGTGCCACAGTAGGTGTATTGGAATCAACAAAATTTATATCCTAGGATTCCTACTACCGTAGCAAAGCTGTGCGATGCAATAGTTTAGGTCGAACCGAGGATGGGTTTCTTCATCTCAGTGAGTCACGGATTATTGAAGATTGTTTCCACTTTGGATATGGGGTTTCTTGTAAAAAACAGTGAGTTAATAAGCTTAACCAGCTTTGTAGGGAAATAAAGTGTAAAGAAATCCTTGAAGTTTGAGCCCTTTGACCCAGGGTTCACAAAGAACGGCTATAATGTCCTCGGGGTCCTTTTCCTCGCGTTGGGGAGGGGATGACCTATAGTCATTTCGAGCCAGGATCTATGTTAACCATGAGGCTGAGCCCCAAAAGTTTTTCTCTGGTAATACAACATTTAGTAACCGTATGTTACGAAGCAGGTTAAATGGGCCCTCGGATCTAACCTGCCGAAACAAATCAATGTGGTAAATTAGCATCAGTGGATCAACAATAAGTATCCATGAGCCTTAGCTTTATAATCTGCAGCCACTCAAGGAATTTACATCTGAGGATTCCAAACCTGTGATGCGAGGAAACATAAATGAGTAATAGAGAGGGAGAGATGCTTGTTGGCAGCGGAGGGACGGTGCTTTACCTCGAGCTTTGCGGTGTGGCCGCCCTACTCTTGAGGATGAGGAGGGGTTTAACTGGCTATCCCTTAAGTTGTCATCCTCGAGTTGTTTGGCTGGTGAAAAAATGTAAGAAGAGGGAGAGAAAAATGAGAGAAAATCACTTACCCGAGGAAAGTGGCTTTGTGTAATTATTAATTGATGGATTGATTGATTTTACGAGCTTGATTGAGACATATGCTGCAGAGTCAGGAAATTACAAAAGTATGAAACAACAAAAATACAATGAGGGCAATTTTGGTACAAAACCACAAAAAGCAGTCAAAAGTGGTTACTTCTTTGCAAAGCGAGGGTAACTGCGGTGGTAACTTTTTGCGAAATTATGCGATTCGCGAAAATTCGCAACTTGCAAAATCTTTGCTGATGCTCACTCTCGCTCACATATTTAGCTCCCGATTGCCTTCTGCTTTGTATACGGCTTGAGTTCGAAGCTTGAGTTTCTTGTATTTGATTATTTCGAAGATAATGGTGTAATTGACACCAAAACTAAAATATCAAAATATGATCAATAGTATGGTCGGGACCTTAGTGTATCAATTGGGTTATTTAAGTTGATTAGTACACAAAAAAGTGCTCAAAACACACCGCAATGAGCAGTTTCCAACAATATTATTGGCGGTTGTCAGTAGGTAAGAAACTTAAAGGAGTTGAACATTGCCTTTACTTAGGTCCTTGTAATACTGAAAAAATAAAGCTCTTGGTGTTCTTGTGAGGATAATTGCCCAAAGAAAATCATGCGAGTTTGGGGGAGTTATGAGATAAAAAGATATAATAAAAGCCTTTAAGTTTGGAGAGAGGAGCTTAGAGGTTCAATGAAAAAGGCAATATGCAAAAGGATGAACAATTAGTGGAGAGAAAAGGAAAATGTGTATGTTGTGGGTAAACTAAAACCAAAATGATTTATTGACTGCCTTTACACAAGCCATACAATCTGAAGCTATATAAAGACCTAATTGATCCTAAGATTTGTGCTTATAGCCACATTGAGGTAGGAGAGTGATGTGCTTAACAAGCATGTGGAGTCTGCACTAACCATGTGGTGAGAGATCCCATTCCTCGCGCTCATCCTACAATTCCATCCGAACAACAATTGACAGAGTCGCACACACACTTTTGAGAACTTTGGTTTAGGTTGTTCAACTCATGGTGATCTATTATTTTTTTTAGTAGGCAATCTCAAAGTTTCTTTAAGTTGTATGAGTTAGATCATGGTATCATATATTTCAATTCCATGCTCAACATACTTGTTTTGTTTTTTGAATAAAGGGAAATAGTCTTGTTCTTTGCTTGAGGACAAGAAAAATGTCAAGTTCAGAGGTATTTGATAGATTCTTTTTATACATTCTTTTATACCATTAATCACCTATCAATCATACACTTTTATGGTGTTTTTAACAGCTTTAATGCTTAATTTTATCATCTTGTAGCTTTAAGACATTTTGGAAAAAAAAAAAGAGCATAAAGGGCCAAAAATGAATTTAAGGTTGTACCATGACCTCGCAGCTTCAAAGAATGATATGGATGGATTCTGCACCTTCCAGAAGCTTTCCAACAAGTCAAGATCACCCAATTCGAGTTAGAATAGAAAAAATCGACCTCGTAAATTGAGAAGGATTTTCCAAAACACCACATGCAACTCCCCTCAACATTTGTAAATTTTCAGTATACCTAGTGGCCTCCAATGACTCCAATATTGATATAAATAAATTCTACTCTCTTAAATTTCGTCTGAACCAAAATCTTTGCATTTTAGGGTTGAATGAAAGTTATGATCATTGAAGTCGAGGAAGGTGTTTGCCCACAATGAAAGTGCCTTGCCTAGGGGAACGAGCCATACGAAAAGAAAACTATGTTCGAGGCAAGAGCCATATAAACAAGGAACGTTGGCCTTGTAAATTAGCCTTTTTTTACCATTTTTAACCCTTTTAAAGGCATATTTCTTAAAGGCTTTTAATTTTTATTTCTTTAGACTTATCTGGGATTCCGGTTTTTGGAGAAGGAACACCCTCTTAGGGTTTTCTTCTTGAGCCATTTTTTAGGGTTATAGTTTTTGTTCATTTCTACTTTGTTTTGGAGTTGTTATTGAAGATCTAGCTCATTAGAGGAGCTCTTGCAGCGGTGGTGTAGAGTTAGAGACATTTTTCACCTTCCATTTGTTTTGTATCTCTAAACTCTACTTTGTTTGTTAATCTTTCAGTATTATATTTATCTTAAATATGATTTTGTTGGATTACTTAGTTATAATGAGTAGCTAAACATCCTCTAGGGTTGATTTTTTGAAGTTTATGCTTGGTTTATATATATTTTATGATGATTTCTTGAATCCATGGTTGGTGTGATTCTTAGGATTATTATGATTTTATAATTAATCCCATGCACCGAGAGTTAAGGTCTTGATCCCCACACTAGGGCATCCTTAGTGGCCTTAGATTATACTTTAAAATTTGGTCTCGAGTCTCTTGGTGTAGTTTAATTATTTAAATACTAATTAACTAATCAAAAGTCTGAGGTGAGATGCTGAGTCAGGATGGATTTAATTGAAGTAGCACCATCTCGGCATTATCTTGAGGGGATCATATGGACGAGAATTGATGGTGAGGCGTAGTCAGGAGTAGTCATATTGTATGGTGAGAAGTGTCTAATAAGTTCCCACAGGAAAGCCTTGCCTTAGAAAAAGTATACGATTCAATGACCTAGATGGATCGAAAGGATAATAGGGAGTTGGTGTGAGAAATTGAGGGGAGACACATAAGTGTAAACCTCATATCGGATTCCTTGGACATGCACAAGTGTACGTTCACTTGATCAACGCTTAATGAATATAAACCATAAATGCATCAATGGAGACAATCAACCTCAAAATCTCGCTTGAGTTGCATCTCACGATGTCACTCCCAATCCTTGTAAGTCAGACATGATCATACCTACTTTGTTTAATTTTAGTTTGGTTTGAAACCCTTTTCACGACCATCCCCAGTGGCTTAGAAATAGTGAGCATTCAATAATTAAGGGTACTCAATCCTCGATAAAACCACACCTTCCTCATGGGATCGATATATAGACTTGTTAGTCTACTGTATTACTTATGCGAGCCCGTAAACATGGATAATTTCTATCAAGTTTTTAGTGTTGTTGTCAGGACTTGTAACAGAATCGCTGGTAGCTACACAATTGCAAACACTACCTCCAATGATCCCTTGGTGAGCTTCCAATTGCTACTATTGATAAAGTGGTTGTATCCATCCTTGTCCATCATATGCACAGAAATAGGGTTTAGATGCAAGTCTAGAATGTGTCGCACATCTTTCAACGTTAATGTGCACCCATAGTGTTTGTATGTAGATGTCACAATCAGTGATATGGGAGAGCATTTATTTCCATCTTCACATTTGTGCGAGAAGTGTTACCTTTGTATGTTGAGATATAATCCTTTTTAGGGATGCAATGGTATAATGCTGCCAAGTCCACTACTTACTCAACATCTCGTTCTGCTACATGACAACAATCTTCTTGATTGCAAAGTAAGGTCACCTCATTGTCATTGGTACAGGTTGTAGCGGCAATATTTTTGTCGTCTTCCTCCTTTCGACTCTTGTCTCTTCCTTGCTTCAGGATCTTGCAGTTCCTTTTCATGTGGCCTATTTTGCCACAATGATGACACTTTATTTTCCCTCTAGACTTAGATGTGCCTCTTGGTGTGCGCCCGAGATAGTCCTTTGCTTTTGCTTCATCCTATTCTCATTGACAAGGGCATGTGTATCATTACCCACAAAGTCCTTCCTTCGAATTTCTTCATTGAATAGGCTATTTCTAATCATAGCTAACGCGACCTTTCTTTTCGAGCCTAAATTTCCCATAGACATCATTGAAGTGTTCCAACTATCTAGTAACGAGTTGAGTAGCAAGCATGCTCGGTCATCATCGAAGACGCAGCGATAATTGTCGCGATCATTCCTTGAAATCATTGGTCTCAACAATTGATTGGCCTTCCTTAAGCTTCAAATTCATCAACTTCCGCATTAAGAAAATCTTTTCTTGTGCGTTCTTTGTCTCGTACACGTTTTCCAAGTTCTTCCAAAGAGTGTGGGGATCTGTCTCTTTAGCAACAGTTGTAGAGACTAATGTCAACCCATTGGTGAATGACACCCAATGTTTTCTTCTTCAACTTCTTCCAATCAGCATCTGACATGTCACTTGACTTGGCATTATCTCCCTCAATAGGATCATATAAATCCTTACAATTGAGGAGATCCTCTCCGTCATGGACTTACATATTAGAAAATTTGTTGCTATCAATTTAATCATGGAACCCGAATAAATTTTAGCCATGATTCCACCCAAACCCGAACCATGCTTTGATATTAAATGTTGGGATTGTGAGTGACCTGTGGAATATTATAACAAGTAATATTTTGGTGGCTTTGCCAATCCATTGTAAACATTAGCAATTGGGAGGCAAGGCCAATCCATAAGATAAAACAGCAATTCTATGGCGATACCAAACCTTCAAGAAATTAATCAACGGTGGGTGGCTGTGCAATCAGCGGAAATGTAAATAGCGGTTGGCAGTGAGACGATCCATAATAAGGCGGTAAATGGTGGCTATACTGGCAGCCCGAGGAAATGAAAGTGTAGATGGATGGCTGGCCAGTAGAAAGAAAGGAGAATAAGAAAGGAAGATAATAATGACACCTGATATAACGTGGTAAAACCCTCATAATGAGGGAAACTTCCATAGGGAAAATTCGAGAAAATAATCCACTATGAGATGAAACTGGCACAAGATGTCACACACCCAGGATATGCTTACAATCCTCTCGGTTTTATCTCTCAGTACTTTCTTTGTGATGTACTATGTTTCTTGCCACTATCCTTGGTGTGATAACCCCGACTGTTTCACACCTCTCCTTTCAACTCTCTATGATTGAAAGAATGATATCTGGAACTCTATCTAATCTCATAGAATTCTCATTTGATTATGTTCCTCGAAACTGTTAGAGCATGGGTTTGATCGTCGAATGAATTTCATTGGTTGAAATGGAAACCAATTTCATTGGCTAAAACAAATATCAATTCTCATCCATACGAATATAGGATATGAGACGTGGTGGCAACATGGAGAAATCTTTCTCCTAAGGAAAAGGCTATTGTTGTAGCAGCCATTAATGGAGCTAGACCCCATAGGACCAACGACTACAGTTTTATGTTAAGTACATATTACTTTGTTGCATATGGTGGACATTTGCATCAAATATAATCTCAAGGAATTAGAGGCAGATAAGATGCATGAGTGCAATATATTGAAGTATGATTGGTTGGATGGGGCTTGGAAAAGGATGGACAACTTTGAAGGGGGAGCATTATTTCTTGGCAAGCCTTCCTTTGGAGTTTAAGCCCGAGAACAAACAATAATGATTGAATAGTTTCTATTTTATATGTAAATATCCACACCTAAGTTTCTTGTCTCTGATAAATAAAGAACAAAAGAAAGGGTGAGTTCTAGAATTAAACATTCTAAGATCGTATCAATTCTCACATTTGATGCCTTGGGAAGAGTTGGAGTTATTTAGGCGAGAGTGGGCTGGATGTGTGGCCAGACCTCCTTTGTTCATATCTTGATAAGGAGGCGATTGGCGAATCAATGTTTGATTTTCCATGTATCTCGACTTATAGGGACTTAGATTTCATGTCAAATAAATCAATTTTAGGAGGTGTTAAGTTTAAGCGTGATGTGGGTGTATTTTCTAATTTTGGTTATGTTGTATCATTGTTTGAACCTTAAGTTTTCTTTACCTTTTCACGCATTTAATAATTTTCTTTCTTCAAACATATGATCTATTGTAAATTTATATTTTTGCTGAAATACATGGATGGGGTCAGTATGTTTTATCTTTGATTCCAGTTAAAGTTAGAAAAATTATTTTCTCAGCTAAAGTAGAATTTCATGATTTGTTCACATTTCACAGTTATTTTTTAAGAAAGGTTTCTTGTGGTATTTTTTTTTATAACATATTTAGAAATATAAAAATACATTTCTTAAATTTAAGTTTTCAAATTTAAAAATATATTTTTTATTTTTAAACATCCAATTGTTTCAATTTATTTAAAAAAAATACATTTTGAACAAAACTTTAATACTTATACAAAATTATTATAAATTATCTTTCAAATCTTGTTGAGATTTATTCTTTTGTTGATACATTTAATGTGAAAAGAAAGCGAAGCTTGTTCTTTTAGGCGCATCTTAATAACGAGGAAGGTGAGTTTTCTTGTTATTGCGTACGAAATTATCCATTTATATCACATTTACCATTTATTTTTCAATAAAATGGTTCTTTAAAAAAAACTTCTGGAATTTCTTTATATTTTGTGTTTTTAGAGTGTCGTATCTTGACGTGTGATTTGTGTCGTCTTTAGTGCTATATGTTAGGTTTTTCGACGTTTTGTTGCGACTCTTTAACGTATGTAGGTGATTCGAGCGGTAGTGATTTATTGACGAACATCAAGTCAAATCATGGTCATCCATATATTGCAGAATTGGAGTCATTTGTATTCTAATCATCATAAAATTATCAAATGTGTAGACTTTGAGCCGATTCATTGTATTGCTACATCATTCTCTATAGTTTTTAACGAATTTGATTCAATGTTTCATAAATGTATTGTCAGTTTGAGATGAGAAATTATTTTCTTTAAAAATAGAAAAACCAAATAAATGAATTTAAAGTCAATAATGATTATAATAATCAGAATTTTTCCCAGTAAAATTTTCTAAATCATTTAAGGTCCTTTTAGACATTTCAACATTCGCATCTTTATGTTAATTTTCAGAGTAATATTGCACATAGCTTGTTGGATCAATTTTTGGTAGTTCTGACCTATCTTTCATTTGAAACCAAAAAGTATCATAAAACTATCATCCTTGCTTTATTACTTTTAATAATTCCTTAAATCTTTTGCAAAATTGTGTAGGAAACTCGCATCCACAATTGTTACCATAACAATTTTTTTTCTTAACTACAATAAAATTAAACTCGTCCACTTTTAGAGGATCCTTTAGACAAAATAGGCATTTAAGTAGGTATTCTTATAACATAATCTAAGAAAGTAAAGATTCTTCTGAAAGTCAGAGTTATGGGTAAAAATAGGTTTGCTTTTGAAACATATATTACTTTTAACTTTCTTTACAAATTTATGTTAAATCTAACCTTGTCCATGCCACCTAAAATGCCACATAAGAGAAAAGGGAGAACATGATAAAAAAAAAGTTTGTTGATAAAATCGTAATTAGGAATTACGGTTTTATTTTTTATATTAAAGCCGTAGTTGAGAATTACGATTCAGTTTTTATACTAAACCCGTAGTTTCATAAAATAAACATATATCAAAATTGTTAATAAATCACTCGGTTGAAAACAAGGAAAAGGGTATTTTCGTCATTTTAAAAGAAGGTTCCACAACTCTCTATAATCATAGTAGAATTAACATAGCCTAATTCTACATTTTCATTTATTATTATTATTTATAAAAGGTTATTAACTTATACCAGAAAAAAAAAAAACATTTTAAAACTGTCTACTTATTTACCTAAAATGAAAACAAAAATTCGCAATAAATAAACACATATCAAAATTCTAAAAAAAATGGGTAAGTTTGAAATAAGATTTGGGAAAATAGTAAAAAAAAAACCCTAATTGTGAAGATTTTTGTATATTAATCTTGAACTAAAAAAATAACATAAAAAATCCTAAATTTTGATTTTTATTTATTGTAAATGAAGTCTTAAATAACCCGAATATTCCAATCTGACCAGTATGTATAATTAAAAAAAAAATCTTTAAATTCAGGCTTCAGCAAAAACCTTCAAAGTTCAAGCCCCATAAAATTTACATAAAAAACTTAGAGAACAAAACAAAAGAAGGAAAAGGGTATTTTCATCATTTCTAGAAAGTTCCACAGCTCTCCGGAACCAGTGCAGCACGAACAAACAGAGTCCCAATTCTCTTCTCTTTCTTCTTCGTTCTTTCCAGAACCTTCCTCCTGTACCTATAAAAAGTAAAAACCCAGACCACCATCTCTAATTTCATCCAACATTGAATCTCTTCTACATTCGCAGTTGCAGTTGTTATCAATCTCACACCAGCAATCCTCTGAAATCGACATGGATTTGAGGATGATGGCCTTCGATTCCCCATACTTTTCCGTCATGCAGCACCTGCACGACGCCGGCGACGATTCCGACAAGTCCGTCAGCTGCCCTCCCGCACCTACGCCCGCGACGCCAAGGCCATGGCGGCGACGGCGGCGGACGTCAAGGAATCCCCAGTTCGCACGCCTTCATCGTCGACCATGCCGGGGTGAAGTCCGGCGACATCAAGGTCAGGTGGAGGAAGACAATGTTCGTAGTGATCAGCGGAGAGGAAGCGGGAGGAGGAGAAGGAAGGCGCCAAGTACGTGAGAATGGAGCGGAGGGTCGGGAAGTTCATGAGGAAGTTCTCGTTGCCGGAGAATGCAGGAATACCGATAAGATATCGGCGGTGGTTTGTCAAGACGGAGTGTTGACGGTGACCGTCGAAGCTGCACCGCCAGGCCAAAAGAAGCCCAAAACCATTGAGTCAAGATCAGCAGTCAATCTTTATGATTTTCGGCGGAGTAATTGCAGCAGATCAGCCAGCCTGTTTGATCAGTTTTAGTGTGAAATTTGTGGCTGGAGTTCATTGGTTTCTGTATAGGAGCTGATGGGCCCTTTATATTAATATATGTATGTTGTTTCTGAATTGAATTCTCTGTATGATTGACTTTTCTTCTCTGTTTTTCTTTATTATGCCTCCACTTCTGTTTTTATTTTATTAGGCTAGCTATTTTTATTTTGATGAAAGAGACTGACTACGTATGAAGAAACAAAACCAAAAAAAACTATTAAACGAAGATCCACAGACAAATTTTCTAACATTTTTAGAAAATTCTGCCCATCAAATATTTGAATCTAATTAAACAATTTTAAGCCTGAAATTTTGAGGTTTTTTTTCTTGTTAGATTTCAGTGTGATTGATGAAATGGGAAGGAAAATGAAGGGAATTTGTCAAATCAACTGTAGTGAAGTATAATCTATTAATAATTTAAAAAATAATGAAAAGGATATTAAATCAATTTTAATTAAAGTAGTTTTCCAGCAAAATCACACTGATCAATTGGGGAAGCAGAGAGGGTGAGGAATTATATAAAGAATAACACTAATGAGGTCTCTGGAACTTTCTCATATTCTAAATATTCACAAGCAAATATAACAAAAAAAAAAAAAAACTGTTTACTAAGAAGATATTTGCAATATTTATTCTAACATTTGATGGTCAATAAAAATTACATTCAATATAAAGTACAACTTTGAGTTAAAATTTGTATTGGCACTATTGATCAATTGAGATAAAAAAAAAATATTTTTCAATTATTTAAAAAAATTTTAATTGATAAAATTTATTATAGAATTGAGATAAAAATGTAAATTTTAATTATTTTTAAAATATGTTTGAAAATAAAATGTTTTATTTTTAATTACTCACATATGGTTGTTTTTTCAAATAATGTTTATTTTTAAATTATTCAAATATAATTTATTATTTTATTTAACCCGAAATGATATGTGGATTCAATTTTTTGCTGTGATTTAATAAAATTAGAATTCAAATACTTGTTTTTTCAAACACTTGATTGAACATAAAGAAAAGTTGAGACAAATAAAATAAATTAAAAACTTAAAACACTATTTATATAATTAATCTCATTTATGTAATTAATTCTTAATTAAAAAGACTATTATGATAACATTTTTTGAAGTATATATTATTTGAAAAAAATGGCTTTTAGAATCAATCATTCAAATTCCTTAAATATATTTTTTAAAAACTTTTCTTTAAGAGCCCCAACATTAGAAAATGTGTTTTATTGCTTTTAAAATTAAGCTCAATTTCTCTAAAAAAAATTAATCTTAAATTAAAATCTGGCAATATTTCTAGAATATACTTTTAACATAAAAAAAAATAATAATATACTAAAAACATTAATAATTAATAAATCCCGTAAAATGACTTTTTCTTATTAACTTTGTATATTAACAAAAATATTTTGACAAGTATGGTTATCTTTTTTTGACAAACAAAAATAATTATATTTAAACATATTTTTAGAGTCGACCAAAATCCACGTTAATATTAAGCGTTTAGTTGCGAAAATTTTTATTTCATCGAAAATTCGAATATGAAATTTTGATGTATTGTCTTTTAGTTTTCGTTTTTCGAAAATACGTTTAAATACTTGAATTTGGTTGAAAATATGTTTCATTTAAACTCAGTTGGACCGTTGATGAATTTAATTCGAAAGCAAAGGAAAACGAACTACGCATTTTCGATTAAGTATATAAAATGTTGAAAATAAAGTAGTCATTTTAACGTTTTGAAATTTGTTTCGTCTTATTCTAAATGGCCCAAACGCGTTTTCACTTGTTTTGAAAAGTTTGAATGAGAAAAGCGAAAATTTCTGCCTCTTAAGCAGGCGAATTACATATGCCTCCTCAGGCCATGGGTAAGGGAATAAGCAAAAGGGAATTTTAGTAATTTACAAAGAATCTTTAGAAGGCTCCGAATTCCTCCTTCGAGAGCCTTCCTCTACTTCCTAGCTATCTCCTATATAAACTATCGCCTACGAATATTTCCTAAATCGTCAGAAAACTCCTACTAAGTTCTCTGAAATTCAACATGGATTTGAAGATCATGGGCTTCGACGCTCCACTTTTCTCAGCCCTCCAACACATGCTTGACGCCGCTGCCGCCGACGAATCCGACAAGTCCGTTACCGCCCCCACCCGCACCTACGTCCCCGACGCCAAGGCCATGGCTGCGAAGCCGGCGCGCGGGCGTGATGGGTATCGAACTCCTATGCCTTCGTCATCGACATGCTGGGGCTGAAGTCCGGCGACGTAAGGGTTCAGGTGGAGGACGACAATGCTGGTGATCAGCGGGAAGGAGAGGAGGAGGAGAAGGAAGGCGCCGCCAAGGACGTGAGGATGGAGCGGAGGTCAGGGAAAGTTTATAGGAAGTTTGCTGCCGGAGAATGCGAACACAGATAAGATCTCTGCGGTTTGTCAAGATGAAGTGTTGACGGTGACCGTTGAGAAGCTGCCGCCGCCGGGCCTAAAAGCCCTAAGACCACTGAGGTGGCCGCCTAAAATCATTGAAGATCATTGGGAATCAAAGGAAGCTTTTAGGGTTTTTATGGTAAAATAAATGTGATGGTAATCAGTAAGTTTAGATTCAAGTATTGTCATGTATTGCTCCTTGTGAGGTTTTTCTCTATCAAGCATGTATGTAAGTCACGGACTCTGGACTACAATATCAATGAGTATCTTTGCTTATAAACGACAGACATTGACCTCTACATAAAAGACACTTTTACAAGAGTTGAATCTAAGTTATCAACTGCAGGAAACAAGAGATTAGGGATTTCTCTTTAAAAATTAGAACATTTGGGGTTACATAAGGAACAAAGCAAAGCATTCTATAGTCTGGAATGTTTAAGTAGTCGTATTTTTATTTATTGGAAGTCCTCAGTCTCATACGAGGATGTATCAACAATTTGGACAACCTAGTGTAAAAGGAAATGGCATCACATATTTAGAATAGTTGATCATAATCGTATTTCTTTTACGGAATTTCACCTTGATAGACTGTTTGAAACTTATGGCTGTCTCTTTTGACTAACAGAGCAATGAATGGCCTTCCTTTGTCCTCGACTGGATCTATTCAAAGCAGATGTTCTTCAGTTTATGGAAAAAGCAATAAGTTGTTAATGAATCTATGATTATGTTAATTGAAGACAATATCTTGCTAAAGCATTACTTACATTCCTTCAAAAATAGGTAGACCACGCGGCGTATTGAGAAATGGTGTTTGCAAGTTGGCTTAGTGTGATGTGGCGAGGAGAGCAGTTTTTGTGTACGTCTTCGTTTTCAATTTGGTGGATGGAGGATGTGTTATACACAACTCTCTCCGGGTCTGTATAACATCAGTAGATTTTCTACAATCTAGGTGTCCAATTATATCAGAATTTGTATAACCTTCAAGAGATGGTTCTAATTCTCCAAAGCTTAAACATATACCTTTGAGGTATCTCTTAGATATCTAAAGGTCCATTTCACTGCCTCCTAGTGTGCTTTACCATGATTTGCTAGGAATCTTCTTACAACTCCAATTGCATGAGATATATCTAGACGTGTACACACCATTGCATACATCAAAATTCAAACTTCAATGAGTATCAGAATGGTGACATTCGCCTTTTTCTTTCTCATTAGATGGATAGAGTCTTTATAGCTTGAAATGGCTATCAAGTGGTGTAGAAACTAGCTTTAATTTTCATATTAGACCTTTATAATTTTTCAATATATCTTTCATGTGACAACCTGATTTGCTTGCCTTCCTATCTCGCCATCTCCATTCTGAATGCGCTTTGCCTTTTAAGTCCTTCATGTCAAGCGTCTTTGACAATTCCATTTTAACCACGGACCATATTGGCATTATGACCCACATTCAACATTTCATCAACATATAACAGGAGAATGATGAAGTTATCATCAAGGAATCTTCGAACATAAACACAATGATATGCAAATGTCCTTTTATACTCCCTACTCATCAAGAAATAGTCAAATTTCTTATACCATTGTTGTGGAGCCTGTTTAAGTCCGTATAAACTTTTCTTTAACTTGTAGGCGTGGAAATTGTGAATCTTAATTAAAATTTGTAGTGTGATTTTCATGTATTTATGTAACCCAAATGGTAAATTCACACTGTTCAACTAAATATTACACTAATCCCTCATTTGTTAATGTTTTGCAAGCGATATTGGAAGGAGGAAAAGAAAGCAAGAAGTGGGCTAAAGAAGAAAGTATAAGTTGTGTAGCGACATGGCTTCATCAAAGTAGGCAGGACAGCCACGTAGAAAAGCAAATCTTCGCCAAGGCGAAGGGGGGACATCATGCAAAACCAAGCTTCGGGTTCGCCAAGGCGAATCAGCGAAGACCTTCGCCGAGGCGTAGGAGGTTTATCCAAATTGAAGACACCTACCCTTTGCCAAGGCGAAGAAGCCTTCGCCTCGCGAAGAATGTCGGGGTTGGAGGCGAAACATCGCATTTTGGCCCATTTGGGCCCATTTCCATTTCCTTTAAATATATGTATTATAAACAAGTTTAGGGTTCCGGTTTTTAAAGAGGGAACACCCTCTTAGGGTTTCACCTCCTTTTTTCTTGAACCATTTAGGGTTTGTGATTTTGTTTATTTCTTTTTTGGATTTGGAGCTAATATTGAAGATCTAGCTCAATTGAGGAGCTCTTGCAGCTAGGATGTAGATTTTGAGACTCATTTCATCTCTCATTTGTTTTGTATCTCTAAACTCTACTCTCTTTATTAATCTTTCATTATTAGGTTTATCTTAAATATGATTTTGTTGGATTTCTTGGTTGCAATGAGTGGCTAAACATCCTCTAGGGTTGATTGTGGAAGTTGATGTTTGGTTTATATATATATTATGATGGTTTTGTGAATTCATGCTTATGTGGATGTTAGTTGGTGTAGTTCTTAGGATTATTATGATTTTAATTAATTAATCCATACTGAGAGTTAGGCCTTCGATCCCCATACTAGGGCATCCTTGGTGATGCTTGGATTATGCCCTAAAATCCTGTCCCAGGTCTTTTAAGATATGAATTAGTAACTGAAATACTAATTAACATAATCAAAGAAGTCTAGGAAATTAGGAGTGCCTAGTACTAGATGAATTTCATTAGAAATAGCACCATCTCAACATTATGTGAGGATCGTATGAATGGGGAGTGATCGATCGGCGTGATCATATCATATGGATCGAGAGGTGACGAGGAATATGATTTGAGGAAGCAACATCCTTATAAAAGTACCATCGTACTATGACCTAGATGGATCGAAAGGAGAATAAGTGGGTGTGAGAATTTGAGGGAAACGTGATAAGCGTAAACCTTATGTTGGATTCCTTGGACATGCCGCAATTAATACGTTCACTTTAATCAAAACTTAATAA
Organism: Tetrastigma voinierianum; assembly: GCA_016808115.1. Lineage (NCBI taxonomy): Eukaryota > Viridiplantae > Streptophyta > Magnoliopsida > Vitales > Vitaceae > Tetrastigma > Tetrastigma voinierianum. Next base: position 154,332 of record JAEQBH010003059.1, on the reverse strand, counting down.
ATATAAACCATGATGTCATGATAGAGACAATCAACCTCTAGAATATTTCCTTAAGTTATATTCGATATTTGCTCCATTCCTTGTGGTGGACATTGATCCACACCTTCTGTTTTGTTTTGTTTTGTTTTATTTTTGTAGTTTAGTTTAAGGCTCTGGTTCACCCAACCATCGAGTCACTCAAATAGTGAAGGACTTTAGTAGACGAGGTACTTAATCCTCGCTAAAACCACACCTTCCATGTGGGATCGATATATGGACTTTTAGTCCATTGTATTACTTGTGTGACCCGTGCACTTGTGGAAAATCACTAACACAGATCATGTTCTCCTTCCCTTTCACTTTGTGACCTTCCTAGTTACTCCGTAAAAGATCTCTTCATCAAGATCACCATGCAAAAATGCAGTCTTAACATCCGATTCTCCAGACAAGATTCATACTAGGCGCGATCCTAGTATAACTCAAAGGTGGTACATTTTCACGTAAGGTGAAAAAAATTTCATCAAAGTCGATACCTTTGCTTTTGGTAGAAACCTTTCACCTTAGACAAGCCTTATACGTCAACATCTTCTCGTTGTCTTGCTTTAGCTTAAACACTCATTTATTCTTGAGTGCTTTTCTCATACAGCAGTTACAGCAACTGCGTAGGTATCATTTTCCTGAATTCATCTATTCTTACATGGCTTTTATCCAAACGGAGTCTTTGTCTTTGTGAGATTCATGGCTCTTGAGCTTTCAAGTTCCCCCTCATCAACAATTAGAATATACTCTGAACTTGGATACCTTGTAGATGGTTGACGTTCTCTAGTTGACCATCACAACTGAGGTCCTTCTTTTAGTGAAGGGATTTGCTCCTCCTGATCAATGCTTCCCATATCACTATCATCACCACTTTCTCCTCACCGATGGCCCGGTTCTTCGATTCATCGTAGTTACGATTCGACATCTACTTCATTAGTAGCACTTTGATGAAGTTTGTCAGTGTCGGATCTGTAGCGCCTTCACATAATGAGTTTTACCCCTCACATTTTTCTCCATATCTTCAATGGTTTCATGTTCATGAAACATGACATCTCTGCTTATGATTTTCTTTTGCACCTCTGAATTCCATAGCAAGTAGTCAAACTCCTCGTCTCCATATCCGATGAAGATGCACGGGGTTACTTTATCATCAAGCGATCTTTGTTCCTTTGGTACATGCACTGAATGCTGCATCGAAACACCTTCAAGTGAGTATGGAACATATTTTCTGTCATTTTTAAGGAATATCAAAGTCGAGAAAGGCTGATGGCGTGCGTTGATCGGGGTGAACTCTGATCTTGACATTTCACCCACTAAATGACCCCAGGAAGTTTGTGAATTTTAACATCCAGAGACTTTTTCCATCTTGGCGGAGTAAAGTTCTATCATCTCTACAACACCATAACGTCTTCGTGTTAGAGCAATATTCTTTGAACTCTAGAGATGGTCCTCTGCTTTTACTTTAACCCTGTTCTCGTGACAAGGAGCATGTGTGTCATACGCCCATCAAAGTCTTTACCTTTAATTTCTTCATTGAATAATTTGACCTGCGGCGTGATTTTGCTGCAGAGGCCGAATTTCCGGGACACCCGCGAAAATTCCAGCTATGCAATATTAAGTATGTAATCATGCAAGGGTCTCATCAATAAAGAGAGAAGCACGCAAGCGTGATAACTTCACGAATGGAGCCTTAATCATTTAGATGCTTTCGACAATTGATTTTCCTTCCTTAACTTCAATTCATGATTTACGTAGAAAATCTTTGCTTGTCAGATTCTTTGTCTCGTACATGTTTTCCAAGTTCTTCCAAATAGTGTGTGGATCTGTCTCTTTGGAAACATGAGTTCTAGATGCGTGTCCACCTTTGGAAAATGGCACTAATGTTTTCTTCTTCAACTTCTTCCAATCAGCACCTGACATGTCACTTGACTTGGCATTCCTCTCCCTCTCGATAAGGATCATATAAATCCGCACAATTGAGAAGATCTCCCGTCATGGACTTCCATATTGAATAATTTGTTCTGTGATTTAATGCATGAATAACTTTTGCCATGATTCCACTGAAACTTGAACCACGCTCCTATCTTAGTTGTTGGGATTGTGAGCTGACGTGGAATATTACAACCGATATTTGGATGACTACCAATCCACAAAGATAAAACAACAGTGGGTAGCATTCAAACCTTGAAAATTAATCAGCGGTTGGGTGCGCGATCAGCGAGAGGAAATGTAAATAAGCGAGTTTGGGAGATTGAGCGATCGTAATAAGCGATAAATGGGTGGCTATGCCCACCTTGGAAATAAGTATAAGTAGTTATTCCTTAATCAGAAATAAGAAGGGAAGATAATAATGACACCCGAATCGCGTGAAGGTAATGTGACGCTAATCAGGAATTCAGTTGATCACCCATCGACCATAAACTTATTGGATATCGTGTAACTCACGATAACATAGCATTATGTCCCATTTACTGAGATCCATAATTTAACAAAAATGACGGGGTCTCCTTTATATGGAGCTCTATCAAAACCCAACCTATAGAACCAACCATAATCTGGCCCACATTTGGGGCCCAATATATAACACAATGACCGCTTTTGGTCCGTTTGTGGTAAAATTGACCACACTCCAGGTTCATTTATCCATGCAAAGCTATATTCAAAATGTCATATGGTTTCATTACAAACTCACCTTTACATTGATATACCAAAATTAATTTACTCCAAAACTTTTACAAAAATAATCATAAAGCCACAAGTCGACTTTCTTCACCCTTGCGGCCTCGGATGAGAGCTGTTCACCAATGAATGTCCCGCACTTGAAATGTTTTTCCCCATATAGGGTGAGCTACGCCCAGTAGAGTAATTCCTATAGAGACTACTCCCCACCTAAGTGCACATGAAATGTTCACCTTTGACAATTCACATTCACATCAACAATTCCAAGTAAAATATGCATTTCTAGGTTGGAATCCAATATGCCATGCTATGAAATGAGATGAGACTCACTCATGCACCATACCAGGCTCCACCACATAATGCAATTCAATGTGTAATAAATCCGTCATTGATGGATTACCATCCAACAATCCTTTTGAAATAAAATCGTGTGTTTATAAATCAAAACTTTTCAGATATCACTCTCGAATGACGTTTAATATATAAAGCTCATGTGTCTTTTGTAGACAATAGATTTTAGAGTCTCATGAGCTCACTTGAAGCAGCACACTTTTGGACTTTCACGTCAAAGTGCAATAAGACAATGTGAGATACCTCTTAAAGTATATATCTGCTGCCGATATCATTTCTCATAATCCTTCTATGTCATTCTTGTGTTTCACATATCGTAAAACCCAATGGTGATAAATGGGTGTTGATTCAGTCTTCTTCTTATAAGAAATGTGATGTTCATTATATAAATATATTACCTCTGCGTAATCAAATGCAGTATCTTTGTGTGGAGTGAGTGTGGAACAAGGTAATGATCTGCCATGTGTGATGGATGGATTAAACATCCGCATGCAAATATTTGAAATCAGCGTATCATTCAATTTGAGTGTGAGTGAGTGAGTTGTTGGGGTCTGTCAGTGGGGATCAGTATTGGATATCAATAATGAACCTGGATCAGGTCAATGAATGGGATCGCAGTTAACATGGGTGCAAGCAAAATCCTCCAGTTCATGCCTGCTCTGTGATCCCACATGTAGTTCGTTGTTCATGTCATTCTATGTTATCTAAAACTATATCGTTTACTATATCCACAATTGAATAAAAATCCGCCATGCATTTGTATCTAAAATGTTTTCCATAAGTCAAACACTATGCTCAAAAAACCACTCTAGCTACTCCTCATAAATCTGCCATGTCTTCCTCTGCCATGCAATTATCGTCCCCCTCTTATATCAGCAGTCAGATTTTGTATGTGTGTCATGAGTAAGAATGAGGACATCTAAATCTGTGCCTGTGAGGTCTTTCAGGATCTGAACATGGCTGGGGTCTGTGGCTCCTGCACCTCAGTACGATGTCAGTATCAAAGATCCATCATTTATGGATCACTGTCGATGATGATTTTTCTGACAAGTTAATTTCGAACCAGGTAAAGCTTTTAGGTTTTCCACCGATAGTAATTTATGCAAAACTCATGTATATTTTGTGAGCGTAATTTCGGGGTTTCACGATAGGCTTAGCATGCCTTGGCACTTTACTTTCACCCCGCATAGGTGTGTCACGAACTAGTGCGGGTCTTTCGCTCGATGGAGTATTTAGCCCTTCCTTGCTGTGCCCGACTGGTTTTCACCGTTTTGTTCAACCACCGCGGCTTTGTTGGACTTCTATCCAGCAATCTGAGCCACAATCAATCATAGCTGCAGTGTTGATTTTCAACTCCGTCCTCTCATACCTATGATATCGTTGTCCCCATGCATAATCTGTCTGATGTGCGCTATGTTAATGCAATGTATATGTGATGAATATCGTATGGACAATTTAATCATACAATTACCTTGCATCATGGACAATTATATTACATGCATATAATTTCCAATTATGTTCATAACTATAAATGTTATTACATTTTTAGGCACATATACTAACATTATGTTATACCCACAACAATGACATGCTCTCACATATCAAAGCAAACACTCTTATGCCAGGGGAAAATGTGGTATATATGCCACAACCATGTGATAGCCCCCTTGAAGCCCAGGGCTCTAATCGCCAGGCCCTTAACAATTGAGATTATTGTTCTTAATCCCAAACGAGTCCTAGACACCTCTTCAAATAAATCGAGAATCCTTTATTAATAAGCGGACCACTCGAGTCATGCATTCATGGCATCATGGGTAATCATGTCGGTATGCACATTAGCTTATATGAACACACATCAATGCCAATATATTGGCACACGTATCCAACATTTTCATTTGCATCAACCACAGTAACTATGTCATTCTGAAAGTTGAAGCCCAGCACCATAATATTAAGGCAAATTGTGGCATATGATACTGCCTGGCTTATCCACAATGAAGCTGAAAACAAGTATATAACGGAGCCCCCGAACAAAGCCTTAACATTGCTTCAAACAATTCGATAATTTTCCTTGAGATCTCTCGGGTTCGCAGGCGAAGGCTCACCCGCCTAAGTAGACGATGTGTCCACCCCGAAAACCCTACGCCATGCGAGGCTAAACACTGAAGTGCTAGGTAATGTGGCAGTGACTCGATTAAGCTTAGGAAGGTGTGGTGGAACTCAAAGTTCAGTTTTGTCGACAATAAATAGCCCTGTCATAAAATTGGAAAATAAAAAATAGTAAGAAGAATCCCTACATTTTGGAGAGTAAAATATCGGGTAAGATCCTAAACCCGACAACTTCGATTTTCCTACTTTCCTCCTTTGGATCTTCGACGAAATCTCTCATTCTAGAGTACCCACGTGTTGCCTCGTCAATGATGAACTTTTGTCCTTGTGTGAGCTCTATAGGTCGAAGAGTTGGGTGCTCTCTTCTTCCTCTTTCTTTCTCCTTGACAAGAAAAAATGAGCCCTCTTGTCTTACCAGTATTTTTTTTTGGTTCTTAACTAGCAAGGGTGGCTTCACGTCCATACGTCTCCACCACTTGCTTGGAGTTGGTCTCTATCTTGAAGCATTTATTTCGTCTGGTTGAGTCAAATTATTTGAATGAAATTTGCGATTATTTGATATCTCGTTTTGGGTTTTCTATCAAACACTCGTCGCCACGAAATTAGTAAATCCAGTGCAATTCAATGAAATTCATTTAAGGTATCTTGATTTCTGAGACAATTAATTAAAGTCACGTTTTTCATCTGTCCAGAATCTAGAAATTCTAATGAGCCTATAGCCTATACTATAAAGGCAATTTATTCTGTTTATATTTTTTGAAAAATTTCAGAATTTAACTAGGTTTACATTAAAAACACAATATATCAGTACAATAAACAACTTAACAACAAGCATGTTACATTACCAAAAATCAGCAATAACACCTTTCTATTTTCAAGGCAAAATGTGATATATAAATGCCTACAAAACAACATAGGTCTAAAGCCAGTGAAACAGAACTATAAACAAGCCATTAAAACAAGCTCTATTAAACAAGCTCTTAAACTAGTCATAAAACTAGCCCAACAAGCCCTTAAACTGGCCATAAAACTAGCCAAACAAGCCCTTAACAGTCCAGATTTTTAATCCATCCAAACAACCCCTAAAATAATGATTTGAGCATTGATTAGTGCCCAAAAAGTGCTATTTTGAACCCTATTTATTATAGGTTTTGAGTGCTGTTTGTATACTAATCATTCTAATTAACCCAATTTACACATTAAGGTCCCTATTATCCTATCGGGACGAGATTATGGGCAAATTTTGTGGCTATAGTTAATAAGTACAAAATTATCGAGTCGATCCAAGCACTAAGAATTTGAGTCAAGCCTCAAGACAGGCATCGAGACTTGTATCGAGGTGTTAAAGAGCAAAAATGCAAATGAGCAACTGATATTATACTTGGCCCTTTGCATCACCAGATCCTGCTAGCAACGTCTTCTCCACAGTTTCAGTCCATATTTTTGTCTTCTGTTTTTCAAATACATTTTGTTCCTTCCATTCATATCCTGTATTAATAATGTTTTACAGTTTGGTATTTTCACTTGTCTTACAATATATAATACTTGTATATTAATCGTTAAAGGATGCTTTTTTGTTGTGAATAAAATTGGGCCCAAGCCCCGATTTTTCTTCTTTTCTCCCATTTTCTCTCCCTTTCTCGGCTACCAAACACTCCTCTGAGGATGACAACTCAGAGGATGCTTGGCTAGACCTCTTCCTCCTTGAAGAGGAGGGCTACTGGGCTTTGGATTTGAGGTAAACTGACGGTCCTCTGTTTTTAACGTAGGCATTTATTTTCATTTATGTTCCTATCCTTCACTCTAGGTTTAAATCTCCTAGATACATCTTGATTGACCAGTATTTGGCAATCTTTTAGGGTTCATTGGATGCTTATTGTTAGATTTAGTGGATATCCATTAGTTGCCTTCATTTGTTACCGTGAGATGAGTCCAGAGGTAGGTTTTCACTGCCCTGGGACCATGAATGTTCGTTAAATGCCGGCTTCTTCAAAAGGGAAAATCATGGTGGTTTAGTTTTTAAAGCTAAATGAAGATCCGATTCGAAATGACTATATGTCATCTCCCCAACGTGAGGAAAAAAGACTGAGGAAATGTTAGTTGCCTTAAACCCAAACCAAAGGGTCTCGACACTTCAAGGGGTTCTATTTACATTTTTTAACTTGTTTTCGTTTTCGCTTTAAACAATCAACCCCCCTTGTTTTTACTCAAAATCCAAAATCCAAAATTAAATTCACCAATTTTTAAGGCACTTCACTGTTAGTCATTTGTACAAAGAAAACTCCATCCCCGAAGTTCGACCCTAGAACTCGCTTATAATCAGCAGTGAGCTTGGCCACGATGCAGGAGTGAAATTTAGGATATTTGATTCCTGATCACCCCACCGTGGCACGAATCAAATGGCGCCGCTGCTCTGGGATTCGTGCCTAAGTGCATTTTACGAGTCATGGAACACTTCAAGGATCCTCATCACAAGTACTTAAAAAGAATGTTTCATATTTCACTGTCATTTTCTTTTGGTTTCATTTAAAAAAAAAAAGAAAAGAAAAGGTGATGTGATCGGTTATGGTCGTCTTTGTACATCTGTTTTACTACAGAATCCATGTTCCAAAATACTGAACTAGAATCAAATGGAACACCTAAGGGGAGAACACTATAGTGAGTACCTTATGGAGAGAAAAACCCTAGAGTTATTACATGTCCATGAGGGATTACGTAAACCTTCCATGGTGAATCGCACTCTCGGGAGAATCCAAACCCAACAGTCTGGGCGAGGGACTATAGAGACCAATGGCCGAGGCACCAGATATGTTCTCAACTTATGCACCCCCTGCTCCTCCACAGTATACCTCAACTCCTCAGCCACCACAACCACCACAATTAATTTCTCCAGTTGAGCAAGCCATTCTGAACCTTACCAAGCTAGTGGGTAACTTTGTGGAAGCACAGAGGACAATCAATGCTCAATTAAGTAAAAAAATTGACACTATGGAAAACAATGTAAACAAGAGAATTGTTGGACTTCAAAGTGAAATGGAGCATAAATTGGACAACCTGCAGTACTCCATTTCAAAGATCACCAATCAAACCTTGTTCATCAAAGAGGAAGAGAATCCAAAGAAGTGTGCCTGAGTGACACCATGGTGGAGGAGCAGTGTTTACAGCAGCTACAAGAAGGCCTAGTAGAAAATTTTAAATCTCGCATTAGTGTTAAGGTCCGCTACGAGAAGAAGGAAGCAACTCTATTGTCGATCGAGGAAGCAGCGGAAGAACACAAAGAGAACAACTTATACCCCGCCTCACCGATCCGGGCCTATGTCCTGCCTCACCTCGCATCACAAATCCCAACCCAAACCCCTAAAGCACTCCACCACAAAGGCCACCACATCACCTGTCTGCGCTGCAAAACTGCTGCCAGGCGGCCATTGTTCAAACCTTCACTACCTCAAAGAAAATGGTAGCCGCCTCACATCGCATGTGGCAATGTGCTGATGGTTCGCGTCGGTTCGGATTCGAGCACCCGAACCCTGGTGATTCGAGCTCCCACGGCTTCAAAGCAGCCCAAATGACAGAGATGGCCTGGGGGGTGACACACCTCCCCACTTTGTTTCTCATTTTTCTGGCCTGATTTGATTTTGAATCAGCCACTTGACTGCTGACCTTCTTCCAGATCTTCCTACCTAAGCCTCAACAGTTTGTCCTCCACTCAGCCTTCACTCTTCCCATCTTATTACCTTTGCACTTGATAAAAATTTCATGGCTTGATCTAATGAAAACAAAGCACATGGTGATGATGCGGCACCCCCACCAGGGCTAATATGTAGTGCCAAAATCCAGATGATGTCCCCCAATGAAAGACAAAAGAAAAAATAGAAAAGGAGGCAAAAAACTGTCCACAAAAACAGATGAGAAGTAAAAACAAATTATAGAGATGATATGTTACATATGTTATGTTATAAAGCACATATATATACACAGAATAGTTGTATGTTATATATATGTTATAATATATTATTTACTTCATAAAAAAACATTCTTTATTTCATTTATTTCAATGAAGCTCCTCTATTATTTTATTTATTTTATTACACATATTATTTTTGAGTTAATTATTTTATTTTTATTTTTCAAAAAATAAAAATAAAAATTCGCGATTACACATAGCTTAAAATTCGCTATGCAGCGAAATTCTGAAATTTTCGCTACCACCCACAATTTTGCCTCCTGATGAGCCATTTCATAACTTTTTTCATCCGAACTCCGTTTTAGGCGTTTTTGGTACCGTTGGAAAGCTTAGAGAGTGTAGAATCCAAATATGGCCAGAAAGAACACTTTTGAAATTATTATGAAGGTGTACTTCAGTACCCTCTAACTGGTCACTTTTTTTTTCTCTCTTTCTTCTCCTAACTTGTTCATTTGAAGCCCAAATCGTGTAGTGAATAAGGTGTCGGCGGAAAGCTTGCAAAGTCTCCTATCCAACAACGATCACATCTCATCAAGGAGTGTAACACTTGCTTCCTAACTTTCCAATCCGAGCCCCATTTCTAATAATCGAGATGTTCGTCGGGGGAGAGTTACGAAGGAAGTGACTTTTGTATTTATGCTTTTATTATATTTTTGAGCAAGCCCATTTTTTGTGATGTTCAGTGGTCTGGGTTCCTTTCTATAAAGATGTTATACTATATAGCTTACTTTTTTCAAAATTTGGACCCTTTTTGCAACCAAAATTTTGCTTGTCAGTGCCTAGCCCAGTTTGAAAAAATTGAAATCCTGTCCACCCTATTGATGTTAGATTGTTTCATGCCTAGTTGAGTGGATGATCGGGCTTGAACTCTTGTTGCTTTTGACCCTTTTTCCTCCACCTTAGCTAACCACACCGTGGCACATCACGCTTTAATAACCCGAAACTGCCTAGCCTCCTAAGCCTTGCAATAACCTATCCTAGTGTCGTTGACTACCTTTAATAAAGTTATGACCCCATGAAAAGAAGGCCACTGTGTCTTCCAAAAAGAAAAAGAAAAGAAAAGAAAAGGAAAGAAGAAAAATTATGACGCTTGCCTTGAAAACCCGAAAGTACGGTCCAAGGGGCATATGCGAAAGCCTTTAAAGCCCGGTGCCCTAAGTCAACCTGGTCGGGAGCCACAGATTTAGTGCTCGCTACATGGGTGGATAGGTGGAGCTGAAAGAGTCAGAGGTGGCCGGAGTCTCAAATCATTCAAAGTCCGGTGAAACCTCAAGAGTTATTAGTGGCCTAAAGATCCCTGCGATCAGCGCCCTGCCTTAATCGTCGGGAGTCACCTGCACCCACGTTACATGGACTTTCAGAATTCAACCTCAAGATTGCACCCTACAAATACAAAAAGAGTCAGGAATAAAAGGGTCCCGACGCCATTTAGGTTGGTTAGCAGTTAGGTTGTGGCAAGAGCTTAGGTCAGTGGAGAGGTCATGGGGCTTTATCATGAGAACCGATCAAACAAACACTTAGATTTCGTGGAAGTTTCGTTGATTCATCGAGATGGAGGCTCTTTGATACTCAATTTTGTATGGCATTCACTCTCTCAAGATAATTTATCGACAAGGCTTTGATGATTCTTACTTAGGGTTAGGCATTACTCATTCACAACCTTTGGAAATATAATTTTGTGGAACATTATTTTCTTTGCGTATTGCCAGATGCTCTTTCTTTCTTTCTTTCTTTCATTGTTAAGGGACTAACAATGTGTAGTTAGTGTGATTAGTGCCCAAAAAGTGCTATTTTGACTCCTATTTATTATAGGTTTTAAGTGCTTTTTGTATACTAATCATTCTAATTAACCCAATTTACACATTGTTGTCCCTATTATCCTACTGATTTACTATGGGCAAATTTGCGCTTTTGTGCCTATCAGTGCCAAAATTGTTGAGTCGATCCAAGGCAAAGAATTCGAGTCAAGTCAAGATTTGGCATCGTGAGACCGTAAGGAAAGAAGAGCAGAAAATGCAAGAAAATGGCATTGCGACTTTGGTTCCCGCGAGCACTGCAGGCATCCTACGAAAGACCGGTTTCAAAGAGCTTCGTTTCTCCCCGCATTTCACGCCGCTTTTTTGTTACATTTTTTGTTTCTTCCTATTTGGTCCTTGTAATATAAATGTTTTTGTTGTTTTTGGTATTTACTTCTGTTCTGGTGGCTATATAGTTTGCGCTCTTGTATACACTGTTAAAGGGACGCTTTTGCCGCGGAATAAAAATTGGTGGCTCCAGCCCCGCTTTCTTCTTTTCTCCCATTTTCTCCTTTTCTAGCACTCACCACCATCTGAGGACAACTCAGAGGATGCTTAAGAATTCCTCTTCCCTCCTTGAAGAGGAGGGCTATTGGCTTGATTTGAGGTAAACTAACGGTCCTCTGTTTTTAACGTAGACATTTATTTTCATTTATGTTCCTATCCTTCACTCTAGGTTTAAATTCCTAGGATACATCTTGATCAATTGTGTATTTGGCAATCTTTTTTAGGTTCATTGGATGCTTATTGTTAGGATCTGATATCCATTAGTTAGTTTCTATTTGCTTATCGTGAGATGAGTCCAGGAGGTAGGCTTTCAATTGGCCGGGACCAAGGAATGTTCATAAATGTCGTCTTTTCAAAAGGGAAATCATAGGTTTAGTTTTTAAAGCTAATGAAGATCCGGTTCGGGAAATGACTATATGTCATCCTCCCCAACGCGAGGAAAGACCCGAGGAAATGTCGGGTCAGCTCTTTAAAACCCTAAACCAAAGGGTCCGACACTTCAAGAGTGCTCTATTTACATTTTTTTTTAACTTGTTTTCATTTTCAGTTTTAAATAATCAACTCCCTTGTTTTTAATTTTCAAAATCCAAAAATCCAAATTAAATTCACCGCTTAAGCACTTCAATCAAGAATATTTGTACAAAGAAAAACCCATCCCCGAAGTTCGACCTCTAGAACCAAGGCTTATACTAAAGAGCTTGACTATGACAAGAGGAGGAAATTTAGATATAAATATTGCTTATCTAGATCACCATAGCCTGCAGGCACGAATCACAAGGCCATAAACACTACAAATCAAACCACAAACCGACCATAAATAGCCATAAAACAACCATAAACTCGTAAAAAAACAACAACAGCCATTAAACATGCTAAAATCCGCCAAACAAATTTCTTAAGGCGTAAAACATAGCCAAACAACCGAAACCATCATTTGAACATGCAATAAACACTCGATACATATCAACTCCACAAATCGAAACAGAATAGGCCATAAAATGGCCATAAAACGCACCAAACATCCTTTTAAACAATCTAAAAATAAGCCAAACAGCCCCTTAGGGCAGAAAACAGAGCCAAATAGCCCCTAAGGATGGAAATAGAGCCAAATAGCCCTTAAGGGTGGAAATAAACCAAAGTAAGAAGAATCCTTACTTCTTGGAGCGTAGTAGAATGGTAGGAGGTTTCGAGAACACCTCATAAACCCGAAAACTTTGATTTCTCCCCAAATCTCTTCCTTTGGATCTTTAGTGAAATCCTCATTTTTATACACACGCATAGCCCTCTTCGAGGCGATGAACTTTAGTTCTCAGCTTGACGACCCGACCGTAAAATTGCGGATCGCCGAAAGAAAGCTTGAAGCCTCTTCCTCCCCTTTCTTTCTCTTCTCACGTAAAACCCAAGAGAAAAAATGGGATGTTATGCCAAAATTTTCCTTTTTTTTGTAACCCTATTCACACTTTAAAACACTAAGCCCACTCATACCACGTGTCCACGACTGCTCTGGTCATATTTTTGCCTCTAAACAATTTATTTCACATGATTCGAAAGGTTCAAATTATTTTATATGAACTTTATTTAAATTATTTCAACTTTTAAGATTTTCAAAATCTCGTTTTATTTTTCAATTACCAGACACTGTCATTTCGAAAATCGTGAAAATCCCAATTATCTCGTACTCCCACGAAATTGCTTGGGGTAATCCAGATTTTATGAAACGAATCCAATGACAGATCTATTTTGTCACCCGAGATCTAGAAATTTTATGTGCAAAATATACCGAGAGGCAATTTTCTTGCTTTTGCCATTTTTAAAAATTCAAATTTACCCATGTTTACATTCTCCACCCCTTAGAAGAATTTTATCCTTGAATTCACACACACACACAATCATATGCATATGCAATAGTCATTTTAATATCAAATGACTAAAAAACATACCTTCATCCTCAAATAAGAAAGGATAATTGGTAATGAGGTGTATTCGCCCCATGTCGCTTTCTCCACTCCCTGCAGGTCGCATAACAATTCTGATTAGCCCCATGGTCTTACCTCTTCGCAAACCTAATGTCGGTTATCCATGATACGTGATTACCCCAGACTCAAATTATACCCTAGTAGTTTTATAACATGTAGGGTATAATGGAATAAATTGGTATTTCCTTAAATTTAATAGTTAATCGTGAAAGAGGATATAACCGGAATATTAAAGAGTCAAGGTAAATTGGCAATTGCTAATTAAGGACCCAAAGACAGCAAACAAGAAGATTATATGCCATTGTAGATTGTGATAAGTTGATTGTCAAATTTAATGAAGTAGAACTAAAGTGCAAGGGACAAAAAACTTTAAGTCAAAATGATGAGACAGAACTTGTCTCTACAGAATTTAATTCTCTATTTTTAGGCTAGGGCTAAGGAGACGGCATCAGTTGTGTGGGAGGAGACCAAATTAGTTTTGCTCAATCCATTGTTCTTGACTCTCTTAGTTCCAAGCAAGAGGAGGAAAGAAGGAAGAAAGGAAGAAGGAAGCAAAAAGCTCGATTTGGAAGTTTCAGGCTATCATAAGTTAGGGAAAAACATCCTAACTCCCATTATTTATGTTTTTTCTTTGGTTTTGAGGATTGGCTTGGATCTTGTTTAGTTTTGGGTTGGAATTATTGATGATAAGGACGAAGTGTGTAAGAGACATAAAAAGTATTTTAAGGGAAGTGTTGTCAATTTCCTTAAAACTGGTGTTTTCTTTTGGCCATAACCTTTCTGAACCTCCAAATTTGATGATTCTAGTTGAAGATGAAACCTACAGAACCCCGGAGCTACAAATGTCTAGAATAAGCGAGACTAAAATCACCCTTTAAAACTACTGAAAAAGAGTTTTCACATTAAGATATGAATTATGTCCCCCTATGGGAGTAGTTCGTATTTGCTTGCACCATATATTGGGTCATATTATGAGTCCAAATAGGGGTGAATCAAATCTACTGAAATTAGACGCAAAAGAGTATCTTTTATTATTATGAAAGTATGGTCACATAATGTCTCTATTGTTCCTAGAACTTTGTCTGGTGAGAACACAATATTGTCCTTGAAAACTATTCAGGAACAGTGCGGAATGTTTTGGACATATCTCCTAATTTAAAGATCCAAATGACCGGATCTGTGAGCCTTTGGAAACTTAAGACATAGAAGAACACGCATTTTGTTAGAAGATGCTTTGTCTAAAGCCTTGTTCTTGATTACGTGCCCACGATGGTATCACGAATCAACAAAATTTATATCATAGGGTTCCTATTTAAATGTAAGCTATTTGATATAGTGGTCCCCAGGTGAACTTCGAGGATGGGCTTTCTTCATGCGAAGTAGTCATAGTTGACTAATGGTGAACTTCACTTTGGATTTAGGTTTCTTGTAAAAAAATGAGGTTGATGGCTTGAAAAACCATAGCGTGAAATAAAGTGTAAAGAAATCATGAAGTTCCATTCACTTTGGGCTTAGTTTCTAAGCTTGTGCATAAAGTCCTGTTGATTCATTTCCTCGCGTTGGAGAGAGGATGACCTATAGTCATTTCCCAGGCCGGATCTATGTTTAGCCATAAAGACTAAACCACAAAGTTTTTCTCCTAGTATACAACATTTTTTAACCATTAATATTTCTAGCGATTAAAGCGGCCCTTGGATCAACACAGGAGAAAATAAATGGTAATAAGTGCTTGTCGATGGATCTAGCAATAAGTATCCATTGAGCCTTGAAAGCTTGCCAAGTACTAGCCACTCAAGGTACACCACAGGGATTCAAACCTAACGTGAGATGCGAAGCGTAAATGATAGTAAATCACCTGCGCGTTGGCGTGGGGAGGCGGTCGCACCTCAAACTTCCACGTGTACTCCTCTTGAGGATGAGAGGGGTTTAGCGAGAGCATCCGCCAAGGTTGTCATCATCAGCAAAGGGGTGTTTATTCAGTTAGAAAATGCGAGAAAGGGAAAAATGAGAGAAAATCACACATGGAAGTGAAAGCGAGGCTCAATTTATTGATTGATGGATTGATTGATTTTATAGAGCAGTGAGGCTTATATCTTTGCTGGTGAAATTACAAAAAGTATAAACGACAAAATTACATTGAGGCGATTTTGGTGAAACCAGCGTCAGCAAAAGTGGTGACAAGTAAACGAGGTAAAAGTGCCAAAAAATTTCGCGGCTGCGAAATTACGAATTCTTGAAATTCCTACGATTCTTGAAAGTTCGCGACCTTTGCAAAAATCTTTGCAATGCTTTCGCTCTTTCCTACGTATTTTAGCTCCGATTGTATGTCTTACAACATGCACGTACGGCAGTTGGCTCGGGTTCTTTGTGTTGCAAGATTGGCTTGAAGAAGATAATGCTGGGTGTAATTGGCTATAGCTCTGAAAATATCCTGATATTTTATATATGATTAAGCAGTATATACCAAGGGACCTTAGCGTATCAATTAAGGTTATTTAATTTGATTAGTACAAAAAAAAGTGCTCAAAAACTGCAATGAAACCGAGACTCAACTTGAAGTATTATTTGAGCCTTTAATCACTCCCCAGACACATTGCTAGTCCCACTTAGCAACTGACAAAAAGGAAGACGAGGCAATTTATGCTCATCTGCAAAGGAATGGTATTTTAAAAAGTGTATGGATAAGTAATCTTTTACACCCTCGATTGACTAATTGAGACCTGCCTGACATAACTTGACTTGGGAGAATAAATGCCGCTCTGGGTTGAGTTTTTAGAAGAGTATCTCCTGGGAATCAGCTTTAAACTTCCCTTTGAAATCTAAGAATGTTTGTGTGATCGGCTTTCCATGATAACTTTCTTAAATTGTCTCTCCCCGACCAAGCTGCGCGAATCCTAGCACATTGACCAACTAGTAAATCTAGTTCCTTTTTTTTTTTTTTTCATTTGTATTGTAGGATGCAATCTTGAAATCGACCTCACGAAAGTCCATTATGTAGCAGGGTCCCGGTGACTCCTGACCTGACTAAGGCTTGGGGCATCCAAGTCATGAGGATCTTTCAATACTAACTCCCTCGGGTTTCACCAGGACCGAATGAATTTGAAATTCCGGCACTACGACTCACTAAGCCTCGCCCGTTCACACCCACGTGTAGCGAGCCCAAGTTGGTGTCCTGACTTGACTAAGGCTTAGAGCAGGGCTTTAAGACTTTCGTAGTAAACCCTGTTGGGCCCAGTACTCGAGTTTCAAGGTAAGCGTCGCGGCTCTTCTCTTCTCTTTTCTTTTTCTTTTCTTTTTCTTTTTTCTTTTTCTTTTTTAACTTGGAAGACTTCATTGGCCTTCTTTTACGGGAACCATAACCTTTTACAGTAGTCAGTGGCCCAGGGTAGGTTTGCCATGATAAGCGAGTTATGGAGTTTCTCATTTATTAAGAGCTGATGTGCACAGTGTGTGTAGCTAAAGGTGGAAAGAAAAGATTGAATGCGGGGAGACTTCAGCGACCAATCACTTAATCATGCATGGAGCCAATCTATTATCTCAATATTAGCATTGAAGGGTGTTTCAATTTTTTCAACTTCTTGGGCTAGTGAAACCAAAAAATGGAAAAATTGTTGCAAATGAGTTAAGCGAAGGTATCGTGTGTAGCGATTGTGTGTCACTAAATTTTCAGCTTTACGAAAACAACTTTCAAAAATAGCGAAGCATCTGAATGGGCTTTGCTTACACGTGTAATGAGCTTTCAAAAAGTGTAAAAAATCTCCTCGACAGTGTGCCATTGACATGATGGGGTGTGGATTGAAGTTAGTGGAGAGGTGCTACCTTCCTCGGTTGAAAGTGGTCGATTAGAGGCTCGGCTGGACGGGCTGAGGAATGGCTGTGGTGGGTAGCGGCTGTTGCGGTTGCTAGGGCAGTCGAGGAGTTTATGTGGGGGCTGAGGTGGAGGGGCCTTGATCTGTTGGGTAGGAGCAGGCTGGGCTCAGTAGCACTCTCTTTGGAGGGGTTGCTCCTCGGCGAGGAATGTCCCGGCGGTGGTCTCGGTGGGCTCGGAGAAGTGGAAGGTGAAAGATCGTGGCATAGGCGCCGCGGATCGGCTGAGTGGGATGGCCTCCTGATGCGACGGCGCTCGATCGAGGGCTCATCGAGGGAAGCCGGATATGCTCAGGCACGACATAGAAGTCTCACCGGGGGCTTGCAAGGGAGGCGTGGACTCGGCTAAGTGGGCTCACGATGGACCTTGTCCTCAGTAGACAAGGAAGTCATAAGCTCTGGTGAAGTGAACCACCGAAGCCTCCCGAGATGCGATATAGGGCTTCTAAGATGGCTCCTCCTCTGGGAACTATATGGCGGAGCGGGAAAGGTCGTAGCGGAGTGCCCAGTGCATAAGGCATGTCTGGTGGGGTGCCTCTGAATAGAAGCCAGTCCCGGTGGTAGTCCCAGGAGAGAAGGCGGACCATCTCCTGGGGCAAGAGTGGTGGGGAAGCGGCGCACATAGCGGCCGAGTTGGCGAGGACCACCGGTAGATTGAATGTAGCGGCGATGTCTGAGGCCCAAAGTATCCCTGGCCGACCGTCGATGGAAAAATGAAGAGTAGTTGGGTTGGACTCGCGCCTGGATGTCATTGTGTGGTAGAACTACATTGACCACGGAGGAATGGCCGTGGGGTGTCGTAGGCGATAAAAGTGCCTGCGATAGGGCATGTCGAGTCTCCGGGCCTAAAATTCTGTAAAAGGACGGAAGATGTAATAAACCTCATCATACGCAGGTCCTCCAACTGCGATCAACATTCTGGAATACAAAATTTGTAGTGGAAAAGTGGCCATAGGATGATGGAGGCAGAGGCAGGTCCCAAGGGCGGCTCCGTGAGGGCCTGATGGGGTGCGCGTGTGGCCGGGCTGGGTGGAGGGACTCTTACAGGCTCGAGTTGTGGGCTCTCTTGGATGGTAGGGCCCTCCGGGATGGCCTGGGATGTGGCGGAGAGGGACAGGTGGGACTGACCGGGAGTGTAGTATCTCTAGGGCGGGATGCGGCCTTGGGGATGGGAGCGGTGCGGTGTCAGCGGTGGAGGCGACCTGTGTGTTTCTTGGGCTTGGCGACGAGAGTAGTGGGCTGGAGGTCTGGCGGTGGAGGCGACGGGGTTGTAGCCGCCGGTAGGGGAGGGAGCAGAGCCTTTTGGGGCTGGAAAGTCTCTGCGTCCTCCGCGGGTCTTCGCCCATCTTTAGAGTCGAGGAAGAGGAGAAGAAATGGAGAGGGGGGCTTCAGAAACTGGAAACAGGATGTGTAATGAAAAGGAAAGAAAGAAAATGGGGGTTTTATAAGGGGAGGGGGGCAAATGAAAGGTCATGGCCAATTAATGGCCTTAAGTGCCTATTAAATGGCTGGTTCAAAAAGAAAGGAAAATTAATGGCGGGCGTAGGAAACGAAGGGTTTGCGCGAACCAGGGGAAGATGAGAAGTGGGGAGATGGAAACGGTGCGACCTGAATTTGCGACTTATGAGTTCGCAACACAGGCAAATTTCGAGAGGAAGAACACACATGCAAAACGAGAAGACTAAAATTATGAGAAAACAAACTTGTAAATGAGAATTTCAAAGAAAGAATGCTTGAGGAATCGAAAATCCTAAGCAGGCGAAAGTAAAAAGAAACGAGAATTTCAAAAACAAAATTTAGGGCTTGAAACTACGAAGCCCTCTATAAAAATTTGTATTTTTAGCAATCATGGAAGTCGGAGGAGGGGATCTCCTCCTTGTCGTTCAAAATGTTACCTTGCTTATGGCTTTTAGCCTTTGCTGAAATTAACCTTGAATACTCTGATCCCAAAGTTAGAGCAGGTCAACGATCCATTGGGATAAACCTCTGGATGGTGAATGGGCCGATCCGTCTTGATTTAAGCACTGCCGAGGAAGGAAGTGGAGCTTGGGTCGTAGATCAATACTGAGTCTCCTTGTTTGAAATGTTTCTGTTGATTAGTTGATCATCATACCTCTTGACTTATCTTTCTGATTTTGAGTTGAAGAGTAGGCATCATTCCTCGATTCTTCTGGCTCGTTGATAATAGAACTATTGAGACCAGCTACGGCATCGTATCAGGTTCAATTTCTTCACGCCCACCATGCACTATGCATAATCTCCGCAGGCCGGGTGACATGCTTTGCCCGTAAACTAGAGCGATAAGGGAGACATGCCCTTAATTGTCTTGTGAAAGATTACGTATGCCCACAAAGAGTCTACTTGACAGGAATGATCCTTTCGGTTAGAGTTCACCACTTTCATCGGTATTGTCTTGATCTCTCGTTGGCTAGCTCTGCTTTGGCCATTGATGCGAGGTGGTATGGGGTGGCTACTTGTAACTGACACCATACTTAGTGGGAGGCTCTCGAGGGTTTGTTGTAGAAATCGCGAGCCTCCATCACTAATTATGGTTTTGAGGACCCCCAGTCTGGAGATATATTCCAGCCAGGAATTTCAATGCCACCACGTGGTCTCACGCCTTCAGAGGCTGCTTGACCCACTTGGACACATGGTCCAGCTCCCGCCAAAATAGCCAGAATTGTCCCGAGGGAGGGAAGGAATGGTCCCATGAAATCGATCCCCATATGTCGAAAGATCGACTACGAAGAATTGGGTTTAGGCATCATGTAACGGAGAGAAACCTTCCCCCAACCTTTGGCATTTGTCACATTCCTTTTTATAGTATGGGCATCTTGAAAAGAGAGGGCCTTTATGTGGATCAGTTGACACCTTCTGTGGGTTTAAGGAAGCAAATGGCCTGCATGCATTCTCATGGCAATATAGGTATTCCTTGTTGCTCGCGAGCACACCTCACGATTATCGATCAACACGGTATTTGTCTGAAGGTTCTTCCCAATAATAGGGTGAATTTTACGAAGAATTTCTTGTCTTCCCTGCTTTCATATCTTGTTAACTCCACAGCAGCAGTAATTTGCAATGTGGGCATACCGGGGGAGTGCCTTCTCGACGCCGAGCGTGACTCCTCGGGGAACTCATCATTGATTGGAGGTTCTTACATGAGTGTTGTGTGCAATTAATCTCGATGAGTGATCGACCAACATTTCCACAACCTTTTTATTACCCCAATTTGCGAGGTTGAACTCTTATGACAAGAATCCATTTGATAAGCCTAGCCTTAACATTTTGTTGGTGAGGCGGATATTTCAAGGCTGAATGATTCGTGAATATTATTGCCATCCCGGCCAAATGACTAAGCTCGAAAATTGTCTAAGGTATGAATTACGCGGCGGCTCCTTACATGGTTGTGCTAATTCCTACGTCGTCATTTAGTGTCTTGCTCGCGTAATAGACCACATAAAGGCTTTTCTTCTTCCTTTATCAGGGAACTGCTCCAATGTTCAGTGTGATAACACATCGCATCACCTCGAAGAGTCTGCTGCGAGTTGGGGCTCACTATTGTTGATGGTAAAAAGGCTCGCTCCTCAGCTCTTTTGGCGGTCACAAATCCCCGAATAAATTTGGCATCTTTTTCGGCGATTTGTAGGAAACGCGGTTTTGAGAAGTCATGAACCTCTGTAGAACCTGCATGCCCAGGAATTGCCTCCGGTCTTGACATTTGTGGGGAAGCGGTTTGAAATTAAAAATCGATTTTGCCTTATCCTTGATTCCTTTTTCTGAAATAATATGCCCTAGTACAATTCCCTAACTGACCATAAAATGGCATTTTACCGATTATTCAGTTTTCTCTATGCTATGAAGGGACGAGTTTCGAGGTTGATTAGGCATTCTTCAAAACTCCCCTCCATAGGCGTAATGTGTCATCCATGTAAACCTCCATAATACGCTACACCAAATCCTTGAAAATCTTGACATACATGTTGAAATGTGTGAGGGCATTACATAAGCCAAAGGGCATTCTCTTTGTATGCATATCACGGCTTAAATGGGCATGTGAGCGTGGTCTTTTCTTTGGTCTTGCTTATTATTTCAATTTGAAAGTACATCATGAATAGCCATCCAATAGGAAAGCAATTAGAAGGGTTGTGAAATCCTCGAAGCGATCATGAAGGGTAGAGGAAGTGATCCTTCTGGTCATCATTTGGCCTTCTATAATCATCTGCCCTCGATAGCCCACGTGGTAAGGCGGGTGGGGCATCTCCTCTCCTTTTTGTTATGCCTTTGTGGATTTACCCAGATTTCTTAGGCACCACCTCTGGTTGACTCTGCTTGGTCTTTATCACGATATGGGAGTAGATGATACCGACCTATAAGGCTTAGGACTTATGCTCACCCTTCTTGCATATGTGGGTTTAGTCTTCCTCTGTGAACATATGCGACTTTGCCTCCTGTCTAGGTAGATGTGATGGAGTGCGAACTTAAATTTAATACCATTCAGTTGATAATCTTTCCACCTAGGGCTTGCTTGTTCTACGGGGTTATGCGTGACCACACTTCCTATGAAGTGTTGGGGATGGAAATAATGAATGGACACTCCTGCTCTTCGAATGACATATTTCAACTCCACGGGCAAGGTTTTAAGCTCGATTTCTAGGGCTCACTTATTCTACCTCGATACGTGGCTGAAAATTTCTTGTTTTTTTCTCCGGTGCCCACAGACGAGTTTCATGTCATGTGCTTCTTTGCCCTTGAATACTCATTGATTCTTCGATTAGCGCTCTGCGTCCCTCTTTGGTTAGCTTGTTCCTCCGGGATTGTGTGATGATGCAAGCTTCTTCTAGAAACATACGCTAGCGTGTGCTTGCTTTTGCTCGAGTGGAAGATGTTGAGTTCTGGGAGTCGTGTTTAGGATGTGAGTTGCATAACACCATTGATGATTAGTAATGGTAGAGTGGCAGAATGGTCTCCCAGATGATAGGTACATAGTGGCTCCTATTTGGCTCTTGGTTGTGTCGAAATTATGAAAATCTCTTGGATGGTAAATTTGTCCACTGTATTAGGACATCTTCCTTGTCCCCTTTGGTATCTTGAAGGTGCGATCTGTCTGCAGAGAGGCCGTGTGATGGAGGTGGGCTTTAGTTCTCCCAACCTGAGCTGCTTGTACATGGAATAGGGGAGGAGATTCACACTTGCACCAGTCTGCTTGAGTGCACTTTTCACGCAAGTGCCTCAATCAATGTCGAGATGGTTAGATGACCCCGGGATCTTTGTACTTCATTGGAGTCTTGCATTGGATATTCTTTCTTGACTTGTTCGATGAGAGGCCTTCTTGTCAACATTTCAACCCTCTTCACCGTACACAAGTCCTTCAAAATTTTTGCATAGGTGGGGACTCGTTTGATCATGTCATGTGGGGATCCCGATCTACTTGCCTCAAAGACTTCTAACATTTCACTGACACGGCCTTTTTAGCTTAAGGCTTGAGGGAAAGGCTGGGGTGTGCTATTTCTTCACTGCAATTCGCTTGATCACCACCTCCTCCGGTCTCGCGCTTTAACTTCCGGCCTTGTTTCATCAAGCTTGCGCCGGCCGCTTGAGCTCTTGCCACTTCTCAAATGTAATAATTACCTTAACTTCATCCATCCTAGAATTTGGCTCATTGAGGAGTCACTTCATGCAAATTCCCCTCGTATTCGTTGTATCCGAGAGGAATTTTTCCCGCACCTCGTTGCTGGCTGGATAGTCTCAGATTAACATCGTGTTGTCATATTTTTCGGAAATTTTAGCTTGCAAGTTGTCATGCTTTTGAGAAATTTCTGAGTGTAGGTTGCTCATTTTCTTATTGAGTGTGCTTTCCACCATGTCAATTCTTTGATTAGTGTTGTGACTAAAACATGTTGCACATTTATGCATTAGTTATGCATGCAAGATTATGACGTTATCACCAAAGGACTATTGTCTAATCCCCGGCAACAATGTCATAAAACTTGTTGATATTATACTATATAAACCACCAATCTCTTAGAGTAAATCCTTTTTTCAAAGTTGGTTTTGGTCCGACATTCCTCGCAAGTGCAATGTGCCGACAAGTAACAAATGGATTTAAGTCTATATCGATCCTACGTAGATCTCAAGAATTTTAAAATCAACTACCCCGATCACTCAATTTCAATATTATTTGGACAACAAATGATAGTATAATCCAAAGATTAAGGTGCCGAAAATTAAACGAACAAGAGGAAATTAACCTAACTATCCAACATATCGGAAAATAAAGAATAAAGAATAAAGAATTTCTAATAAAGAACTCGAATAATCGACAGTTATCCGGAGGACACATCAATAGAAACAGTTGATAGTGAACTATCGATTCCGTAGTTACCCCGATAAAAATTTCGATTAACTCAGCCAAAATCGGGTCTGCGTTGTAGTGCAAACTGATCTCTCCACACTTCACATTTCATTATTCACTTATGACCCGATTCTTCAATACAAGAATTAAATAACTACTTTAAAAGGGGATATCCTTAATCTCAAGTATTTTTCTCAATACTTCATACCCATTTTATGGATCAGAACCTTAGCTCCCAAGTTATCTGGCCACAAGGATATACAACTTCCGTATTGTTCTAAATTAGAATGCATCAACCTTCCTCGATTAGGACGCGCCTAACACGGATTAGTCTCACTATCCTAATTGAGGTGAACTCTTGCTTGTTTAAATAGATAACTCATTCAACTCGCTCTGATTTAAAGTGAGAAGAGGATTTATCTAAGTGAACTTACAAAGCTCAAAAGATCCCTAATAATGTTAGTATACCTTTCAAAGAAATGTACATTACCTCGTGAATGTCTTCCTTGTCACTCGGGAGGACCTCCTTGAAATCGCAGCAATGACGCAAATCTTAACTGCATAAGAAACTGATATTCATCCCAAGACAATAAACCCAAAACCGTAAGCAAATTCATTAACCTAAATTAACAAGCCGTAAACATTCTACAGAAAGATAAATTCTCACTATCATGTTCACTTAATGGAAGCCGGATTCCCACCACGGTTCACACGATACAAAGATTCCTCCGATCATAAGAATGACTCCGCAAATTGAAACCGAAATAATCGAATTCCGCAATTATTCGAACTTCAAACATTTCGTAGTAATTTGAAATAAATGAATTCTCGCATTCACTTCGCCAAACGATAAATATCCGGGGACTTAAAATACAAATCGAAAATAAAATACGAGAGTACACCGCTTCTAAAACGACGAAATGAAAAAAAATTAAGAAAAAAGAAAAGAAAAGAAAAAGAAAAATAAAGAAAGAAATGAGTTTTCAAATTATCCGTGATTCTCTCGCTCAGGCCGCTGCTTACTTTATCGAAATGATAAATGTGGTATTTATAGGGTTCCTAAATTGGGCCCTAATCCCAATGTAGCCTCATTGCGGATCAGAGTATCCAGCCCGTTATCGTTTCACGCCGCGATCAGCTTCCTTTGTCGTGATTATATCATCGAGGTCGCGACTCGATCCCACGCCGCGACTTCGCGCATAATTATATAGCCTTGATTTAGTCATTCTTGATGTCGCGACATCATCATCTTGTCTTCTAGCCTAATTTCTTTCTTTCTGATGTCGCGACATCAACCTTCGCCATGACTACTCTTTAAGGGATCCGCAGATTTCAATCGGTTGTTACGTCGCGACATCACTTTGATGTCGCGACATTGCTTTATGACTCGCAGATGACCTATGCGCTCGATGTCGCGACTCAATCTTTGTCGCGACATCTTGTCACGCCTCAGCGTGATTTCAATCCGCCCTTTTGATGTCGCGGACTTCGCAAGTCTCCACGGCCGTTTGATGTCACGACATCAAGTTGACCCCCTGCCTGCTTCGGGATGATCGCCAGGATGCGTCGCGACATCATGGCCTTGTCGCGACATCCATTCTAGTTCCTTGCGCTTTCATCGGTTGTCTGGCGTCGTGACATCGTGATGTTGTCACATACTCAAGCCTCCTCGCACTTTCACCGGTACTCAAGCTCCTTGAACGGTGTCTTCGATGTCGTGACTTCACCCTCATGCTCTCGCTTCCTTTAGTTGATCTCCTGATGTCACGACTTCGCATTAAGTCTCAGCCCAGAACAAATTGGTTCTCATGTCGCGACACAGCCTTCTCACGCGACATCACCTTTAATTTCGCTCCTTCTTCCGCCGCCTATATTAAAGTTCCCTCACGACATGCCTCAATGTCTCTTTAATCTTCCCTGAGGCTTCCGCACCAACCTGATCCAACAAATTTCACCTATCCCATATCAAACATCCGCCATTTCACATCATCGCGATTTTCTGTCCACTGTTGTCGTGATTTTCATTCTTCTGCTTCTCCTGCTAATTTATTATTCAAGAGTTCTTCATTTACTCTGTGATATTAAATATTCAATTTTAATCGAAAAATCAAAACAGTAAAAATGGACTAAAAGAGATGACTTTTAAGCTCATCAAACTCCCCAACTTAAAATTTTGCTTCGTCTCTGCTTAAGAAAAAGAAAGAATTGTTTATTCAAACAAAAGGACATTTTTCTCTGCTTTTATTTTACAAAGGGCATTCAATTTAAACTTAAAAGAACATTTTCGAATCTGGAATTAAAAATATTACAATTATTTCAAAATTCAGTTTAAAATGAAGGAATAGAGCATGGTATACTTCTATTACAAAATCACCTGATAAACTAATGTATGTAAACAGTTCATTATTCAAGTCTTGTTTGTGTGTGTGTGTGCGGTCAAAGAATCCTTCTCAATCTTGTATTACTTTTACCAATCTCCTCGAGGTTTTCTCAAACTTTTTATCTGTCCTATATGCTGGTTTTTCATTGATCTCCACTAATGTAGGTGATTCCAACCTTCAAAATCAATCAAAGTCTTTGGGCTTGTAATGTTAGGCTTGGGTAATGGGTAGGATGGAAGAATTTTTGCAAGATTACCCCCGATCCTTTCTTCTCGCCTTTCTTCCTTATAGTTCCTCTAAATATCTCCTCAAATTTTCATGTTTGGGACATCTCTTTGATTTCTTCAAATTCGTAACTCCGTATGCCCCCTATTTTTCACTCTGTAATTTCACCGGGGATTTTTCGCTTGTCACCATTTAAGGATAGTGCAATGTTTTAACCTTTTGTAGTTTCTAACACTCTGCTAACTTTGGGTTAGTAGCTCCCATACCTGTATGGCATTAGGTACCAGTGTTGAAACACCCCTAAGAACTTAATTGTTCAAGAGAGTTAGGGCCAAGATAGAATCCTATCCCGGGGTTTCCTTTTCTGTCATTTTTCGCTTCTTGCCTTTTTTTTTTTTTTTTTTTTGAGTTTCTCAAAATATACTCCCCAAACTTCATTTCTTCCTTCCTCTTGAATTCCCGGGTAATCATAGGTTTTTTATCAAGAATTGGTGTCTTAGGGATGAGTCTGTGGTTTTAATGTTTATTTTTCATCAAGAATAGCTTGTTGGCTCAATTGGGTTTGAACTACCGTATATGCATCAAAGATATGAATAGGGATAGCTAGAATGGCCTAAACTGCTCAAGAATGGCTCAGATTACTTCTTTGCTCGCTGTTTTCAACTAGGATTTCGCCTTAATCAATATTCAAACAAGTTCTGTGGACTATGGATTATAATTCCCAGTCTCTTAAAATTTTCCTAATTTCAGACAAAATTTCAAGGGTGCTGTTGACCGAGGTGTATTATTTCCTTCAAGACTTGTGCTTATTTACTGTATAAATACATTAGCTTTCCAAAAGTTTTGTTATATAAGTAACCAGTTTCTTCATTTTTCAACCCAAACTGAACCTGAACAACAAGTGCATATTCTACATTCCAGCCACTATTCATGCTCTCTATTCATTTTAGATAACCGAACAAATCGTAAATGTTATTTTGATGTTAACTTAAAATAAACTATTATAAAAACTAAATCACATACATCATGATCACAAACTGAAATCACCGTAAACTTTATTCAAATATCAAAACGATTTCGATATTACAAAGAATTATTGATTTACAATGTTCGGGCATCTCGACTTGAGAAAAACTTTCTATTTCCATCCTAAAACCTATATCTTCTTCATGGCTGCGCCCCGCTTCAAAATTTGGCTCACTGCATCTTGAGCTCCTAGTGAGCGATCTCTACTGCTAATAAGGTCGTGGCAACACCAGCCGCCTCTACCGCTCCTGATGAAACCATGCTTTTATGAACAAACAAGAGAATCGGGGTTTGTTTTCCAACTCCACTCATTCCATAAAACAAAGGTTTTCACTCCCTGAATCTTCCCTCGCTTCTCATTCTCCCTTCCCTTCATTCTTTCGTTTGTTTCTAATTCTTGTTCTTCCATCCTTTTATAATGAGTTGTTTCTCTTGGGAAGAACAAAGTCATTTATTATTTCTTCAATTTTCTATGGGAATATTAAATGACCTTATTCCTCGCCTCGATCACATTTTTTAACTAAGACTTTTGGCTTTCAATGGGAAGTTGGATCAAGTTTCATGGTCTTTATTCTCCTCTAATTATGCCTCTTGAAACCGAAAATACCCTGCGCTTTAGTTAGATCAAGATGTAAATTGCTTTCTCAAAGATTTAAGACCATTTATCCTTTCTAAATTGACAAATTTGGGTGACTTGTAGTTCGATGCAGTTAACTGAGACTTGACACTGAGTTCAATGTAAGGACATTTTCCTTAAAGACAAGATACTCGTTGTTGGACTTTTTAAATCCGGACATTAATTGCTGGATGTCATGACTTCAGATTTTCATGTTATGACCTGAAATTCGAAGTCACAACCGGGAATGTTCTCCTATTCCTAGATTTCGAGGATGACTAAATTTTTGTCCTTTTGACCTTCTTTTCCATTTATTATTCTTCACACTCCCACATTATTGGTTGATTCTCTCGGACCAATGTTATGTCTCAAAACAACAAACAATCCAAATAGCAAAGAATATCACGCCTGTTCAATGTTATTCAAAAATAACTGTTAACTTATTCTATTTTTATCTCAGAGAAATGGACACCTCATAGTCAATACACATTCCACACAAGATAAAAATAATCCCCCAAACTTGCAATCTTGTTACTTTAAAATATAAGATCCTAATCACTTAATTCAACTCAAATGCAAGTAAAATAAAGATAGGGAAAGAGAGAATTTCCTTTGTTTCAAATATGTAATTTAAATTTTTCTCAAACTGAGATCTTAGAGGTTCTTCTTTCTCGTGCACCTTCATTCTTTTCCACAATTTCGCTTCTGTTTTTAGCCTTTAGTTGACTTCCCTTTATTCATCCAATGTATCAATGCATCCAGCTTGGCCTCTATGGCTGACAATTTGTCCATCACATTCATTCTGCTCTCTTTAGCATTGCCATTTCTCTTTGAAAATTTAGATGAGCTAATGTTGTATTCAGCAAGATCTTTCCTATCAGCATACATGTTCTCACTTTCCCCATGTTTAGAATTAGTAATTTCCTCGTTGTTTAGGAATGAAGGGGTGGGGTAAAGAATTTGTTGAATAAGCTCTCACGCCCTCCCATGTGCTAACAGATTCATATGGCAGTGAGTTAAACCATGTTGCAAAATGTATATTCAGAAGAGAATGGGAACAATCAGAAATTAATAACTTCGCTCCACACCATCCATCTTATCAAAGATAGCCTTCCGAGTGAATCTTCCTGTGTGCTTATTTGGATTTTCGCATGGCCAAGAAACTGATGCCGCTGACCATTGTAATTAGTGGCTTCTGCTCGAGCTCAAAATCATTAGCACGATTGATGGTCGTTCCATTGCTAAATATTTATTGTGGATGAATGAATTCCATAAATTCTCCATAGTGTCATGCCTTGAGGTCTTTTGTTTGACATTCCCGGGTTGGCTACACCATCTAATCCTCTATCTGTCATGGCTGTATGAGCTGTCTTCCTGAAATCAAGGTAAACTCAGATCAATAGGATTAGCCTAATCAACAAAAATTTTCAATATGGGTTGTTAAAGATCAGTGGCTAAAAGAGTCACTGCTTGAAACGCTATTTTTGTTCTTTTTCTTTTAAAAATGTCCAAATTAATATTTCCTTCTTTTGTCTGAATATTGATTTATTAAATTCTTTCTGATCCAAGAATCCGCTCATAAAACTTGTCAGACCAAAACATGCTGCACATTTATGCATTAGTTATGCATGCAAGATTATGACGTTATCACCAAAGGACTATTGTCTAATCCCCTGCAAGAACAATGTCATAAAAACTTGTTGATATTATACTATATAAACTAATTAATCTTTAGAGTAAATCATTTTTTCAAAGTTGGTTTGGTCCGATATTCCGCAAGTGCACAGTCGATAAGTAATAAATGGATTTAAGTCCGCATATCGATCCCACAGAGATCTCTAAGAATTTAAATCAACTACCCCGACTACTCAATTTCAATATTATTTGGACAACAAATGATAGGTAGATCCAAAGATTAAGGTGTCGTGGAAAATTCAAACGAACAAGAGGAAATTAATCGAACTATCCAAATATACCGGAAAACAAAGAATAAAGAATAAAGAATTTCTAATAAAAGAACTGAAATACCGAATAGTTATCCCCGGAGGACACATCAATAGAAACAAAGTGATAGTGAATCCATCGATTCCCGTAGTTACTCCCGATAAAATTTCGATTAACTCCGCCCAAAACTGGCCCAAGGCGCTGTAGTGCAAACGACCTCCACACTCACATTTCATTATCTACTTATGACTCCGATTCTTTCAATACGTGGAATTAAATAACTACTTTTTAAAAAGGGGACATCCTTAATCCGGGTATTTTCTTTGCAATACTTCATACCCATTTTATGGATCGTAAACCTTAGCTCCTGCTATCGCTGCAGCAAGGATATACAACTTCGATTGCCTCTCGAAATTAGAATAGATCAAACTTTCCTTGATTAGATCACAAATTAACACGGATTAGTCTCACTATCCGAATTGAGGAACTCTTGCTTGTTTGGAAGATAACTCATTCAACTCACTTTATTTCAAGTGAGAAGAGGATTTATCTAAGTGAACTTACAAAGTTCAAAAGATCCCTAATAACAAAGTTAGTATACTAAAGAAATGTACATTACCTCGTGAATGTCTCCCCGTGTCACCGGGAGGACCTCCTTTGAAATCAGCAATGACGCAAATCTTAATCTGCATAAGAAACTCCGATATTCATCCCAAGACACAAACCCAAAAAACCGTATAAATTCATTAATCAAATTAACAAGTCAGAACATTCTACAGAAAGATAAATTCCGACTATCATGTTCACTTAATGGAAGTCGGATTCCCCACCATCGACCACACGATACAAAGATTCCTCCGATCATAAGAATGACTGCAGAAATTGAAACTCAAACAATCGAATTCCAGAAATTTGTCTCAACTTCCAAACATTTCGTAGTAATTTGAAAATAAATGAATTTCTCGATTCAAATTTCGCCAAACGATAACATCCAATATTCGTAAAATACAAATCGAAAAATAAAAATACGTAGAGCATAATCGCTTCTAAAACGACTTTAAATGAAAAAAATTAAGAAAAGAAAGAAAAAGAAAGAAAAATAAAGAAAGGCACTGAGCTTTCACTATCCGCACTCTCGCCTCGTGGGCCGCCAAGCTACATCGAAATGGATAGCCGTAGATTGAGAACCCAAATTGGGCCCTAATCCTGAATGTAGCCTCGCCGTGGATCTGTGAGAGATCTGTGCCCGTTATCGTCTCACGCGATTTCAGCCTCTTGTCGTGACATCGAGGTCGCGACCAATCCCACGTCGCGACTTCGCCGCACACTATATAGCCTGATTTAGTCATTCTTGATGTCGCGACATCATCATCTTGTCTTCTCAGCCTAATTTCTTTCTTCTGATGTCGTAGCGACATCACCCTTTGTCGCCGAATTTCACCTTTACGGATCTGCAGATTTCAACTGGTTGCTTCTGATGTCGCGACATCACTTTGATGTCGCGACATTGCTTTATGACTCTGCAGATTTAATCTATGCGTTCCTGATGTTGCGACTTCGATCTTTTGTCGCGACATCTTGTCACGTCTCTAGCAGATTTCAACTGTCCTTTTGATGTCGTGACTTCACAAGTCTCCACGGCCGTTTCTGATGTCAATGTACATCAAGTTGACCCTCACCGCTTCTCGTATGATCGCTGTGATGTCGACATCATGCCTTGTCGTGACATCCATTCTAGTTCCTTGCGCTTCTTCAATGGTTGTTCCGATGTCGCGACATCGTGATGTTGTCGCGACATGGGCCTCAAGTCTCCCGCAGACCCTTTCACTCCGGCATCAAGCCTTGAACGTGTCTTCAAGGTCGTGACTTCAACCTCATAGCTCAAGCCTCTTTAGTTGATCTCCTCTTGATGTCACGACTTCAAGATAAGTCTCGCCGTAACAACTGCGGGTTCTTGATGTCGCGACATCGCCTCTCTTGTCGCGACATCACCTTTAATTTCGCTCCTTCTTCCGTCGCCATATTGTGTTCCCCGTCACGGATGCCCAATGTCTCTTTAATCTTCCACTTCGAGGTCACAACCTCGAACCTGGACTGCGGTAACTAAGATCGTATCAATAGTTCAAAGAAATTGCTTTTATTTCGCTCTACTATTGACTCCGCATTTTTATCCACTTATTGTCGTATTTTTCTATCTTTCTCGCTTCCTTCCCCGTTTAATGACAAATCGGGTGAGTTTCTTCATAATTTCCGTATATTAAATATTCAATTTTAACAAAAAAATCAAACATAAAAATGGACTAAAAGAGATGACTTTAAGCTCATCAATTAGCTTGGGTATCGCCTTGTTCCTCCACAAAGTTACCCACCACCTTGCTCAACTTCTGTATAATAGCTTCGTCTAATCGAGATGAAGATGGTGGTGCATGTGGTTAAGTCGAGGACCCATGTCGCCAAGAAGATGAGGCACATAGGGAGGAGGTTTTGGTTTCTAGGAGAGATTTGGATGGTTTCTCCAGTTGAGGTTGTAGGTACTACGTATGGGGTTGTATGTGCTTGTATCAGCCCACCGCATTGGCTTGTTTAGCCACAAAAGTCCCCACCGGGCGAACATTTAGGCAATGCTCTCCTTGGTGCTCAAGTGGACCGACAGTGAAGCACGATTGGTTAGGGCGTGATGCCTCGCCATCGTCGGTGACCATGTTGATTCCTCATTTCAAGCTCTTCCAACCTCCTAGTCAAGGTGGACAACTTTGCTTTCGTCTCCATGTCCTCCCGAGAGCGAGATGGTGCCTCCCTTTGATTTGGTGGTGGCCTCATCCTGTCTGTCTCCCTAGGATTTGGCTCATCCCAAGCTTTGGAGGTTTCAGCTACATAATTGAGGAAGTCCATGGCTTTGTCTAGATTCTTGCTCAGGAAGTCCCCTCCACACATGGTCTCCAATAATTACTTCATGCCAGAAGACATTCCATCATAGAAGTGGTTGACCAACATCCATGTATCAAAGCCATGGTGTGGGTATGCACTGATGGTTTCCATATATCTCTCCCAAGATCGTAGAACTTCTCTCATTATCATGGGCCGTAAATGTATAAATTTGCCTCTTCAAACTGCTGGTCCCGCGGTGCACTAAAGAACTTTTTCAAAACTTCCTCGCCGCAGCAACGACTTGGATGGTTCCCTTGTCAGAGAATTGGGCCAAATTTTGGCTTTGTCTTTGAGGGTTAAGGGAAAGGCCTTCAACTTAAGCAGATCCATATCAATTGCACCCTCCTTGAAAGTTGTGCAAACTTCCTCAAACTCTCGGATGTGTGTGTATGGATTCTCATTTTCCATACCATGGAAGGTTGGGAATAGGGGCACTAAATAAGGCCTGACGACTACATCTTCTATAAGAGGTACAATGCATGAGGGTGCACTCACCCTTGGTGGGAGTATATGGTCCCTCATTGACATGTAGGCATTGGGGTTTCTTGGTATCCCCTGTTGACTTTGTTGCTCCTCAGGTGGAGACTTCATTTGATTACTATGTAAACTGACTTCACACCTCGTTTCAGACACCTGTTCTTCTAGCTTGCCCGTTAAAGTAGCCCTATCCTAGTGTTGCATAAAGTCCTAGGAACACAACACAAAACAGTAAGAAACCAAAAACAAGGCTACCAAAAAGGGTTATAGTTGGTTAAACTTAAAACAAAGAAAAACTGGGTATGCACAGTATAAACATTCAATTTCCCCTGCAGTGAACTGTAAATGGGGAATAATGGTAAAATAAAAAAGGAATGAGAATTCACCAATACTTCAGGATGTGGATCAAGCAAGTTCAACAAATTTCACCACACTACGACACCATCCCCTAAGAGAACGGCGCCATTTGATTCAAGGCACAAAAGAGGTGCAAATTTTAATCAACAAAATTTATATCCTAGGGTTCCTACTGCCGTAGCAAAGCTACTGTAGTATAGTGGTCTAGGGTCGAACTCAGGGATGGGTTTTCTTCATGCGAAGTGAGTCACAATTGACTGAAAATGGTGTTTCCACTTTGGATTTGGGGTTTCTTGTAAAAACAATGAGGTTGATGGCTTGAAAAACCGTAACTGTAGGGAAATAAAGTGTAAAAGAAATCCTCAAGTTTCAACATCGGGCTTAGGGTTCTAAGGCAACAATAATGTCCTCGGGTCATTTTCCTCTCGTTGGGGAGGATGACCCATAGTCATTTCCCGAACTGGATCTATGTTTAGCCATAAAGACTGAACCCTAAAAGTTTTTCTCCTAGTATACAACATTTATTAACCATTAATGTTTCGGCAAGAAACCGCCTGGATATAACCCGCAGGAGCAAAATAAATGGTAACGGTTAGCATCGCGATCTAGCACAAGTATCCATTGAGCCTTGAAAGCTTGCTGGCATCGCCACTCAAGGTACATCACAGATTCAAACTCCCAACGTGAGATGCGTAAACATAATGATAATAAATGCCTCAAGGCTGGGTAACAGGAGGATGCTGCTTTACCTCAAAACTTCCACTAAGTGGCCCTCTTCAAGGATGAGAGGGGCTTAGTTGAAGCATCCTCGAGTTGTCATCCGGCGTGTTTGGCTGGTGAGAAATGCGAGAAAGGAGAAAATGAGAGAAAATCACACCTAATAGAAAGCCAAAGTCAAGCAATTTTATTGATTGATGGATTGATTGGATTTACAGAGCTTGACTGAGGCTTATATACGCTTAGAGTCAAGGAAATTACAAAAAGTATGAAATAACAAAATTACATTCAGGGCAATTTTTGTACAAACCACAAAGCGCCAAAAGTGACACACAAAGAAATGTGGTACTGGCTAAATTTCGCAGCCGTGAAAATTCAAGAAGTCGCACTTTACAGCCGGCGAAATCTCGTAGCTGCAAAGTTCTCAACACCGTAAATCTTGCAATGCCTACTCTCCCTCCGTATTTAGCCCAATTGTCTTCTCGCTCTGTATATGCAAATTTCAGTTCGCTGGTTCTTCAGATTTGAATTGGCTTGAAGATAATGGTGTAATTATTTGCAAAACTGCAAAATATCCACAATATATGATTAGTAGTATAGCCGGGAATCTTTAGTGTATCAATTGCTATTTAAGTTGATTAGTACACAAAAGTGCTCAAAACCCTAGTCGAATGTGGCTCAAAACAAAGATTATTCGGGGCACTAATCATTTACTAGGTTGAAATTATAGTTAGAAATGAACTTGGGATGCTTAGTTAATATTCTAGAGAGTTGAAATTCCTTGGTTGACGTCGTGATGCTGGATTCATTAGAAGTCGTTAGATAGACTGAAAATGCACAAACGTTGAGTGGTGCTGCATGTGGTGTCTTAAAAATAAATCCCCTTTCTTTTATTTCTAGAGGCCATCTCCCTTTTGTTCGACTAATGGGGTGATCTTGATTCTATGTGTAGTTAAGAATGTTTAGAATCCGGCCCACATCAAGCCTTGAAGACATGTGCCCTATTTCAAATAAAATCAAGTATGTTTTGTTCTCGAATTTGCTTTGATTACACCGCAATCTTCGGTTAATAAATCTTAAGGGCTTATAGGCATAAAATTGGGCAAATTGACGATCCTAGTAAGTGAATAAAGGATCCGTATCTGTATACAAGATAAGCGTTGTTAATTACTAAATAAAACGTATGTGACATGAACATTCCAGTATGCATGAGGGAAATATAGTCATAGAATTGACTAAGAGTATAACG
Source organism: Tetrastigma voinierianum (assembly GCA_016808115.1). Lineage (NCBI taxonomy): Eukaryota > Viridiplantae > Streptophyta > Magnoliopsida > Vitales > Vitaceae > Tetrastigma > Tetrastigma voinierianum. The sequence goes on along the minus strand of JAEQBH010003059.1, from coordinate 118,793 downwards.
TGAATCTTATTAAGACAAGTATAAAATGCCCTCAAACACATATAATTGTATGTCTACTTAATACAGGATAGTGAATAAATAGGGACTAGTGCTATTTAACACTTATGTTTCGTAAGCACCGAAGACGCCCGTTTCCGTGCTATTTAGCATGTCCGCTTAGTTATCTGCACTTTGCTCATTGTTACCATTAAGTGGGTTCCGCTGATTTCACCACTTCCTATTCCCAGATCAGACTGCACTTGGGTACCTATTGTAACGCTGGGCCCTATTAGTCATTGTTACCGGTCTATGTGCAAACATTTATATGATGTGTATCCGAATAATGAACAATATGAATGACTCGCTCTAATGGGTGTAAAGTTATGCAAAGATGTAGGCTTCGTACGCAGGCATATCGCGGTCGAGTTCACGCAGCATAGTGGCTCGTCAAGGTTGTTCCCACGAAGAGAAGCCGCACACACCGGGCTTAGCCTTTAGATACTATTTGGATCACGTCGTAGTGAATTATGACTAATTTAACTAATCTAAGGAAAACCTAATATTAAAATATTGATTTAAAGCAATGATGAGAAAACTAGGGTTTTGCCGTCACCTTCCACACCTGATGGATTTTAACCTAAATAGCATATTTATTTAATATTTCATATGATTTATGTTAGCGGGTTGATCGTGCCTATAAGATATTCTTTCTCGAGATATATCTGCCTATCTCGCCAATGGGGTATATTGCATCTCTGCCTTGACCTCTCGACTTCGAGATGAATAAATGTGCAAACCCCAAAGCTATACTTGGAACCCGGGATATCTCTATTCGATTGACCAAGTGTTGCTTTACCCATGTCCCTATGAGTCATCTTCTCTCGATCTTAGACTCCTAGCAATAGCATGCCAAAATTGGCCAAATAATAACATGTGATTAAATTTAGGAGTAAAGCAATCATACAAAGTCATACCAATATTAAATAAACCACATTTAATACGTTAATCCATAATGGTGCAGCTAGGGTTGACAAAACCCTAGAGAGAAAAGTTAGTTCATAGTGATATTCATTACAAACTGAAAGATTTTTAACATAAACTGAATCAAGGAAAGAACTATAGCTAGCCGCCTTCGCGACCCTAATCCGCTCTCGCTGAATCTTCCTTTCTCCATTTGTTCTTCTCTCACCGTCTGCCCCCCAATCCTTGAAAATGCCTCCCTTTTATGTCTCAAGACGTGGGCCCATCAGTGGCCCAAAAGTCCAGGCCATTTAATGCTCCCAATTCTAAAATAAAACCTTGCTACGCCGTGACGAAGAGGTCCTACGTCGCTGCAAATTCCAAGGCCGCCGAATTCCTTCCTGTCGCTTCAAGGCGGCGTAGGACCTCCACGCGTCATATATTACGTCGCAGCCTTGAGTGCTTCGGCCAAGCAGGTGCTCGCTCCTTCTCATTTTTTCTCTCGTTTCTTGGTCTTTCCTTCGTGTTATTTAGCTTCCTTTTTGCTTATTATAACACTGTGTTAGGCTACGCAGCAGCGTGGAGTGCTTCGCCGCTGCGTGGGTGCTCTGCTTTCCTTCTCATTTTTTTCTCTGCTTCGGGTCTTTCCTTCGTGTTATTTAGCTTCCTTTTTGCTTATTATAACACCGTGTCCAACAAAACATGATAAGATGGAGGATTAGCACAATATTAGTGAATATGAATGTGAATCATGCAATTGAGTTATAAAAACACATAGAAATCTTACTGAAACGCATGCATAATTCACGTCGATCAACACCCCCAAACTTAGTTTCTTGCTTATCCCCAAGCAAGAACAGACTCTAACCAAGGCACGCAAGAATAAAGCTTAACTAACACTGACGATATGGGTCCAATACACATGATACCAAGAAAAAGGGTCAACATGAACCAATTTTTTAGATCCAGTGGACTAATTGTAATTAGCCTAACTTTCAAGAATCTCAGACCGAGTCACCTCGCTTGACCAAGCAAGTCAACCCCCTTTTTAGTGTTCAATAACCTTTCCCAAGGAGTCTATAGTGTGGTTGAATTGTGATCTCCAATGTATAACTCAACTTCAATACCCCTAAACTTGAATTTAACTTGCCTATCTGGAATAGCTTAACACAGAAGGATAAGAACACACCCATTTATTCACTTCAACTAACCTAAGGGGATTAACTCTGAGAAAAAATTGAAAGAGCACTAGTGCCAAGAAGTTTTAGGTGAGGGTTCCTATAGATAGGATCCATTGGTGACTCCCCACCAGTTTGTTAAGGGCATCTGTGATTCGGGCCCCCCGAACTTCACTCCAACACCAACCAACCCTCGAGGCCCTTGATTATGGAAACTATCCATCCTCTGTCCCATGTAGAGGGCAATGAAGTCAATGGTTCCCACCGCTAGCTCAGGAATTAGGGCTTTGAAAAGCCCTCAGACTGTGTCTTGGATTTCGACTGATGATCCACTTATTCCAAACCAAAAGCTTATTTTTGACATTTTTTTAAATACTTATTTGGGGCTCAAAGGCAATCCTCTTTTTCTAAGGTGTCCCATCACTTAGGTGTTTAAACTATCCAAGGTTCGTAGAACTCTTGTATGCTGAGTTCGGAGTCTAGGCATACCTTGAAGATCATGTGTGTGTGTGCGATAGCTTACTTTGGGAAATGGTTTCTTGAAATCTAAAAGAGGTGACCGCATGTCACGTCTGAAACTTCTGATACGCACCCGATCACAAACACTCTTGGAGTTCCCTATTTACTCTCTACACAGTCATTCTGCGATCACGATGACCCCCCTTTTTGCAATCATGGCCAAGACTAAAGTTGAGAAAAAATTAATACCAAATCCTGAAACTATTGTATCACAATAGTACCAAAAGCAAACATAACTAGTACATAATGAACAAAACTCAGTCTTTAAACATGCTGAAAAATAAAACTAACAAAAATTAGGACCTAAAACATGAAAAAAAAAAAAAAAACTAAGCCAAACCCACTAACAACACCCCCAAACTTAAAACTGACAGTGTCCTCAATGACAGAAAGGGAAATAAGGGAATAGAGATATGTCCCAGAGAATCACTCAATGGCAGTGGGGAAGTGTGAAAAGAGAGGAGCTGAGCCAACTGGTGCATGATTTGGTCCTGGTTGGAGCGAATGATGGTCATCTCGGCCTTTATGGCGTCCATATCCCGACTTAGGGCAACACGGTGCTCCTGAGACTCATCCCAATATGCGTCAAATCTTGCGTATGCACCTAACTGCTAGCCGTGATCGAGTCGAACTCGGGGACCTTAGGGTCATCGCCCCGTATCACCCTCACTAGGGGTAGCTGCAGCGGTATCCTCGTTTACTTCCTCTTCCAAACCTCCAGGGCTCCCTTACTTCGCCTTGGGCAATGGTATGGGTAGGTGTTGTCAAAGACTGTTTCTGAGTCCAATGATCTGACCCGCCTAGTTGGCATAGCCGAGTAATCGCCGAGGGGTGACTGTATCCCTGCATCGCCCTTGGGTCGACTCAATCAACCCCCTTTCGATGACGGTCCCGATATCGAACTTAAAGCCTTGGGTCATGGTGTAGAGAATGATCGTCTTGTCTTACATGACTGTGCTAAGGTGCAAGGTAAGCTTGATCTTTAGGCATAAAAAATTGTACCAAGCCTTAGCCACTGGCGTGAGAGAGTGTATCTGGAAATTGGTAAAGTCACCTATCGATGGTTGGAGTTTCCACACGCCTGCCTCGTGTGAGCCTATGCATCAAGCATTCATAATCATGGTTCGCAAATAGCGGTCGATGATCTCCACACCGTCATTATCCAAACAGCGTAAATCCGGTTGATGTCTTGGGCGCTAAACTCGACCCACTTGCCTTGGACAAAAACAATGGTACCGAATTTGAATGGCAGATTGGAGTGGAATTCCCACACAACTGGGGCCACTCCGAGGACAGGGGGTGCACAGAGTGCCTGCCAGCCATGGTTCTGGATGATGAAGTTGAAGAATGCATTAGAGGTTGGAAAACCTCGTTCCAAGATAAATGAGCGGTTGAATAGGGACTCATGGTAGATTCGCTTCGCCTCCCAAGAAATGAACCTATGGGATCCTCCCAGGTGGATCACAGGTGGAGCCTCCGACGCTGCCTTTGCTCAGATCGACTTCAGGAGCCATTGGGGTAGATTTAGGCTAGGGTCACAAGCAAAGAAAATAAGAGAGAGAGGAAAGGGCAATGACAGCCGAACGGTGTATAAATGAATGCCTTAAGTGCGCAAGTGCACGCGTGAGTCCCAAGTAATATAAGGTACTAAAGGTACGGTATCGATCCATGCAGAAAGATGATGATCGCGAGATTCCGCTTAGACAATATCCGAATAAATGATTCTAAGAGAGAATTTAAGTACTAACTGTGAATTCAAGCTATTGGTTCGTGAATGATAATGTGGTTTCCTCTTAGGTTAAATCTCCCCGTCACATTCGATGGATTATCTCCCAAAGATGTTGTTATTCCGATTGTTGCAATATATCAATGGCGAGGTGATCTGCCTCATTTAGATATCTCTTCGAGGTATATTCTATTTCGTGAATAGAATCGAGTATATCTCTATCTCGACAGATTCGTAAATGCTTAACAAACAACCCCAAAACCACCTTCGTGTCGGAATATCTCTACAACTAACTCCGCTTAAAGGCTACTCTACTCCAGATCCCTCGAATACCTCATCTCGAATCTCGGATCTTCAAGCAGGCATGTTAATATTGGCCGATATCATATAATTAATACGGTGTATAGAGTGATGTGATAAATTAACAACAATCGATTAACATGAAAGGTTAAATTCTAATCCATTGTCTCGTGATGTGGCTCTCGATGTAACCCAGAAATGTTTAGCAGCCATCATGAAGGAAAGAAACAAAATATGTAATGTGGAAGAACATCCTCAGATCCAAAATAATCAAGACACAATGAAAAAACAATACAAAAGTCCAAGGAGATCCCGCCCTGCGGCCGCAGTTCTCCAATCTGTGATCTCCGTCAAGACGCTCTTCAATACCCCAAAATCCCGAGCCCCCGCATTTAATGATGAGATGCAGATTTGAGCCGACGCTGCGACGCGGTGACGCCGCTGATGCGGTGACGCTTCGACATGGTGACGCCGACGTGGGCGACCGGGTTGATTCTCAGATTTGTTGACCCCACGTCGCGATTTCTGGTGACGCCGCGACGGAGACGGCGACGTGGCAAGGATTTCGCATGCTCCTCATTTCTCCAAAATGGCTTCCAGGTTGTTCTTTTCTACTTCATCATGCCCGTATTCCAAAACAAAACTAAATAAGGAATCTAACACTAAAATTATATAAATAATGCCAAATCAACATGAAATGCAAGACTGACGCGAGTATAACTGGCGTTTTAAGCACCATCACACCCCCAAATCCACTTTGCTTGCCCTCAAGCAAGAACCGACTTAAACAGACACACACCCGACACTATGCAACTTGGCTAATTAAGACAAGAATGCCATGTCAGTAAATGGGGATCAATTTGGACGATTCACATACCCAATCGCTTTTGCCCGATGTCCAATGAAGGCATACGATACTTGACTTTCGGGTGACTTCGATTGAGTATGTGAACCTACTAGTGCATCCACTCCCATGGTTCAATGGCTGCCTCCCAAAACCCTATGTGCCTATGGTAGTGACTCCGTAATACGCCCGAGTTCGACACCCCAAACTTAAGTTCAACCCACCTATTAGGAAGAATCGAACTAGACAAGGATAGGAACGCACCCACCATTCATGTCTACATATCTAGAATTTCCCATGTACCAAAACAAAATGGAAGAAGACCTAGTACCAAGAAGTTTTAGCTATGTTCCTGTAGGCTGGGATCCATTGGTGACTTCACCGCTTGGTTATGGGCACTGTGCATTAAGTTCCCTTCAAACTTCACCCCGAACACTCAACCAAAACTCGATGGCCCTAGGTTGTTGAATGATCCATCTTCCGGTCCCATGTAATCTAGCAAAGGAAGCCACGACTCCGCCGCCTGGCTCAGTGGCATTAGGCTTTGATGTGCCCCTCAGATCGGTGCCCTGATTCCGATTGGATGATCCCGCTTATTCCTTATATATGCCTATTTTTATTTTCTTTTTCTTTTTCATGTTTTTGTATTTTTCTTTTAGTTGGGGCTCGATATAACTTCTTTTGTTTAGGTGTCCCATCACTTAAATGGTTCGACCCTCCCAGTTGGTCGAATTTTAGTAGTTGGTCTGCATTTATGCATACTGACCGTCACTAGTGTGTGAGTGTGATAGAGTTTTTGAGAATTGGTTTCTTGACTACCCAGAATTGGTTCACTAGCCTTTTTCACCTATTCAATCTAATTACCGAGCATCAAACAAATGTATGCATCTGAACAAATCTATAGTGAATTCAATCTAAAATCAGATCCTCACTCTCAACATGGCACAACTGAATGCAATTACTACATTATGCATGAATATCCTAAAACAAACAAATAACTAATAACCGACTCATACCAACATAAGCAAAGATGTGGGATGCACAATAACTCAAACAAATACTAACACTACTCTACAACCGCAGATGCAATACTCAAAAACAAACACAACCCAAATGCGAACTAACAACACTGGCAAACTACTAAAACTAAAACAACGCAAATAAAGCAAAGATAAAACAAAACATAGCATCCGCACAAAATACCCCCCCAAACAAAGATCCAGTGTCCCACCTGCAAAATAAAACATAGAGGGTAAGGGACTTCAGAGATCATCATGGAGGTGGCGGTGGCTGGTGGAAAGTTGTGACGGCGAGCCGGGCCTCGATACCAGCCGGGCCAGAATGATGGCCCGATTGGGCCGAATCAGGCGCATGTCGCCACGCAGCCGCTCCATGTCCGAAAGTAACGAGGACTCGATGCCCCGGTCTCATCCCCAGAATGCGCAAAATCAGCCAAGAGGAGAGCAACCGGTCCCCACATCGGGGAAGGACTAGGAGGGACTACGCCCTCGAGGCCGTCGTGGAGGTGGTATACGAGACGATCACATCGTCCCTCCCCGGGTGTCACCCAGAACTACAGCGAGCCCGATAACTGAAGCCCGTCCCGTCCGAGGGCTCATGGCCCGAAATGGGCAAACCCTCAGCTGCGGGACACTGTGTGTGTCCCGCTGACTCGATATGGTCTTAATTAAAGGTCAGTTCTATTGTTGTCAAGGCACCCCGCTTGGTTTGCACAAGCCAAATATCGAAAAGGGTGCCCCATGTTCATTTTCAGATTCCGGTTATGGAGGATGGCATCTCGATAACCCGCCTAACGGCCAAATGGTATATCCCGTAAGATAGCGTAGCTTGGAGCAAGGAGCTACCAAGTACCACCACACACATTCGCTGCTTCGCATAAGACGCCAAGTGATAAAGCCGATGCCACACCTTAGGAATGTAGGCCAAATAAGCCTTGAAATTTATCAAGCAGGGGCTCACAGCTTATTGATCCGCCACTCACCCCGACTCGGTCAATTTGATGACCTCATGGTAGTCGTGGTGCTCATGAGTCGACAAAGGGGCCCGGTGGGATATACCTGTACATAGTAGCTATTGATCGACTACAATAAGCTCGACTCAATACACCTCGCACTCGACCTTTGAGGACGGGGAGGCGAGGTTACGAGAATTTCCTAACTACGCCATGGCAAACAGCGAGGGTTGGCACAGCGCACGCCAAACCCTTTGGCTCTGATGTTTTGCAAATCGTCTGGGGTGGTGAAACCTTCTTCCTTAATGAAGTTGACCCATTTGCAAATTATGCTAAACCGATTCGGCATCCTCGCGGCTACAAACCAGATCGACGAGCCAGGCCTCGCCGGCCCGATTCGCTCAAGGTGCAACTTTGGCCGCTTGCCGACATCCCAAGTTGGGAAACCAAATAACAAACACCTAATGTGCACGACAAAAGAAATTAACTAAACACTACCTAAAGACCTAACTAAGACCAAAGGAGGACTAAAAACCTAATGAATCTAGTTAACTAAATGACCTCCTAAAAGACCTCTAGGCTACCAAAACACATAAAGAAACCTCCTAAACGATTATACTGTTTAGAATCGGACACAAAGGGTGAGAGTTTGATCATGGTCCAAAACCTACAATGTGGGTGACTTGATAAGAGGTCGGCAGCAAAGAGAAGCATCTCATTCGTCCAAAGGAGCTCCGGGCGCGTCAAGGCCAGGGTTTCTATAGACAGGCGTGAAAGGCCAAAATGGCCTCACTCGTTTAAAATCCGCCCCCCACGCCGCGACGTATGGACCACCGCCGACGCGGGCGCAGGATAACACCAAATGACGCCAGCGACGCAGGGATCACGCGACGCGGGCGTAGGCGTGACGATCAATGACGCCGCGACGCGGAGAAACTGTCGCCGCGAATGCGACGCAGGGCTTCATAAATTGACGCCGCGACGAGGAATACACGTCGCCGACGCGACAAGAGAGCGTTAACCACGCCGCGACGGAAAACACGCCACGCGACGTAGAGCTCAAATGACGCCGCGACGAAATCTCACGCCGTACGGGCAGTTTAAATGACGCTGCTGACGCAACCCACCGCGACGTGGCGCAGAAGGCCCCCAAGATAATTTTATACCAAACCTCAATTTTTTCGAGAACTCTCCACTTGTAAACTCCCTTTCTGGGCTTGAACCCTCTAAGCTCCTGACCTACACCTCCGTCTCCGAAATTAAAACCAACAAGGTGAAACACCGATCATGGATGCATTTAAATTCAAAAATTTCGAAAAACAAAACATTAGAATCAGAACTTAAAAACAAGTTTAGAAAACTTGGGTTGCCTCCTATGAAGCGCTTATGTTTAATGTCGTTAGCTCGACGACTTCGAATCTCAATGTGTTCGTGAACCCAAACGCATGCGATCAAGATTACATCAAGGCCTCTGGCAGCCTGTCAAAGAGATAATTGTCTTGTTCAGAGGAAACACGCCTCCACGTATGGCTTCAGCGCTGTGTGGCGACCGGTGAATGTGCCTTTTCAGGTGTGAAACTTCAGCTCACCATATGAAAAGACCTTTGTTACCAAAGGCCCCAACGATCGACTTCAATTTCCGAAAAGCTTTAAGCGAGAATTGAATAAGGACTTGCTGAAACCAAATGTGAACTCCTTTCTAAGCTTTAGTAACCTTATAGATGCGGGCGTTTTCATAATCGCCGTTTAGACTCATCTAGCTCGAGTTGGAGTAGGTGTTTTCACCCGACCCGATGTCTTTGTCCGTGTTTAGTTGTCGGAGTGGTCGATGAAACCGATGCTCCAGTTCAGCGAAGATGTGGGCTTTACCATATCTGGTCACGAGCGGAGACATGCCCCAGGGTTTTAAATCGCGGTGCGGTATGCCCGAGGAGCGCATCGTCACATCTTTTAGACCTTGATCTTTCTGGAGCGGTGATAGTTTTCGAGAATGTGTACTTGATTTCGCGATTGGATACCTCCTTGTCCGTTTGATTGTGGGTGATATGCAAGAGATGTCTGATGGCGTACCCGTACTTTGCAACACCTTATCGATTACCTTGTGCGAAATGGTACCATTATACGTGATTAAAGCTCGAGGAGTTCAATGGCGAATATATTCTTCAGCGGGAATTGAGCCACCACCTTGGCATGTTGGTGTGTGTAGATTGCTTCTACTTTGAGACATAATCTCACACTTGACAAAATGTACAAGTTGTTTATGCGATGCGGGAAATGGTCCCATGAAATCGATCCCCATAAATCCAAACAACTCTACCTCCAGATGGGATGCATGGGTGGCTCGTCCTTTCTAGAAGATGTTCAGCTCGTTGACATTTATGTAGTGGAAGCAATTAGTGAGCATCTTTAAATAGGAAGACGATAAAAACTTGCGTGTAGAACCTTAGGCTGCTTTGTTCTCACGGCCACCAAAGTGTCCACCACACGGTAGAGTGTGCGATGGTTAGAATACTATGCATTTCATCTTGAACACATCCTTATCACTGATCGGCCACGATTATGCACATGAAAATTGGCTCTTCCCGATAGTAGTGTTTAAGGTGTGCGAAAAACCTCTTCTTCTTGATAATTAAACTGCGGGAATCACCTTGGCTGCAAATAGTTCCTGATGCAAACCCGAGGAAGCGCCTCTTATCCTCGATAGCAAAAGTTTCTGAGTGCGGAAATTCGTGATTCAGAGACATCATCTACGGCCCTTTCCCGGTCGCGAAAGGTGGTGCACTTGCTTAAATTTTCGGTGCCCTTCTTGTCCCCTTGATTTCTAAATGAACTCCTGCAGCGAAGGACCCAGAATCAATACAGGTTTCGTCTTTCTTGGTCATCAAGTACTTAATGGTAGGAATGATCGGTCTTTGCGACTTTGTTGCCCGATCAAATATGGCTGAATTTATCGAAAGCAAAGACAATGACGATAGTTCTTTCTGATGGTAATAATTCGGTTGGCGTCATTCAAAGTCACGCATAATAAATCACGAAAGATTTTTCCTCGTTTTACTTGCCCAATCACGCTGATCGCATAATTAAACGCATCACACATCAAAGCTCGAAAGAATGGAAAGAAGACCCGATGCGGCGGCTACCAATGATAGGAATTTGAGATCGACTATCTTCGATACGGTAAAAGCATGTACGCATTGGGGAGTCAAATTCGAATGGGATCCCTGGACTAGCAAATTAGGCAGTGGTTTCGCAATCATGAGAAATCCTTGATAAAAGCTTGCCTATAGAATCGGCATGGCACAGAAACTTGGGATCCTTTCACGGAGAGAAGGTGGAATAACTACCGATTGCTTGATCTTAAGCCCATCTACTTATCCCTCGTGATTAGTGCTCGAAAAGTGCCGATTTTGAACCACACATATTAGATAGGTTTGAGTCGACTTTTGATCATTAATCATGTCATTTATACCAATTGAAGTGTTCAAGTCATCTTAGCCAACCCTTATGCCATTTGGAAATTGTTTTTAGTTTGTTTTGTAGGTGTTTGTGCACTTTTAGAATTCAATCTCGATACAAAGGATGAATCATGAAGTTGGAATTCAAGTCTCAGCCATCGGCCAATACACAAATTACGATGGAAAACCAAGGCAAGTGAAGAAAATTTGATCACGATTGAAGCGGGAAGAAAATGGAAGAGCGAGCGGGAACGATTAGGCAGTGGAGCAGTGGCCGCGGGATCTGTGCATTTCGCTAGTTAAGCGAGGAAGTGGCGACTCTGACGAGTGGATGCCTCGTCATGCTTTGTAATTAATGCAAACCGCCTTCAAGCTTGGTGAATTACATCCTTGTCCTATAACTTAGCCGGTTGTTAGGCTTTGGTATTTTCATACCTTGAGGAGGCTATAAAGCCCCTCTTGTTTGTAAACCTAAGTAACAATTTCAAGCATCAGTTTGGGGAGAATAATTTTGTAAGTTTTATTTTTTGTAAATAAAGTCTTTTATTTTTAGTTTTGTTTTTCTTTTCTCTTCTCTCTCCTCTTTCTCTCCCAACTTTCTTGGTTGCGAGCACATCGAGGATGACAACTTGGAGGATGAGCGCTAAAACCACTTCCTTCTTGAAGTAAAAGAAATTTCTTGAGGTGAGATCTTTAGGTTCTTTGGTGGTTTGCTTTTCATGTTGCAGGTAGTGTATTTATGGCCCTTATTCTCAAAACTTAGTTGCATAACAACGGGATGTTATTGATTCGCCAATACTCTCCATGCTTTAGGACTGTTCTTAGATGGCTTTACGAGCCTCTGAGGTAATATTTACATGTTAGGGTTCTTCAAATTAGGGTTAAATAACATTTACTTTTATTGTTTTGGCCAATACTCTCCATGCTTTAGGATCCAGTGCTTAGTGACAGAGGTACTGTGGCTCTTTAGATGGTCTTTACGAGCCTCAAAAAATGATAATGGAATGTTAGGGTTTTAAACTAAAAAGGGGCCACATAATCGCATCCCGTGCTGACTCGCTAGGAGTTGTTTCATGGGTGAGGTTTTCTAGTTAACATAGATCCCAAGTATGCCATGACGCGACATGTCATAACACGAGGAAATTAACCCGACCTCTCGCCAGCCTAGGATCTTAAACTTAGTGCCTACTGCTTCAAGGAGTTCTTTTTCTTATTTTTCTTCATTTTTATTTCGCCAAACCATCCACTTAACTTTCGCTTATGTCATTCGCTTTCAAACCACTCGTTTTTAACCAAACCTAAAACTAACATTTAATTCACCAGCCATTTCACTCAAATCATTTCCAGACGAAGAAAACCCATCCCCGTGTTCGAATTCTAGATTCACTATATCGCAAAGAGCTTGACTACTAAGTAAAGAGGGAGGAACTTAGGTATATAACATTGCTGATTCAAATAAACACCGTGGGCACGAATCAAAACGGCGCTGCTGCCGGGGATGGTGCCTTAGTGCAAGTGAAGAGCTGTGGAACACTCTAGATCCTCATCACAAGTCTCGTGAATTTTTATCATTTACACTCATTTTTTTCTTAGTTTTATTCGACTGCTTAAAAAAAAAAAAAAAAAAAAAAAACAAATGCTTGTTGGTAGAGTTCATTTTCCAAAGGCTTGAATCCAGAACTCAACTATAGACTGTGATGGTGTCATTCTTGTGTGCCATATTTGTCATAGAATCCATTTTCGTGGATTGAAAATTTTAAGGCAAAGCTAGCTTAGGTTCAGGGGAAAATTGACTGAGAGAAATGGAACACCCAAATGGAGAGCAATACAGGCCGTGAGGTAACCAGAGCTTACATGACTATGAGAGACTATAGGAACCTTCCATATCATTGGCAACAACCTGTAGGGAGAAATCCAAATCCAAATATGTCACTGAGGGAATATAGAGACCAATGGATGAGTGCACCTGTCTATCATGTTCCCTCAACTTATCCACCTCCTCCACTATATGATTATCCTGAACCTCCATTTTATGCCTCAACCCCTCAGTCACCTCAGCCACCACAGCCAATCTCCCTAGCTGGGAGGCAATTTGCACCTTACCAAACTCGTGGGTGATGTCGTGGTAGAACAAAAGGAATTCAATGCCCACTGAGAGAAAAACTACATCAAGAGAATTCTCGACCAAAGATTGGGAGTGGCTGGAAAGATGACTTCAGCATAAATGGGACAACCCGCAAGATTCCATCAAGACCAATTGATCAAGAACAATGTCCACCAGAGGAGGATCGCCAAAGTGACATAATGGCGAGGAGCAAAGGGTAGTAATCAGTCTGTACTAATCAAGAAACTGAGATAGCTTGAGAGTCTTTGAACAAGGAATTAGATGGTTCCAAAATGATTGGAGCAAAATCGACATCTCAGAATCCATCTTAAAGCTCGCTCTAAAAGCTTCGATCAAGTAGAGAGAATCCGAGGCGCAGTGCTCGACCGAAACAATTTTGCTGAGCAGCTCACTCAAATTTCAGGAGGAATTGAAAGGACCAGCAGAAGCCCCGATGAATCGCAGATACCCTAGAATCGTGATACTTTTTGGCCTTGGTTAAGACCGCATCAGTGCCTGGATAAGTGAGGAGGAGAGTCAAGAGGAAGAGTGCCTAAATGGCCCCATGGTGGAGGAGTCGTGTCTACAGCAGCCACAACAAGGCCTGGTAGAAAATTAATCCTTAGGAAATTGCGTTGTTGTTCCGGCTTATGGGATAAGGAGGATGCAATCCCCTCTCGTTGTTGATCGAGGAAGCAAAGTGGGAAGAAAACAAAGAGAACATTTTCCCCCGGCCCCCTACTGATTCAGTCTACATACTGGCCATTACCTGCACCACAATCCCAACCCAAAACACCTACTGCCAATGCTCAGGCCACCTATAACCCACGTCAGGTACATATTGCCCGCAAAACCTCAAAACTGCCAGCGCACTGCCTCCCAAAGGTAAGTCCAATTAATCGTCACCTATGCAAAACATTAGAAGACTAGTGGCCTCGTGACATACCTTTGCCACTACATCAAAGAAGATGGCAATGCCTACATTGTATGGCATAGTGGTTGAGCCTGGTGCCGTCTGATTTGGAGCATCCTAACCCTAGCATTTCGAGCCCATCAGCTCCTAGCAGCCTCCAAAGGCCTATGAAAGTGTGATACGTATACGCTCCCCACTTTTTGTTTTAATTTTTCTGCCTTATATTATATTATCATAGTTTATTTTGATTTTGTTAATTTCTTTATAAATTTTCTTTTGATTTTTAGTTAATTTGTGTTTTTAGGATTAATTTTTACTCTTCAGAATTTTTTCTGCATTAATTTTAGTAGTTTTTTTTGCAAATTTTGGAGCATGAATTGAAAATCAGGAGGTGAACAAAGAAAATGTGCATTTTCGCAACTCCTCGCTCGCAACCACCCGCAATCCTAGCGACCCTCGCAACCGGTCGCAAACAGCCTCGCAATCTCAAAGAAAACATTGCGAAATTCCGCTAGGCCAACTCGCACTGTTCATTAGCGAAAATATGGAAATTCGCTTCTCACTGAAAATTTCGCTAGCTTAGCGAAATTTCGCTAGCTAGCGAAATTTCAACATTGCCAATTTCGCTAAAGCCTTGCCAATTTCGCTAAGCCATTGCCAAATTCGCTAATTAGCGAAATTCATGCCTGTAGCGAAAATCCTAGCGAAATTCATGCCTGTAGCAAAAATCCTAGCGAAATTCGCAAAGAGTTGGCAACCATTTCGCTATTAGATAGCCACTAAGAAGTATTGCGACTTCGTTAGCTTAGCGAAATTTTCGCTTAAGCTAGCGAAATTTTTCGCTAAGCCCACCGCTTTGCCTCCTTCGATTTTGTTTTGTGCATAACTTTTTCATCCGAGGCGTTCTTGGCATCATGGAAAGTTTAGAGAGTGTAGAATCCAAATATGGCCGAAGAACATTTTTGAGATTATTATGAAAGGTAATTTTCAAAATGCTCCAACTGATCACCTTTTTTCTCTCTTTTCTTCTCCTAACTTGTTTATATGAAGCCCAGACGGAGTGAATAAGGTGTCGATGGAAAGCTTGCGAGGTCTCCTATCCCGAAATGATCACATCTTATCATGGAGGTAACACTTCCTCCTCTAATTTTCCATTCCGAGCCCCATTTCGGACACCGAGATGTTTGGGTTGGGGGGGAGAGTTAGTAAAGGAAGTGGATTTTGTATTTATGTTTTGTTATTATTTTGTGCAAGCCCATTTTGTGATGTTCAGTGGCTTGCTGGGTCCCCTTTCTATAAAGCTGTTATACATTACAGCTTACTTTTTCAAAATTGGGCCCGGTTCAAGAACCAAACTAGTGGTTTCGCTCTAACCTATGGTTTGAAAATTGAAGCTTTGTCCAATTCTATTGATGTTAGATTGATTCCATGCTTAGTTGAGTGAATGATTAGTTGAATTCTTATTGATTTCGACCTTTCTTCCACCTTAGCTAACCACACACAAAGCACATTAGGATTTCAATGATAGCTGAAAACTGTGCAACCTCCTTTAATTTGCATTACCTACCCGGTTTAATCGACCGCCTTTAATAGGTTATTAACCCATGTGAAAAAGAAAAAAAGAAGAAGAAAAAAAAAAAAGAAAAGAAAAGAAAAAGAATAAAAAATTGCAATGCTTTGCTCTTAAAACCTCGAGCACGGTCCGAGGGGTATATGGCTAAGCCTTTAAAGCTCCTAAGGCCCTAAACCTTCACCGGTCGGGAGTCGCCGACTTTGTGTTCAAGCATGGGTGGATGGGTGGAGTTTAGCAAGTTGTAGGTGCTGAGTCTCGAAATCATTCAAGTCCGTGAAACTCCAAGCAAGAAGCGGCCGAAAGATCCTCATGACTTGGTGCCCTAAGCCTTAATTGGTCGGGAGTCACCCAGAGATCCCCTGCTACATGGACTTCTGCGAGGTTTGAGTTCTCAAAGATTGCACCCTACAACGCAGCAATTGTGGAATAAGAGGTGGGTCCTGATCTATTTAGGTTGGTTAGCAGTGCAACAGGGTAGTAGCCGTGTCGTGGTAGCAAGGCGCTTTGATGCTTTATCGCTGGAACTCCGATCTAATAAACACTTAGATTTTGGTGGAAGTTTCTGGTTGATTCACTGAGATGGAGACTCTTTTGATACTCAATTTTGTATGGCATTCATTCTCTCATGATAGTTATTGAGCAATTTACATTGATGATTCTTACTTAGTGGTTAGGCATTACTTTTCACCACTTTAATCACAACCTTTTGAAATCACCAAGCATGCATCTCATTTTTTATTTTATCATGGTGACTAGCAACGTTTCGGTTGGGGGGTGTGATTAGTGCTCAAAAAGTGCAATTTTGAACCCTATATTAGATAGGTTTTGAGTGCTTTTTGATCATTAATCATGTCATTTATACCAATTGAAGTGTTCAAGTCATCTTAGTAACCCTTATGCCATTTAGAGGGTGTTTTTGGTTGTTTTGTAGGTGTTTGTGCACTTTTAGAATTCAATCTCAATACAAAGGATGAATCATGAAGTTGGAATTCGTTCCCGCCATCAACCAGCCCTAGAATCAATGAGAAAAACCAAGGCAAAGGAAGAAAAATTTGATGCGCTTGAAGTGTGGAAGAAAATGGTACAGGCGTGCCAGAATACTGGGCAATGGAACAAGAGAGTCGCAGGATCTCGTGCATTTCTCGCCAGTTACGAAATTGGCAACTCCTAGCTTAAATCGATGCCTTGTCATGCTTTGTAATTAATGCAAACCGCCTTCAAACTTGGTGAATTACATATATCCTCATTCCTATAACTTAGCCCAGCTTGTTAGGCTTTTGTATTTTCATACTTAGAGGCCTATATAAAGCCCCTCTTTGTTTTGTAAACCTAAGTAACAATTTCAAGCATCGCTTTGGGGAGAATAATTTGTAAGTTTTTATTTTTGTAAATAAAGTCTTTTATTTTTATTTTTGTTTTTTCTTTTCTCTCTTTCTCCTTTCTCTCCCTTTCTTTGTTAAGTGCTACAAACACCTCCAAGGATGACAACTGAGGATTTAGCGGCTAAACCACTCCTTCTGGCTAAAGGCCGCCGGGGGTGAGATCTTTAGGTTGCCGGTGGTTCCTCGTTTCATGTTGCGTAGTGTATTTATGGCCCTTATTCTCAAAACTTAGTCGCATAACATGGGATGTTATCGATTCGGGGCTAATACTCTCCATGCTTTAGGACTCGTTGTTCTTTAGATGGTTTTTACGAGCCTGGTATAATATATTTACATGTTAAGGTTCTTCAAATTAGGTTAAATAACATTTACTTTTATTGTTTTGGCCAATACTCTATTATGCTTTGTAGATTCAAGGCTTAGTGATGTGTAGGTATTTGCGGGTTTCAGATGGTCTTTACGAGCCTCAAAAAATGATAATGGAATGTTAGGGTTTTAAACTAAAAAGGGGCCATAACTGCATCCTGTGTTGACTCAGTTAGGAGTTGTTTCATGGGTGAGGTTTTCTAGTTAAATATAGATCCGGTTATGCCATGGACGCATGTCATAACACGAGGAAATTAACCCGGACCTCTGCCAAATTTTTAGGATCTTAAACTTAGTGCTCATCATTCATGAGTTCTTTTTCTTATTTTTCTTCATTTTTATTTTCGCTGCAAACCATCCACTTAACTTTCGCCTTACAGCCATTCGCTTTTCAAACCACTGCTTAACCAAACCCAAAAATCCAAATTTAATTCACCGCTGATTTCACTAAATCATTTGTAACAAGAAACCCATCCCCG
Source organism: Tetrastigma voinierianum (assembly GCA_016808115.1). NCBI lineage: Eukaryota > Viridiplantae > Streptophyta > Magnoliopsida > Vitales > Vitaceae > Tetrastigma > Tetrastigma voinierianum. Next base: position 101,043 of record JAEQBH010003059.1, on the reverse strand, counting down.
TGTTCGACCCTGATCACTCATAGTCAAGCAAGAGCTTGACTACTCGCAAGGTGAGGAACTTAGGTATATAAATTGTTGATTCAATGTACCACTGCGGGCACGAATCACTCCGGGCAGATCCCATGTCCAAGAACAATACCTCTCAGACCATGAAATGGCACTTCTCCCAATTGAGTACTTAAATCGTCTCTTCACATCTTGCGTAGTACAAGCTCAAATTTGCTAGACAATTGTCAAATGAATTTCCCATTACTGAGAAATCGTCCATGAAAATCTCAATCGTCTTTTCTACCATGTCAGAGAATATGGCCATCATGCATCTCTGAAAAGTACCCGGAGCATTACATAGTCCAAAGGGCATCCACCGGAAAGCGAATGTACCATAGGGACAAGTGAATGTTGTCTTCTCCTGATCTTCAGGCGCTATGGCGATTTGGTTGTAACCGGATTCATCCAAAAGCAATAATATTCATACCCGGCTAATCGACGAAAGATCCGATTCCAGAAATGGCAAGAGGAAAGTGATTCCTTCCGAAAGTGGCCTTTGTTCCGCTTTCTATAGTCAATACAAATTCTCCACCGGCCATCGTTTCAGATGGCAAGAAGATATTGTTTTCGCCTTGATACAATATCCCCTTTCTTTTGGTACTACCCGAACGTGGCTTACCCATGCGACAGTTCGAAATGTGGGTAAATCACCCCAAGATCTAGCCATTTTAAAACTTCTTCCGAACTAATTCTTTCATTATTCCGATTCAGCCTCCTCTCAGGTTTCCACCGAGGGCTTGTGACCATCTTCTAATAAAAATACTGCATACACATAGAAGCATGGATCCCTTTAGGTCGCCTAGAGACCATCCGAAAGTGCTTGCTCGCGGATCGCGAAGAACCCCTGTATCAATGTAACTTCTCTTCTCCATTTCGCCAGTAGATGATGAGATAATTACTGTAGCGTGATTCTACTCCCCCGGTGCATGCATACTTCAAATGGCTAGGTAGAGGTTTTGCTCCATCTTGGGTGGTTGCTCAATTCAGATGGAACCGGATGTTTAGCCCTTCAGCCTTAGCGACATTCGAAGTATTTCCTTCTATCAGGCCCAAAAGAATCCATCCACTTAGCGTATTCTTCTCGCTCACACTGTGTTCTCAGACAAGGCTTGCCACTAGGCTAGTCTCCAAAGGGTCAAGGAGACCACTTTTGGCTGAACACTATAGCCTCACTATATCAACCATTAAGCACGTATCACTTTCTCGTCGGGTGTCTCACTACCCGAATACATTGAATTTTACTTCTTCTTCAGATTTACTTTCCGTCGCTCCGCACATCAATCATCGCTCGCAACATGTAGTGCCGCCTTCCCAAGATAATTCCAGATTTCTTTATCTTCTTCCATGTCTAAAACTATGAATCAAGTAGAAAGATAAACTTGTCGACCTTTACTAAGACATCTTCTATTATCCCTCCTGCTTCAAAGATCCTGTCCGCAGTTGCAAAGGATCTGCAGCCGGATCGGCTTCTCCCTAATCCCAAACGCTTGAAGATGGATAAGGGCATAAGATTAATGCTGGCACCCAAATCACATAGCGCTCTCTCAAAAATAGCATTTCCGATTGTGCACGGGATAGTGAACCGCCTGGTCTTTGAGCTTCAAGGTAGGGCCCTAAGGATGGCACTGCATTCTTCTAAGTTTACCGTCTCGAAGTCCGCTAATCTTCTTCCGAGACAAAAATGTCTTTCATGAACTTTACATAACTCGGGCATTTGCTCTAGGGCACGCAAATGGGATGTTTATATGCACTTTTGAAAACATCCATGAACTTCGTGGAATTGCTTGTCCATTTTATGTTTCTCGAGACGCCAGGTACCTGACTAGTAAGGTCGGTCTTTGTTTCACTAGAGGCCTCTCGCTGGACTGCTTCTCCCGTGGACTGCTCTTTGACCGCATCATCTTTCTGCTCTCGGGCCGTGTGACACTCCTCGCTTTCTAATCGGCTTCACGTGGGGGTTGCACTTGTGATTCCAATTCTCTCCCACTTCTCAGCATGACTGCTTTAACGTGCTCATTCCCATCTCTTCTTGGGTTTACTTCTGAATTGCTCGGCAGAGAACCCGGTTGCCTTTCAGTAAGTAAGCTTCAAGCATTTCGCCCATTTGTGCTTCCAAACCCTTAGCCGTGGCCGCTTGATTGTTTAACCGGGCTGTTTGTCGGCCGATGTTCGCCTTAGTCTCATTCATAAACGCCGAACGAAGTTAACATCCGTGCTAGAGCTTGCTCTAAATCCAAATTCTTCTTTCAAAGGGTGGTTCATTAGCTCCGTCTCGATTGCGTATTGTTCCGATTGTTCCTCCATCCATACCCTTGGTTGTTTTGATTGTTCGTTCCCGATTGTTACGCCATCCTCATTCCTCGATTTCCGATTCCGTAGCTATTACCCCATACTATCCTTGCCGCCGTGATCGATTCTCGATTAAACCTCGATACGCACCGAGCTTCTGTCTTAATCGTAGGTTCCGATCGACATTCTACACTACTGCGGCCATTCTCCGCTGTATTCACACAACTCCCATGGAGTGGTCTCAGATAGCATGTGCCGCTCCTCGCTGCCTATTTAAATGCTTAGTCACCGAGCCACATGATTTACCGTATTGTTGAGGACTTCATCGCTCAGGCACCCACCGTGTTTACCGTGTAGCCTTCTTCTAGGCCACTCGATTAGTGTTGGTTGCAAAGATCTTCCAATATCTCATACGCCGGGTCTCCGTGGTTTTCTTCATCAACGATCCTCACCAGGCATCTATCATCGTCGCTCGTATTTCGCACCATTGTAAAAGGTGTGGACTCGTGATCCATCCGTTAGTCGATGGTGAGGACACTTCCGCAATAATTCATGGAACCTCGTCCCATGCTTCCGCCAGTTCTCCTAATCGACCGAACGCATGATCTCTCGCACTTCGCCAGCAATCTTCGAAGGTGGAAAGAATCCTGGTCGTAAACTTTTGTACCAATTGCTCCATGTAGTAATGGAATCGTGGTCGACCGGTTAGCCACTGCTCGCTCTCTATCCCCGAGGAGAGTGGGAATAACCGCAATCTTGTAGGCTTCTTCAATGACCCTATTGTATTTGATGGTATCGCAAACTCGAGGAAGTTAGTCAAATGCATGTTCGTTCTCATGGGGTGTCTCATGGAACAATATGTTCGGGGCATTTGTACCGTGGATCGATCAATTCAAAATTGCTCGCTGAATTGCCGGCCTCGATCACGCTCGAACAACTCCATTGAGGTAGAACGAACTCATCTAATAGCATGTACGATCGTCCGCTGTATGAATGGTCTCCAGGCGCTGATTTCTAGCGTTCTAGCTTTCTTCGGGTTTAGTTTGTTCCACGCCAAAATCTCGTTTCGCTGTTTTCCATGACTATCGGATTCTACTCGCTCCGCTCTCTCGTTCTCGGCCAACTGCGCGTGTCTTTCTCGGTCTCTGATCACACACAAGTGTCGATTACACTCCGGCTTTGGCCGGGCCGCATGTACTACTAAAAACCTCGTACCGCAATAACACACCAACTAACAAACCCAATTACTGCGACTTGTAAAAATAACAAAAATAAAGAAAAATCTCGTATCATTATCTATAAAGCTACTCTCTATATCAAATTAAACCTTTCACAAGCAAGAACGGCCAAAATCCTCGACAGTCGTAAACGCTGTGTATAAAATGAATGCCTAAGTGCTAAGTGCACGCTGTGAGTCTCCAAAGTAATATAGTACTAGCGCACGAAAGTATCGATCCAATGTGAAAGCATGAATCGACCATGAGATTCCGCTTTTTAGACAATATCCGAATAAGATTCTAAGAGAGAGAATTTAAGTACTAACTCGTAACTAAGCTTATTATTTTGGTGAATTGATAATGTGGGAGCCTAGGGTTAAATCTCCCCCTGTCACATTCGATGGATTATTCTCCTAAAGATGTTGTTATTCCGATTGTTTATAACATATCAATGGCGAGGTGATCTTGCCTACGAGATATCCTCTCTCGAGGTATATTCGCTTATTTCGTGAATAGAATCGAGTATATCTCTATCTCGACTTCTATGATACCGTAAATGCTTAATGTTCAACCCTAAAAACCACCTTCGTGTTCGAATATCTCTATTAACTCGACCCACTAAGTAAAGGCTACTCTGGTACCCGTATCCTCGAATACTCCTCATCTCGAACTCGGATCTTCGTTGTAAGTATGTTAATATTGGCCGATATTATCATATAATTGCATGCAGGTATAGAGCGTATGTATAAATTAACAACAATTGATTAACATGAAAGGTTAAATTTAACTATCATTCGTGATGTGGCTCGATAACTTAGAAATAAGCTTTCTAGAAACATCATGAAGGAAAGAAACAAAATATGTAATGTGAAGAACATCCTCATGTGATCCAAAAATAATCAAGACAATAATGAAAAAAACAATACAAAGTCCAAGGAGATCCCCAGTCCTGCGGTCGCAGGTTCCTCCACCTCAGATTCTGGCCGCGACGCGCCTTCCAATACCCCAAAACTCCGAGCCCCGCATTTAATGATGAGATGCGCATTTTGAGCCGACGCCGCGTGATGGAGATGCCGCTGACGCAGACGCCGACGCAGGACCGGGTTGACTGCATTTGTTGACCCCCACGGCCGCGATTAGTGACGCCGCGACGTGGAGACGTCATGACGTGGCAAGGATTCTCAGATGCTCCTCATTTCTCTCCTAAAATGGCTTCCGTGGTTGTTCTTTCGCCTCATCATGCCTCAGATTCCAAAACAAAAACTAAATAAGGAATCTAACACTAAAATTATATAAATAATGCCAAATCAACATGAAAATGCAAGACTGACGCGAGTATAATCTGAGTGTTTTAAGCACTCATCAGGCAACCAAGAATTTGTGTAGGGGGGAAAATGAAAAGCCTGTGGGGTTTTTTAAAGAAAATGTTGCTCACTAAGCAAATGGGTGTAGGGCTCTACGCCAGGTAAGCATGCCTACGTAGCAAGATAGAGATCTACGCCAGAACAGACTCAAAAGTTGGAAAATAGCTACACAATGGGCGTAGGGTGCTACGCTACACGCGCACGTAAAGTTTGAAAACTTAGTGGTTTCAATGCCAGCCACAGAGAGATCTACGTCGCAAATATACTCATAAAGATAGGAAAAAGTTTGTAAACACTAATTGCTCTCTCAAACTGTAATGAACATAAACCCTTAGTTATAGTGCTTACGCCCTTCAGCAACCCTGAAAAACTCACAAACACATTAAAAAAAACAAAGTAGTAGAGATTCTAAAAGCGAAAAATGTGGAAGAAGGTAGTACCCTTCCGTGCTCAACCGCTTATAGGTCCGAACTGAGTCCGGGCTGCTCTACCGTCACTCAATCACCTTATCAAAATCACATTTAATAAACACACTAGAGCGCACTTCGCTATATAAAATCCTTTCCAAATATAAGCCGCTTTTTAAATGGTAGGCCCATTTCATTTCATTCATGCAAAAGTACAATTACTATAAAGGCATATCAAGCCTTTATAGTAATTGTTTTTACTATATATCAATGTTTTTACAAAATTGTTTTTACAAAATATCAATGTTCAAAAAGAGATATGGGGTGAATGCATATGTCGAAACATACCCGCAATTCCTCCTTTTCTTTATGACTCCTACGCTTCCGATCTTGCTTTTCGCTCCCGTTCAATCGCACTGCATAGATAAATTACACGCCGCTACTTTCATGCTTAGTGGTTCTATACACCCTATTCTCTCGCTTCGCTTTAAATCAAATCATGCAGTTTTACTAAACAAATTTTTAGATCTTTTTGGATGATCAATATATATAAAATTAATTTTTAAGGAAGGTTATCAAGATAAATATTTAAAAAATAATATATGGTTTTTTGTCAAACTAGTCTTAAGCGTGCCTATGCACACAGGAAAAATGCTTTAAGCCTGGGATCACAAGAGCGGTAAAGCTCTACCACATAATACAGTTATAGTACCAAGGCTCAAACTCGAAATCATTGGTTAAGTTTAGAGAAATCTCAATCATCTCATTTACATGTTCGGTTGTTAAAAAAAAATGTTAAAATCTTTTAATATGTTAAGAGAGGGTTTTTTAAAAGAGAGGGTTTTTTAAGAAAAATGATAAATTTTTTTAGGAAAAGGATAAAAGACTACATTCTTAATTAGGAGAGAAATAAATAAATTCACTTTAGTTTTATATTAGACTACGTCTTTAAATAAGATCAGAGTCTTTTATATTATAAGATAATATAAGACTACGACTTCATTAAAAATGTAGTTTTTCAGATTATAAGATAATATAAGACTACTACGACTAACAACGTAGTCTTTTTACATTATAAGATAATATAAGACTACGGCTTAATTAAAAATGTAGTCTTTTTATATTATAAGATAATATAAGACTACGGTTTAATTAAAAATGTAGTAATTTTTTATTATAAGATAATATAAGACTACGATTTGTAGTCTTTTTATATTAAAAGATAATATAAGACAACATTTTTAATTATAGATGTAGTCGTTTAATTTATGAAAAATTGTGAAAACGTAGTCTAAAATATTAGACTACATTTATTACTAAAACGTAATCTTTCCTAAACCAATTGTAGCTCATTTAACTTTTTGTAGTGAAAGATAATATTCCATTATCCAATTGTGTTATTCTTTACATATAAATAATGTGAGAGACAGTTAAGCTAAAAGTCAAATAGGATGACAACATAGTTGTACACTTAGCTATAGGTTTGAACTAAATCAAGCATAAGTCTCATATACCATTGTTGTCTAATTATGCTTAGTTTAGAGAAAAATTAGAGGGAAATCATGATGTCTAAGATTTCACGAGACTTTAGAACTTGCTCAAGTATCATTTGAGGCAAAATCCTAAGAAACACATCTGTTGGGAAATGATGTAGGCCATCCTTGGAATTGGTTGAGCCTTGTTAGCCTACCCAATTATGTATTAATCCATAGTCACCTAATTTGAGTCGTAATAGCCATATTATACCATGGAAACCAAGAATGAACACCCATGTCCCGTTCTTTTACCCTTCTATCAAGGACCCACATTTTACCCTTAACATGTCGTTGACAAAGCACAAATTAAGAGACTGACATGTAGTGATAGGAAGTTGAAATGAAGCGGATTTGATAAGTACAAAAGGTTGAGGAAGGGGTGTCAAAAAAAAAAAAGAACTCAAGGGGGAGCAAATGTTAACCTCGTAGCCTTCCTACCTTAAGCTAGTAAGTCCGTAGGGGTGCTTTAATACCTATCACTCCCAAGGCAATTGGGTCCTGGAGTTATCGACCTAAAACTTGCTACACGGGTAGGTAGAAAGCTTAAGGAGGTTGAATACTGCATTGTTTCACCTTGATGCTTAAAAAGCGAAAGTCTTGTAATTTCGAAGAAAGATAGAAACAAACCAAGTTTGGGGTGAAGTGATGTGAAAAGCAAGATGATGCTAATTGGGCTGAGTGAACGACCAAGTGAAGACATGGTCAAATTGGAGGATGGAGCATAAGAATAAGAAGAAAGTGCTAGAGTGTTTGGGTAAAATCTGAACTTAAATGACTCATTCAGTTCACCCTCTTACCTCTAGCCACACACAAGGTGTTTGAAAATACCTATTTGATCTCGAGAGCATGTAATGCCTACATTAGTGGAGAATGGGATGCGAAGCAAGCCTATGAAGTCTCAATCACTCTTCATCTAGGGAAACTCTTAGTGAGTGTGAGATATTTCACCTCATGCATTCCCCTAAAGTCATCTAGACTGCATTTGGATCAATGAGGGTGAGACTCCACACACTCATGTTAGAACCTTGATATAGGTGCAGCTAGTTTGTGGCCAGCTTATTTGCTTTAAAGAACACTATCTTGAAACATTATTCATGTGTTGGAATGCGTAATTCCTGAGGCACAATATTGCAAAGTACATGTTTCTACGGACTCAAGTTTTCTTTTCAGTAGATTTGGAAACTGAGTTTTTATCTTTACTTGAGGACAAGCAAAACGTTAAGTTTAGGGGTATTTGATAGGGGTGAATTATATTAGCATTTCCACCATGTTTCTCATGTGTTTATGCAACCTAAATGCTAGATTCACACCCTTATGCGCAAATATTACACTAATCCCTCACATTTGTGAGTTTTGCAAGTATTAAAGAAAAGTAAGCAGAGAAGAGGGCAAAAATAGCAAGAAAGAAAAACTTGACAAGAGGCCTCAGGTTCGCCAAGGCAAAGCGTACCTTCGCCTAGATGAACTGCCTCGCCAAGGCGAAGACAAAGACCAAAGAAGCAGCTTGTAGCCAAAGGCCTCAGGTTCTCCTAGGCGAAGTATGCTTTCGCTTAGGAGAAGGCCTTCGCCAAGGAGAAGCACACCTTCGCCGAGGCGAAGAAAGCCCACTTTGACTACAGACACCTGTCTTCGCCAAGGTGAAGGGCACTTCACCTAGGCGAAGGAGGTCGGGTTAGGATAAAAATTCCCTTATTCTCAGCCCCCATTTTGGTCATTTTCCAACACCATAAATGCTACATTGTAATATTTTAGAGGATATAGACAATCTTGAGGAGAACTTGGAGCATGGAACATATCTAGGGTTTCTCTCTAAGCTTTTATTTTTCTAGGGTTTGTAGATTTTCTTAGTTTTTAGCTTGTGTTTGGAGCCAGGTTGCAAGATCTAGCTGCTAGAAGACTTCTTGTGGTGGTAGAGCACTATTGGGGGGGAACTTACTTCATATTTGTTTTGTATCCCTAAACCCTTCTATTTTTCTTAATATTTCAGCATTATGTTTGTTGTAGACATGATATTGTTAGGTTTTGAGGCTACTATGAGTGGCTAAACCCTCCTCTAGGGCTGGTTGTTGACATTGGTGTTTGGATTTTGTAATTTATTGAATGATTTTGTGAATGTATCTTGTGTTGAGGTTTTATGGTGTGGTTCTATGAATTTCCATATTTTTATTCAATTGTTGCATGTTAAGGAGTGAGATTGAGCCCTATAGCTAAAAGGGTTTCCAAAGTGACAGTTGGAAGTATACCCTTGGGACTTGATTTCCATTCCCTAATGTTCATAATTTATAAAATCAACTTAACTTAATCAAAGAAGTCTAGGAAATTAGGAATGCCTAGTACTATATGTATTTTATTATGAGGGACATCATCTAACCTTATGTGATGATCGTATGGACCGAAAGGTGATCTATCTAAGCATAACCCTGGAGATTTCATTGCATGGACCAAAATGTGACCAATGGAAATTCCCAAGGATTGATTTACCTTAGCACAAGTAACACATCCTTTGACCTGGATGGACTGAAAAGATAATAGGGATCAAGTGTGAGAAATTTAGGAGAGACTCGAAAGAGTGATCCACATGCAGAGTTCCTTGGGTAAGAACAAGATTATCTTTACTTAATCAGCGCTTAATGGACATAAGCAATCAATGCACCAATAGAGACAGATGGCTCTAGTGTTATTCCATAAAGTCGTTCTTGCATCTTAACCCAAGCATTTGCTAATATTTTAGAGTAGATTGTAGTTAAATTAGTTTTATTTCTAGTTAACAACCCCTCACAATATTTTATTTCGCTTGAATAGTAAAATTCTCGAGTAGTCGGGGTAATTAATCCCCACTTAAACCATCTCTTTCCTATGGGTTCCATTATTATAATAGGTTTTAATTTGAAAACCACTATATTAGTCAGGATCCATGCACTTCAAGTGACAGGGTTGCTTTGACCAAAAACTTTTACATAAACGAAAAACTGGCTTTCCCCGGTTCCCGCTTGAACTGACTGGCCAAAAACGTTGTGCTTTTAGTGTCCTCATCATCCCATTGGCCCCTTTCCCTTACCTCCATTGCCGATTCTACCGCTAGATCGCATCTAGCTTAATTATTCTTTTCGTTGTACCACTACATTGTCCCCGAGCATTGCCTACCGGACATCTCTATGGAACAATTCAATGATTGAAGTCGAGGGCTGCAGGGAAAGAGAGTAAAAGAACTATGTGTTCGGGCGAATGGCTTGCTTAACGGCTTGCAGCATAGTGTCAAAGCTAACAGAATCCAACTGAAGCAAGGCAACCCCAAAACGCTTCATGAAATCCCTGGTGGTCTCGGATCTCCCCATCCGCACATGAAACAGGCTAGTGACACTCTGCTTCTGCCACATTGAGCACATATACTGGGAAACGGATTTCTTGGATAACCAGCAAAATGACGTTACTAAGTTTGGGGCCAGGAGATGGAACCACTACAGGTTTAGACCTATTAAGTTGGACGGGAATACCTTATATAGGAGGGCATCGTTCCTTGTGTCTGGAGAGTCATAGATCTCTAGACAATGCATCGATGGTCGAAAGGTCCTCAGAGCTCCATCGTACATCTGAAATTTCGGCAATGTGAAATGCAGTGGAGCCTCCTGATTGAGGACAGCATGAATGAATGGCAACACTAGGATGTCGTCTAATGCCTAAAATGCGGGGTCCAAGTTCCTTCGCGACATGCCGCTCCTCGATGGAGCCCCCATGTCGACGTGGATGGCATTTGGGTGGGGAGTAGTTGTCCCGTGGACTGCATCGCATGGGCCCGCTTCTGGCCGAAAGTAGGTCATCCACACGGTGGGTGGTGTTGTTTGGGTGAAGTAAGGTTGGGGTAGCATTTCACAAGGTCGTGTTCTCTTTGCGCGAAGAAGTGTTGGCCGTTAGGAAAGAGACTAATTGTTGTTAGTGGAGTCCTGATGCCCCTTCAGCCGCTTCTCCAGTTGCCTCAGGCATTGGTTCAAGGAGGTTTTTGAATCGGAGGTAGATCTCCCATTTACTTGGTTGACTTCCTTAATCGATGAATTGTAGCTAAATCGCGATGCTGGGGGAATGGTTCCCATAGACGACATAAGTGAAGGGAGGAGCCTCGACTCAACTTATTAGAAAGCTCTCTTTCCCCTCATTTAAAAGTTCGCTTTCAATCCCCTCTTTGGGATGATGAGTACCCCTTTTATAGGCCATCATGGCGGCCATGTGTCGGATTGTACGGGTGGGAATTGGAGATCGTTAGGTGGCGATTAGTACAATACTCATTTATAGGTAGGTGGGTCAAGGGCCCATGTTGCACGTGGAGTTACAAGAGAAAGCTGGGCTCCATATGGCGTGTTCGTGAATGATTATGACTACAGACTCCTATTTGTCGTCATATCAACTATTTCGCCCCAACTAATATCCGAACCCATCTAGGTCCTCATGAAGCGTTTTGAGTGAAGTCCTTCATTTCACATTATTCTCTTCATCTTCATGCCCGAGCTAGTTATCCGAGGTAGCTCACTTGCCTTTTCCTGAGGTGGTCTCATCTTCATTCTCGAGCTGGCATCCGCCCTTCATGCTTGAGCTGGTTGTCCGAAGTAGCTCGCTTGCCTTTCCCGAGGTGGTCTCATCTTCATTCCCGAGTTGGCATCCGCCTTTCTATTCTTCTCTGCTCGGGCTCAAATTCTTGTAACTAGGTTAGGTTCGAATCACGAGTACTCAATCGGCCTGGGCCTGATCCTAATAAACGCTAATTGCATGGCACGTGTCCCCGACTTATCCCACTTCTCGTAGACCACCACCGCCATTGAGGTCGATGCTCAGTTAAAAGATTTGTGATGCGGCGAAGGGGAGAACATATTTTATTACGTCTTCGTTTTCAATTTGGTGGATGGAGCATGTTCTGTAGACAACTCTCTCCAATGCAGGAACTACAATGGAAGAGAACCTAGTAAGGGTCTGTTTAGTTCTTTTTTTTTTAATGTTCTTAAAAACAAAAAGGAAAATGAAAAAAGGGGGAGAACACGTTTTTGTTTAGAAAAACATAGACAACATAGAAAATACTGAATTTAAATAACAAGGATACTTTTCATAAGAGAATACCAAAATAGTGTTTTTTATGTTTTCAAAAACAAGAACCAAACAAGTCCTAAATTTCTTAGTGTTCTGCTGAAGTCCTCAAAAATTGCTGCCTAACTGAATATGATCCAATGAAGACACCTAATTTTGATCTTATATGCACCATGGAACAAATTGAAAAGATTTCGCTCTTACAAAATCAAACATTGCATTTGACATGAGGGAAAATGTCATCAAACAATGTTAAGGTGTGACTACTGGGCCCTGCTTTGTTTGCCGCTTTTAGAAAATCGTTTTTTGTTATGAAAAAAAAAAAGGAAAACAAAGAAAACATAAAGAACACTTTTGGTTCCTAGTATTTTTGTTCTAAAAAACGAGGACACATAAAACACTAAATTCAGAGAACAAGAATAACAATATGGTAATTTTATGTTTTCAAAAGTCGTTTCCTCAAGAACAGTTTTCAAAAACATGAACATAACACCCCCTACACATCTTATATGATAAACCTAACATGGACTGTAGATGATAAAATTTCCAGATATGTGAACATTGGAGAGTAGAAATAGAAGAGGAACAACAGACAAAAATGTCCACACGAAAAATAAGATAATTACAAGATAATGAATGTCCCAAAGCCTTCTTTGAAAAGCAATGAGCTTGTTCAGCCTTTCTGTGCCAGCATCATCTATGGCATCACCTATGTAATTCAAAAGGCAAAAGAGAATGAATAAAAAAACAATTGTTTTTACATATACAATTTTTTTAAATATACGTAATGAAATTCTTCGCTAGGGCATATTATGGATCCTGCGATAGATTGAACATACCAAATAAAACCAACAAAAAGGAGTAGAGCTCAAGTGGGCATATATGTGTGTGTCTATATATTAACAAAAGAGGTGTGACGCCCCCAACTCGGCACCCGGTCCCGTTTCAAGGTGTCACTTTTCTTTTTCTTGTTTACTATAAACTTATAAACTTTAAGCTTGTTCATTCATATAATGTTAAACATTTAACTTGTACTAAATTCTGTAGCAGCGGATTACAAAATATATACAAGCTCCATATATAAAAGTGTTCAACATTTACAATATTTACATTGCTTACAAAAGAAACAAAATACATATACATAGACCAAATGGTCTTCCAAAGGGACACTTAGTGATGTGTTGACTTTGACCGCGGATGCGGATTATCCCTGTCCTCCTCGGTTTCCTCGTACCTACAATGTATTTAAAACACCCGTGCTGCTTATAGTTTAGTGGGATTAAATACTCACCCACCCCCTAATACGATCATCTCACTTGTATTACATGCATATACTTATGACAAATATAACATTTGCATCTACTTATCCATTTCTCATATCTACTTTTTCATAACATGTTTCATTTCTTATCATATTTCATATACTTTTCATGTTATCTTGAACTTTACTTCTTGTTCTTGTAACCGTATACTATCATCACATAGCAGTGTTATGCTTCTCATATCATGTCATATAATATATACATCTCATTTGCGTATACTTGTCATTTGCTTTTATGTTTCATGCCTGCAAGTACCTTAGAAGTGGACACGGGAAAGAACTGTATGTACCCAAAGTTACTATCACTGTACGAGATAGTGATTTATAACTGTTTGACCCAAACAAGGCCGCTATAATGATCCAAACGGTATCTATGTCATCGACCCAAACGGGGCCTCAATATCTACAAACTGTATGTTGCGGCAACTGTATCCCTATAGGCATGCCTATCTATCCAACTACCCAGTCATAAGCAAGCAATCAGTTTTATTATGTTTTCTTAAGAATCTTTCAAGTATTAGAAAAAGATCTCTCATATACATGAATAATCACCATATCATGTATACTTAGCGAGATATTCATTATCAATAATCTCTTATAAGCATTTAACTCCGTACTTTTCATATATAAAATTATATACATGTATTCTCTTTATATTTCATAACACATGTTATCATGATCATATTACTATGATGAATTATTTCATATAGCAATACAATTATATAACCTTTATACAATTTCAATTTTCATAACCAATTCTGCCTAAACAATTCGAGGCAACTCCTAAGTCCATTTTGTACTGCAATTTTTGACCCTGTAAACGGGATTATTAGAGAAAGTGATCTTCTAATTCAATATACCCCTATGTCTTAAGTTTCATATGGTTCAAACATCATGTAATTTGGACTTTTAATTTGGGAGATATGGTCTAAACATTCGAACTCCGCTTGGATAGTTTCCCTGTGAAATGTGTAGAATTTGGAATTGTGTCCTATATTTGAGTTTTTTTGGGAATGTTAGAGACATAATTTGCCCACAATTTCTTTATGAAAGTTGTTTTCCCAGATGTCTAGTTTGTACATAAATTTTAATCACTTCATTTGGACTAGTATAACTCAAGTTATGATTTAAACAACCTAATTACTCCAGCTCGTGTGGACTGCTTTTGAGACATATTTCGTGATTACAATTGTTTTGACGAATTTTCTGGGTTTAATGGGGTCAAAATTTTGATATACTTATTTTAGGAAGATTTGTTCTTCTAGAAGTCTAGTTTACCCCAAAATTTGAATCACTCAATTTGGATGAGTGAAACTCAACTTATGGCTAAAATACCAAAACTGTTTTGAAACCCAAAACTGTATCAGAACTAACCAGAATTGACCCAAAACAGAGCTTCACTTTGACGAATTTTTTGGATACACTGAGGTCCAAATTTACATACATATATTTCAAAAATATTTGTTCTACTAGAAGTCTAGTTTACCTAGAAATTTGAATCACTCAATTTGGATGAGTGATAGCAAAGTTATGACCAAAACAAAAACATGAGTTTAAAAAAAACGGACAACATCTCCCCTAAAACCCAATATTTTCTCTATACAAATTTTTCCTCCATTGAGGACCACAACCAAACCAAACAACCATTCCAAACAAGGATTTTACACAAAAATAGGTATCCCAAACCTCCAAACAAGTGTCCATACAAAATCCTAACAAGTTCTATACAAAATTCCATACATAAATTCATACCAAAATTCCTTACATATCCATACCTAATTTCTTCTTCTCCTTGAACTTCTCTACTTCCCTTCTTCTCCTCTTCTTCTTCCTCTCTTATTCTCTTCTCTCTTTCTCTCTTCTCCTCTTCTCTCTTCCTCTATGTAAAAGCCCTACCAAAATGGGATATTTTGGGTCTTAAGATAAGACCATGTTTGGCCTTATCCAATTTTTGACATCAAATTTCATTTTTGCTATTTGGTCCTCCCTTTCTCATCTATTTGCCATTCTAACTTATTCACTTCCTACTTTTAGGATGTAATTTTTATGCTAGCTAATATCCCACTGCATCAATTCCTACTACACTTGACTTGTATTAATTCCGGGTTTTGCTTATTTTTTTTTTTTTAGCATTATTTTATTCCAAAAAAATATACATTTATTTTTATTATACCCTAAACATGTTATAAAACTGTCAACCCCCCCACCCCCTTAAAAGATTTCGTCCTCGAAATTCATACTTGAATTGAAGAGTTGCGGGTACTGCGCTCTCATAGTTGCTTCTGGCTCCCAAGTAGCTTCTTCCCTACCATGGTGTTGTTAAAGCACTTTCACTAATTGTACTTGCTTATTCTGTAACTACTTCACCTCTCGAGACAAAATAGCCTCAGTTCCCTCTCATCGATATGAAAAACTGGTTCAGATTTCAGAAAATTTTTGGTAATCGGTAGGTGCTACCCATAAGAACGGTATTCGCTACAGACACATGGAACACATCATTCAACTTGGCTAACTCTGGAGGGACTGCCAACTGATACGCCACTGGTCCAATTCTCTCCAAAACTTCATATGGGCCAATGAACCTCAGACTCAGCTTCCCTTTCTTCCCAAATCTAAGCACCTTCTTCCATGGAGATACCTTTAAGAACACTTTATCACCCACTTCATATTCAATGTCCTTCCTTTTCAATTCGGTATATGAGTTTTGTCGATCACTAGCAGCCTTTAACCTTTGCTGAATAACCTGAACTATTGCTTATGTATCTTTTACTATGTCTGGACCAATCACTTTATGCTTATTCAATTCTCGTCTAACACAATGTGGAGTCTTACATCTCCTCGACCATTAAAGCCTTCTTCCTATATGGTTCCATGCCACTACTTATTGATAATCGTTGTTATAGGGTACCTATCAATGGAATATACCTTATCCTAACTTCCAGCTGAATCTCTATTACACATCTCGAAGCATAATCTTCAAGCACTTGAATCAACCTCTCGAATCGGTCCATCTATCTACGCAAAGGAATGTTGTACCGAAATTGCCGAGTTCTAAGGCTAACTGGTGACCTTCTAGAATCTCGATGTAAATCACGGATCTCTATTCAAAACAATAGACAATGGCACACCATGCAATCGCACAATCTCATCCACATATAACCGGCTAGTCGAACCATAGAATAGTCAATCTTGACTGGTATAAAATGGGCCGACTTTGTGAGCCTATCAACAATCACCCAGACATAGTCATGTTTTTGTTGCATGAGGGGAAAACCTGACACAAAATCCATGGTAATGTTATCCCACTTCCATTAAGGAAGTGGAAGGGGATTCAATAGACTTGTTGGAACTTGGTGTTCAGCTTTGACTTGATGACACGTCAAACATTTAAACACATACTCTGTCACATCTCTTTTCATTCCTTTCCACCAATAATGTTGTTTCAAATCCTGGTACATCTTAGTACCTCCGTGATGGTAAATAATCAGATTATGAGCTTCAAATAGTAACTTTTTCTTTAGCTCTTTATCATCACACATATAATATGTTCTCGGGAAATACAAGCTTCCAAATTCTTTTATTGAAAAATCGCCTTGTCAAATTATCTCGACCATCTCAGACCTTTTCAGATCTCTTCATCAAGCTTTTCGGTCTATAATTTATTTGCTTTCAAATAGGCTGCGCTTTTAATTGAGCTAATATAGCTCCATCAGATACTATTCTTCATTCACTGCGCTGTATTAACAAAGCTGCCATTGACTTTCTACTTAAGGCATCTGCTACCACATTAGCTTTTCCGGGGTGGTAATCTATTATGCAGTCATAATCTTTGAACAACTCCAACCACCTTCTTCACAACTGGGAATTAAGCTCCTTATGTGTTAACAAATACTTTAGACTCTTATGATTTGTGTAAATTCTTAATTTTTCACCATATAAGTAGTGTCGCCATATCTTCAAAGCAAATACTACCACACCACCTATAAACTGCGGTAGAATAATTCCGCCTATGTGGCTTCAACTATCTGATGTATATGCTACAGCAATTTGCCATCTGCATTAACACACAACCTGCACTAATTCCAAGTACTATACAGAGTTTACTCCTTTACTCTGTATAGATCACACACATCAGGTTTCACAACCAAAGATTTCCTTCAACTGCTTCAAATTATCTTGACATTTATCCGTCTACACTCAAACTTTACTCCTCTTTCGAAAGAATTTAGTGACAGAAGCTATGATGAATCCTTCACAAACTTATACATCCACTGTAGCCCAGAACTTCACTCGATAACACTTCCAAGGTTCCAATTCATCACAAATTTTCCAACTTTAGGGTCAATCTTATACCTCAATAAAACACACATGGCCTTAGAATGAAACTTCCCAGCCAAAAATCACATTTTCTAAGCTTAGCATATGCAACTTTTTCTCTCAAAGTTCGAACTATTTTCAAATGTTGCTCATGCTCCCGCTTCATCTCTTTAAATATACCAATATATCATCAATAAAGAATTATGACAAACTAATTAAATGTAGGTTGAAACACCCTATTCATCAAATCCACGAATGTTGTCGGTGCATTACTCAACCCAAATGGCATTACCAAGAACTCATAATGGCCATATCGAGTTCTGAATGATGTCTTCGGCACATCGACATCTTTCACTCTTAACTGATAATACTCTGACTGAGGGTTTTGATTCATATAGCGATTATGTCAAATAGTGCCAATTGTCCCCTTGGTAGTAGGTTTGATAATTTTGTGCAATACTAATCAACTTAAATAACCCTAATTGGTACATTAAGATCCCAAATTTTTACTATCATTTCATCTATTTTGTGGCTATTTTTGTAGTTATACAAGCTAAATACGTCATACGCCATCGGGCTTAACTTTAAACACGTAAGAATCCGTCGAACTCTGAGATGCGTGTCAGGTTCCATGGAAATTGGTTTTTGCCAAATGAAGAAAATTAATCAATCGTGAAATTTTGTAGCAAGCTGTGGTTCTTTGCACCCGTAGACTTCAAGTAAGTTACAACACAACATTACTCCACTTTAATTGTTTACCTTTTTATGAATTTTTCCTAAGAACCCATTTTATGTTGTTGGTAGTTTAGATATTGTAATTTCCTTGACTCCTGAAAAACTATATATGTTCTTCGGCCAAGGCTATGCACATCAGTGATGATCATCTATTAATTTCAAGTATGAAAGCTTCAAATTTCTCCCGCTTTGTGATTTTCCTCATTTTCTCCCTTTTCTCCATCATCACAAACACTTTGAGGATGACAACCCAAAGAGTTTAATTAAACCCCCATCTCTGAAGAGGAAGCAACATCACAAGGCTCCAGGTAACTGTCATCTCCCCGTTAACAGATGCAAGGACACACATTTATAAGCTCAGATCTCAATTCTTGGCCAAAATCCTCATGTACTCCTTCGACACAAGAGATTGAAGAAGTAGGGTTTGATGCTATTGCTATATCCATCGAGGCTCACGATTGCCACGGTTTATTCTACATGTTAGGTCAAAGAACTGGCTTTGACCGCTATGAGTTACGCTTAATATCACAAAACGCCAAGACAAGAAATCTGAGAAATTCCAGTTCAATTTTTATATAACGAAGATCCCGCTTCGGTAAGCTGATTTAGAATCCTCTCATCGAGAAAAATTCGGTAACTTCTTAACGCTTCTCAACCCGGTCGTAAGTGGTCTAGACATTCAAAAGAGCTCTTTCTTACATTCTATTTCAGCATTTTGCTTGCAGTTTTCTCAAAAAAACCACCAATCACACTATATTTTACAAAAACCCCAATCCAAAGTGCAATCTACCGCTTCATTAACTGAAATCATTTATGGAAGAAACTATCCGAGTTCACCCTAGAGCCGCTTATACTCGCAAGAGGCTATGCTATGGCAAAGTAGGAGGCACTTGTGCATAAATATTGTTGATTCTAACACCCTATTGTGGAACGACGAGGTCAGCGCCATGCTGTGATGGCAGCCTTTAGTGGTGGAAGTCGTTAACTTGGTGGGGATCCCTTATCAAGGGCAGTGAATTCTAACCCCTTTTGTCTCTACTTATTTCCCTAGTAATCATTGCTAGGTTGATTTAATTTTTTATACCTGGTCCATACATAATCTTCATTTTGCCTAGTTAACTCCAACCTTTTTGGTAGCCCTGCTTTCTTTTTGGTTGTCTTTCTGTGTTGCTTGCCTAGCAGCTTATGCACCATTGGGACAAGAACACTACAAGCAGATTGGAAAGGGTCATGGTCACTTTGAACAAGGTAATGAGTCTAACACTAACTACATGACGGACCCTCCACCGAGGAACAAGAGAAGGCCAGGGGTCTAAAGGAACTCAAATGCATATAGAACAATGAGGACTATATACACTCACCAAGTGGGTGAGTGTAACCCAAGCGTATTGTACTCCGGCCATGGGATGTGGAATGTCGGCCCATCCGGTGCCCCTACTCCCCAACTTTCCATGGTAATGGAAAATGAAAATCCACACACATCCAGAGTTTATAGAAGTTTGTACTGACTTTCAAGGAGTGGCGAATCGATATAGAATTGTCGAACTGAAAGCCTTCCCTTAACTCAAAAGATACACAGATTTGGCTCAACTCTCCGAGTACGAGAACTGTATAACTGGGAGATATGCATGCAGAATTTTGAAGAAATTCAAAGACCCATAAACCAACAATAGAGGGAAATACACTTCTACAACCTCTAGAAAACAGGAAGTTCTACCTAGTGCTGGGAAAGGTAATTAGAGATCATCGTGCCCGCTCTCACCATGCTTCAGATACTTGGATGTTGGTCAATCACTCTATAATGGAACGTCCCCGCCATGAAGCAGCTGTTAGAGACTGTTTTGAGGGACTTCAAGGAGGAAACACCTGCAGAAGCAGGACTTTGAACCATGTGGTTGAGACATCCAAAGCATGGATGAAACCAACCCTAGAGAGGTAGAGAGAGGATGGTATTCCATGAAACAACTTGTATAGGAGGTGCATGTACTAACCAATGAGGCATGGAGATGAAGGAAAGCCATCCACCCCACTGGGAAGGCCTGGAGGAGTTTGAAATGTGCTAATCACCATGAAAGTAGCAGTGACTGAGGTATTCCGGCATCACAACCTTGTTTCACTTGCCGAATCCAATGAGTACCATGAGAGATTGCCTAACTGCCTCCTTCAAGAGGATATGACACGTGGCAGAGCATGCCAATGTCAGGTCAATATAAGCCTCAACCAATGCCCATATGGCAACACCTATACCCCACTGAGGAACCATCCTAACTTCACGAAGCCAAAGCCTCAACCATATAAAATTCCCCGCAACAACAATATGGCTCATCTCAAACCACCGCACTCATTTCTACTCCCCGCTTGAACGTTATAATACTATTAACGGCAAAGTGGTAGGCAATTTTGTGGAGGAACAGAAGGCAGTGAATGCCCAGTTAACTGTGAATTCGGCACTGTGGGAAAAGTACCTCAACAAAAAGATAGATAACTACAAACTGAGATCTCCTAAAAATAATGACAACTCACAGATTCAATCTCATATTAACTAACCTACAAAGAAAGCAGAAAAGGGAAATTTCATCCCAAATACCACCCAATCCAAGGGGAGTGCATTAAGTGAGTCTTCCAAAGAGCTAAATCCTAGGATGGATGAAGTTAAAGCAATTATCACATTGAGAAGTGGTAAGAGTTTAAACAAACTGCAGAACTAAACCAATGTAAGAAGGCTGTGGTTGTGCAAATAACTGCATGTGGTGACTAAAGAGACTACAAAGAAAATAGTACCCTAGTATCTTTCCAAGCAATCAAAGCTAAGAAAAAGGCCATCAACCGGCTGAAATACTTTAGAAGCGCAAGGCAGTGGAAAGTCAAATATCTCTGCCAGATATGATTAAACAAGTCCTCATATGCCAAATTTTCATGATCAACTGGTAGAGGCCAAATGTTGACAATAAGGCCTTCCTGACCGAATGTCAGTGTTATCATCTAGTGCAAAACTCATGAAGTATGCATCCCATTGTCCTACCATCTGCCCATATTGAGTACTTAGTAAAGCATCACGAATCTGTCCCAAGAAACTCGCTTTTATTCATGTAAGCAGCCAAGTCGAGAATTAAAGTCCATTTCCATCACATTGTTCCCTTTATAAGATCCATAAAGATACCAAAAGGACAAAGGAAGATGTTCTATCACAAGTGGACAAATTCTACCATCCAAAGATTATTGGTACTCGACATTAATCCACTGCAGTAGCGGCTATAATCACAAATTATCATCCTGTGGAGACCATTCTTTGGCCACTTCTAATGCTATTATCAATCAATGAAATGGTTACATACCTCACATTTGGAAACATGACCTTAGAACCAAGACTTCCACTTAAGTAAAAAGCACATGTAATCTTGTGGAAAATGGCCTAGAAGTTAAGTCCGCATAATCGATAATCCTCGAAGAACAAGTCACCCAACAACAAAAGCAAAATCAGTATATAAACGGCCAGAGACTACAAATCCTCACGTGAAGTGGTTCGCTGCACTTAAAGTTGCTGCTAAGCTGCATCATTTACCCTATATCCTGATGCTCTGGTGAGACAGTCCGTCAAAGTCAGAAATCAAATTCCACCGTGGTATACACGAAAGGGAGAGAGATGCCCACCGCTTACCATACAAATGAGGGTATTGATTACGTAAGATTAAATAAGGCAGACAAGAAGGATCACTTCCCCACCATGGACCACTTCCAAAGGGATCACTACACTTTCTCTGTACTCCGCTTTCTCGGATGGCTATTCGCCATTTTCAAACTGAAACTGTTTAGAAGACCAGGAGAAGACCACCTCACCTGCCCATTCAAAAGTACATATGCCATGTGAGGATGCCCTTGGCTCCTGTGCAATGCCCCTACTACATTCCAATTACTCAGACATGCCAAGTATCTTTAGCGATTTGGTGGAGGCATTATGGAGGTTTACATGGATGATGTTGCCAGCTAAGGAGGAGCCTAAGAATGCTCTACCAACTTGCGAAACTGTCCCGCATAGGCATAGGAGAAGAAACCTTAATCGACCAACAAAATTCACATTTTATGGTCACTAAATTGAGGTCAGACATAATATTCCAAGGAAAGAACTGAAGCTTCCATAAGGCAAAATTGATGATCAATCATCTCTCTCCCACACAATGGATCTATAAAATTCCTTAGGGTGCATGTGGCGTTACGTGAGGTTCATCATGGTCTCAAAATTGCTAAGCCCTTGGCGTTTTACCTGGAGAAAGATGCCAAATCATGTGGACAAGACCGCGAGAGGAGCTTTGAGGAGCTCAAGGCCCATTCGACCACTCGTGACCCATACAGGGCCCCTAACCCCAAAGTTACCAGACAATGTGCGTACACACGACCTCGCCAGGCTGGAGCAGCCTCGCGGTATGAAGAAGGTGTTCATGGGCTTCACGGTGCCACACAGACATTGAACGAGGCCCAGAAATTACACTACCACAGAGAAGCGAGCTTACATCGCAGCCGATCTACGCCCCTTAGATAAGGCATATGAGCTTATTTGGGTTAGGTTGATATAGTCTCATATCTAGATCACCCACTTTAAAGTACTTAACACCACAAAAACAAATGCTAAAGTTTAGTTTGCTGATGGGTTCTCCGTTTACAAGAGTGCCCAAACTCTGAATCAGCACAGTAAGGAAATGGAATGTTGTTGCGATCATCTCGAGACTAACCATAGTGCACACCCACAACCCCCAATTATGATGAGCCCCAGAGTCCCGCTCCTAGTTGAGAACACTGGTATGCCCATGATTACCACCGTCTCATTTGTCAATAAGAGTTACCAACAGATTGGAAGGCACAAATATAAAGCTTTTTCTGCAAAATTCACTTTTCTATTTTTGGGAAGAGTCTCTTCTCATAAATATCAGGTCAGATCGATAATTAGAAGGTGTACCTGAATCAAAACAATAAGGGATACCTACCACCGCTCATGAGAATGTGCCGTGAGGCCATTTTCATTCCTTAAAACTCGCGCTGAAGGTACTACAATTGATTTTATCATTCTTCCTTTTCAAGGACGTCATACTATGTAGAATGCTACAAATGCCAAAGGTTGGGAAAATCTCTCATCAAGCATGATGCCTTTGAACTGATCTGTAGTTGACCTATTCTGGCGTTTGGGGCATCACCATGGACCATCTCCTTCCCTCCTCCCTTTGGATATTGCATCTACATTCTTGGTGGGAGTTGACTTATGTCAAAACGGGTTGAAGCAAGGTTTTCAGGCAAAGAAACTATGCGGGTGGTGTTGAAATTCTAAGGAGCAATGATCTCCAGATTTAGGTCCCTGAAGCCAGGTGGTCCGATGAGGTTCACTGCAACAAAAGTCTGAGAACCTCCTCCTATCTGGCATGTATCAAGCATAAAGCTGCCAATTCCATACCATCCTCTCACTGGGGTGGCCGCCGAGTTGGGCCAACAGAACCAAGACCATAACTGGATGAAAGTGTGAACCCCAACCGAAAGGATTGGTCTCTGGTCGCTGAATCCTTGCGGGTTCATATAGAAACAATGATACAAACTATCCTTGGCATGTCCCCCATCGCCTATTTGATGTAGGTAAGGCATGTCACCCGCCTATGAAATCGGTAAGGCAGCATGTGGTAAGGCAAGACAAGCTAGAACTCAGATATAAGAGTTGGCCTTAAAGGGCTCCTCGATATCAATGAGTTGGAAGAGCTTAAGGAATGATTCCTACTAACTCAAGAATTGCAAAAGATAAGTTAAATAAGTGGTATGATCAACTAATAGCTCAGAAGAATTTCAAACAAGCATTCGCATCGCTTGACGACTCAGTCACCCTTCCGTGTTAAGTCAGATGGATCGCCATTCACCATCCAGAGGTCTAATCTCAATGATCTGAGACCTCGCCTAACTCTAAAGACATAAGGTGTCTAAGGTCACCGGCAAAGTAATAAACCCGCCAGAGTACAACACTCAGCAGATACAAGGAGATCTCCCTCCTTTACCCCCATGAATCTGAAGACACCGAGTGGGAGTAGGCTTCGCAGACTTTGTCACTTTAAAATTTAAATTTTGTGCCTTATTTTAAGTTTAATTATGATTTTCTTAATTTCTTTATTTTAGTTTTGTTTTCCTTGAAAATTTTCTATTAATGCTTATGTTTTCTCATAATTTTTGTTTTCTATTTTTGTGTGTTAGTGTATGGAGTTTTGAGGCAAAGGTGAAATTGAAAGTTATGTAAAATTTTCAGAACTCCATTTAATTCTTCTAGACGGTTATAAATTTCCCTCCACCAGACACTCATCTTCTCTTCCGCCTGCTCACTACAACCTTTCCCTTTTCCTCAAGGTACCAATAATCTTCTTTCTTCTGCATTTTCAAACACAAACTACTAACCACCTATTTATGACTATTATTAATTGGGCTTAACCTCTTCAACTCCTTTTTGTCTATCTATTTAAACCCTCTCACAACACCCTTTCTCTTTCTCTCCTTTCTTCCTTTCATTCCCCAAAATCATTTCCCTAAACTTACTTCTCCCAACCTCCTCCTCCTCTCCTGAGTCAGTCCACATGGTGAAGAGACGCATTTTGAGGACACGCGCCCGCCAGAGAGGTGAGATGTCTTCTCTCTCCCCATGTCGACGACTCAAATTTCCAGGGCTCGCCGCCACTGCATCAGACCTCTAACCACCACTCACAATAGCTTCAGTTCGCGATCGTGTCACGCTCAGTCGTCTTACAAACGCCCACACCGCCGCTAGAGATTCCCGCACGCGAGTTCCGCTCTCGTTACCCGGCCCAAGGAGGTACCATACCCATGGCTCATTCTCCCTTCACACATCCTAGCATCCCAGTGGCTCTACCATCCAAGAGGGCCCACCCCAACCCCAAGAGAGAGAGAGTCCCCCAGCTCAGCACTCCTGTGGGGCCTCGTGGGGCCACCACCTACTTAGGGCCCCTTGCCGAGGTCCTCCCGATCTGTCCCTACATCACATCATCACACACGCCCATCAGAACCCACCCAAGGAATGCTGATTGCAGTGAGAGGGATTTGCACTACGAGATTTATTATGATCTCCCGCCTTCACAAGACTCCAAAGCTTCAAAGACAAGGTGATAGTGGCAGGTACTCGAGTCATTTCACGACACTTTGCCGGTTTTTCTATTTCTGTGTCGAAGTTCTACCACGATGACTCTAGGCAAGAGCCTAACTGACGCACATTCATTTCCACCATGATTGATGCAAGCCAACCTGGGTACTCTGCCGTGATATAGCAAGATGCTCAATATGCCAGCATCCACAACGCCAGATTTGTGATATGGCCCCCATCCCTCGATCAGTGAGATGTTCGCTGACATCCTGGACAATATAACGTGACCTATCTTGTTCAGGAGGCAACTCCGAGCTTGTTCGCAAACTATATCCACGCCAATCTTTCCCGCCCACATAGTACAGAGGAGACGCAGCCATTCTGGGAGGCTCTATACCCAGATTTCGCAGGGGTTCTGTCTGCTCAACTGCTTCTGTATCATGACATCCTTGTTCCACCCTCAGCATGCGTCCATCAGAGTCTCCACCTGGCCGAGTCCACTCCCAGTCCCGTTCCTGCATGGCCTCCTCTGGTATGCCGTGGCCAGCACATTGACTTCCCGCTAGCCTGAAACGCCAGTAGCTCGCTGTGATCAACGTGAGGTTATCCTTATAGTTTATCGCATGATCAGCCCCACGCCACCTCCCACCGGAGCTACCGAGACCACCAAAGAACACCTCCTGAATGAGGAGCAATGACTGCGTATACCCGAGGAGCACTGTTCCAGATCCCCGGCCCCGCTTCCACCACCACTGCCCATTACCCACACCCGTGATCCTTTGCACTCCCAGAGCCTCCCCACTGCACACACCTGGGATGTCATGGACTGAGCACTTTAGCACTAATTCGGGAGTAACACTGTATTTCTACTGACTTCGCCATCATGGATGCAATCAGGCCTCTCACTTCCTAAGATCCTTTCGAGACTACCCATACAACCTCCGTCGAGAGGATGACGCTGTGACGAGGCCGCCACTCGACAAAATCGCCATCCTCGCATCTGTAGTCACGGACCCACCCCGATTTCATATCAGTGCTCACCCAAGCTCTTCAGTTCATCTCTCCTTCACCGTGCCTCCCATCACCACTGTAGAGACTCTCTTGATGTGCTGAAGAAGATATACAAATTACAAACTAATTCCACCAAAGAGCACCTCAAATTCCGCTCTGGTGATGCGAGGATGACCTTCTACCAAATGCATACCATTGAGAGGAAAATTCTCTAACTTTCTGATCCGAGCCCCATTGCGACAATGTGAGGCTTGGTCGGGGAAAGAAAAGAAGTGACTTTACACTTTTGATTTCACTGGCTCTTTGGAGCAGCTTTCCATTTCAGAGTTAAGTGGCTCACTGCCTGTCTACGGAGCTCAGCTTGTCGAATTTTTGAAAACTGAAACATGGCGATATATTCTTATACATACTATACAACTCATTTTCTCAATTCAAAAATTGCACCCTTTTTTTGTGGTTTTACCTAACCTGTAAGTTGGAGAATTGAAACATTGCCCAATGCTATTGATGTTAGATGAATCTAAGCGCATAATACAGATGATCGGCTGGAAAGCTTACTTAAAAAGTTTAGCCTCTCTTCTTCCAACTTAAGCTAGCCACACAGCGTGCTGGCACTCACTTTCTTCAAAGTAAACAGAAAATTGCCTAGCCCCCATACTTGCAAACCTACCCTAGCTATTCAGAACCACCCGTAGGTTAAGGCCCTTAAAAGCAGCCAATTAAATGAAGTCTTCCAAAATAAAAAGAAGCCAAAAGAAAAAGAAAGTTACGACGCTCACGCTTTGAAACACGAGCAGTTTGAGGGTATATGACTAAAGTCTTTAAAGCCCTGGTGCCCTAAACCAATCAACAATTAGGAGCCGTCAATTTAGTGCCTGCATGGTGATGGGTGAGGTTTAGCGTAGCTGTGGAAAATTAAGCCAAAATCATTCGAGTCCCAGTAAAACCCGAAGAGTTAGTGGTCGAAAGATCCTATGACTTGATGCCCTGCCTTAATTGGTTGGGAATGTTTGACCCTAGTTGCATGGACTCCTATGCCTGATTCCTGTAATAATGCAACTTCCATAACACGTTATGAACAAGAGAGCTAGATTTATTTGAAGTCACTTGATGTTCTAGGTCTCAAAGAGTTTGGTCAGAGGTGCCAGTAGCCAATTAAAAACTAACACAAACACTTAGATTTTAGGAAGCTCAAAGACCTCTGAGTTGGATAATTTCTAAAACTTGATTTTGTATGGCATTCATTCTCCCAAGATGGTTATGGTAGGTCTTGGTGATTCATACCGAGGGTTAACACGATCACTAGCATACTTTTGAGAGGCTGGCTTGTGTGAAATACATTGGTTCGGTCACTCTTCTTTGTCATTGCAAGGGACTAGCAAATGTGTGGTTGGGGAGTAAGGATAGTGCTCAAATAGTTATTTTGAACTGTTTATAGTAGGTTTTAAGTGACTTTGTGTACTAATCAACTTAGTAACCCTAAGGGCATTAAGGTCCCAGTTTTCTTACTACTTGCCTGATTTTGGTGGCTGGCTTTTGAAGAGGTTAAGCTAAATACGCCAGCGCCATCGCAGCCGACTCAAACAATGTAATCTAAGGTTTCAACTGATGGTCATAAGTCAATGGAAATTAGAGCCATAAACTAAGAAAATTGACTCACGCAGAAATTTTATGTTGTTAATTTTTAGTGAATCCTGAATTCTCGTAGTTGTAAATTTCTGAACTCATTTGCCTCCACTTTGACCTCCATTTGACCACCTTTTATATGTTTCTCAAACTTACCCTTTTTATGTGTTGTTGGTAGTTTAGACATTTTGTAATTTCCTGACTAGAGTGTACCATATAAGCCCCAGCCAAGGTTGGCTCACAAAGATGATGATCACTTTATGCACACTTATAAATAAAGCTTCGCTTCTCCCACGCCTTTATTTTCTCTCATTTTCTTCCTCCTCCTTTGTTTCTTACTTCTTTCTCAAATACCTCCCATTAACACTTGGAGGATGACAACTAAGGGATGTTTATTAAACCTCATCCGAAGGCCACTGGGTCAAGGTTCTGAGGTAAATCGTTGTCCTCCTGCTTTCAATGCATGCTTATTGTCATTTGCTTTGTATTCCCACCGGCAGAAACTCCTTTGATGCACCCCGACATTAGTACTGGGTGCTGAGCTTTAGTGGATGCTTATTGCCAGATCCATTGAGGCTTTCTGAAGGTTTGCTTATTTATTTTTACATATTAGGTCAAAGAATTAATTTTTTTAACGCTATGAAACATGAATGACCAATAAATGCTATATCTCAAGAGAAAATCTTTAGGTTCATAGTTTTTTATATGTAGTCAAACAACATCCTGGGTTTAAATAACTATACATCATTCTCCTCAATGAGAGGAAAAGTACCCGAGGACCTCTTAGTCTCTCTAGAACCTGCTTCTCCAATGGCCCGGTACTCTGGCGAGCCTTTTACATTATATTTCATTTTGCTTGCAGCGTAAACTACCAACCTACAATTGCTTTTATAAAACCCCAAATCCAAAGCGGATCATCATTAATCTAAATCATTTTGTAAGCAAAGAAAACTCATTGAACAATCTGGGTAAAAGCTGCGACATCAGAGAGCGGTGTGCTATGGAGGCTCAAAGAGAATATTATTGATCTTTAAACGTTTCCTATCGCATACCTAATTAAGAAGACACCCGCCTTTAACTCCATCAAAGATCTTCAAATTCCTCAACAACAATGGTATTTGTTTTTCACTCACAATTCATTGATTTGTCTATAATCACACAACTCAGGTGCTGGTCTTTCTTTCAAATAACAAAACAGTAATCTAGGTAGAAACACCGTCAGATAACCTTTAATCTGTGGTGATCTGTAGTTGAATCTGAAGTTCACTAGAGCCATCCCGTTTAAGTCTGTGAAGCAGGAGTTGTTCCTGAAAATATCAATAGATAAATCCACTCTTCAAGTGAATACTCAAGTAACTTTCTTGAAAACATGATCCTAAAATCTTTCACAATCAAATTATTTTCCAATTCTATTTGACTCCTTTAGAGTCACACCAAGCCAAAAGGCCTCACACCCTTTTCTCAAGAATCGCTGGGCTTGTATAGCCAAATCACATTAGATATTAGGCGACCGAACACCATGTACTATCAAGATCGGGATCATAAGAACATTCTAAGACTAACGTTTCTTTTATCACAATAAATTATAGTCCGCTAGAATAACTTAACCATTCCTAAAATCAAATCAAATTCACGAATGAGAGAGATCCAAAATTCAAAAGATAAATTTCTAAATTGATAATAATTATAGGGGCAATTTCAGCACTTTATCATTATCGGGACACAGGTCTTAAAGGATCAGTTTTTATATGGTTATCATATGATAGCCGTTTCTATCATTTGCTTATCCATTTTAATACATGCTAATGTGCCACATATGAATGAGAAGATCCAAGGTCAATTAATGTAATCATTTCAATACCATAAAGAGAAATTATACTGTAAATTACTTTGGGTGCATCTCATCCTCACCTGAGCTCTCTCCCCCCCCCCCCCCCTCTCCCCCCCCCCCCTCCCTTCTCCGATCTGTGCACAAAGAGGCCGGCCGAGCGAAATCTGGGGGCAATTTATAGATAATTTGTCTTACTACTGGGCTGGGAAGCCAAGCACTGCAGAGGTGTCTAGGTCACCACTGGATGTCATCCTAGGGAATGATTCAGGCGAGCAACAAAGGCCAAAGGCGCAAAAGCAAAAGACTTTCATTGACTTCGATTTTTGTTTCAAAATGTTATGTGGTTGAGTTTGAAACCGATTAACTGCAAACTGAAATGAAGTGTGAAAAGAACTTTAAGATTTAGTCACTAACCTGGTAACTTTAGGCACAAGGTCTCTGGGTTTATCCTCTACACTACAACTCATAGTCCACTTATAACCTGATCTATATGTTTAACTAGCAAACTACCCTAAATCAAACCCTATTTAATAACACAGCGGGATATGTATCTATGTCTTTTCTAGCAGAAACCCAATATTAAATATCATCTCGTATATAGTAAAGACTATTTTGAATTAACCATATGCTAATTATATTGGTATGTAATCGTGATTCCAAGCATGGTAAGTATCAAGCAAATTAATAACATTCAATGCTATTCAAATCCATATTTTGAGAAGATAGGGCCATAAATATTTAAAACTTAGCTTTAATACAAGAAGACAACCCGCATATGCCCCACCACCAAGCTCAGGCTTCCTTCAAAGAAAAGAGGCTTAGCTACATCTCTTGAGTTGTCAGCCCCAAGAGGGGTGTCTGGGCAGCCAAGAAAATATGAGAGGAGAAGAGAGAAAAGCAACCCTAACTAAGCCACGAAAGAGCATTTGTTGGCCAAGAACTTGCCAAAATTGCTGCTAAATTGCTCCTCCAACTTGTCATTTATAGGGTTACAAAAATGGGAGGGGGCTTATATAGGCCACCCAATGTATGAAAATACCACAAAGCCTAACAATTTGGCTAATTTAGACAAGAGAGTAATACACCAAAATTGGAAGCTCTGCTTGCATTAATTACAAAAGCATGACAAGTCATGAATCTCCCGCTGGTTGGGTTCAAAAATCGCTAGGCACGAAAATTTCGCTTAGTTGTACTAAAATTTCCCAAGAATAGCTAAATCACTCAAGAGATAGCGAAATAGGAAATTTCGCACTGCAGCTGTTAGCTGGGCCGAAATTTCGCTAGCTAGCGAAATTTCGCTAGCTTAGCGAAATTCTTGTGAGTAGCGAAAACGTGAAATTTCGCTAGGAATAGTGCTTTAGCGAAAATTTTGGGTCTAGCGAAAATTGTCAATTTCGCTAAGATTGCGAAATTTTCGCTAAGGCTGCGAATTTTCGCAGAACTCATTAAATTTTCGCAATCTTAGCGAAATTCCCGGGATTTGTCGTATTCATCACGCATTGCTTCCAAATTCCCTCCACTGCATTGATTTTTCTTCATTTTGCCTTCATTCTCTCTTTGATTTATGGTTTGTTTGATGGCTGACAATTGAGTTCAATCTTCATGATTCATCTTATATCTCGATATCAACTCCCAAAGCACGCAAAACCCGCAAAAACAACCAAAAATACCCTCTAAACGGCATAAGCGATACTAAGAAGACTTAAACACTTCAATTGGCATAAATGACATGATTAGCGCGCAAAAAGCACTCAAAACCTATCTAAAATAGGGTTCAAAATAGCACTTTTTGGGCACTAATCACACCCCCCAACCGAAACGTTGCTAGTCCCTTAGCAATGCAAAAACAAAAAGGAGATGTATGTGGTGAATTTCAAAAAGGTTATGATTCAAAAAGGTTTATGTACATATAAACATTGTCCTTAAACTGAAAAATGGACACCAAGTTTGAAAACCGACATGAAAGAGCCAAAACCATACAAGAACAATTTTAGGTCAATATTGGTTCCATGATTCTAAATCGAATTTACACCTAAGTCTAATGGTTCTTTATATAACCAGATTACGCCAATAAATTGCAAAATTTGTCCCTCCCCAACCTAGTTAATCGACATGGCCTTAAGTCGTTGAACAACCTAGATATGATAGTTACGCACTTTTCTTTATTCAACTACACTCGTAGGATGCAATGCTTAAAATTCGACTTCACCAAAGTCCGTAACGGGATTTCACCGACATGACTCCCAACCAATTAAGGCTTAGGCATCGTTTCTCAAAAGGATCACCGACCACAAACTCAGGCTTCACCTGACCGACGACTTCGAAAATCAAGCACCTACAATCTGCTAGACTCTACCTATCCACCCATGTAATCGAACACTAACCGATGACTCCCAACCAATTAAGGCATGTGGCAATCGGTTTCAAAGGTCTTCGCCATACACCCTCGGACTGCTCGGTTTCAAGGCAAAACTTCACGACTTTATTTTCTTTTTCTTCTTTTCTTTTTCTTTTCTTTTGCTTTTCTTTCTTTTTCTTTTGGAAGACAACATTGGTCTTAAAGTATGGGTAACACAAACCTATCCTAGGTCACAACATGCTTAAGGCCTAGCTTATGCAAAAGTTTGTAAAGGAAGTAAAATAAATTCACGCCTTATTGAAATAATCCGAGTGCAACAGGTGAATTTAGCATAAGGGAGAAATTTTTCTGCTGAGCATGCCGAACTTCAATTGACCAAAAATTGTTTCAAGCATGGAATTTGCTTAACATAAAGGTGACAAATGTTGATCTCAATTTTCCAACAAAGCAATTCAATTGTCTGTCTGTAGCAATTCAATTGTTCAATTGAAAAGAAAAACATTTACACATGGTAAAGGCATTAAACATGGCATGCAAAAGTCTGTATATATATACTGAATAGCTTTTGATATAGCCAAAATGGCTAATACATGAATACACAAATCTAAATGATACAAAAGTATCACCGCCTACTACGGGCTAATACATAAATCCTAATCAAAAATTAGTGTGCGCTGATGTGCCGGTAACTATACAAAAATCATAAAGAAACCTAACCACCTCACCGCCGTGGTGGTGGTGGGTCCGGTCGCCGCCAGCCGCGTACCCAAATATCCAAATAGGCTGCGCTCCAGGGCGGGCCTCTCTCCGATCAGAACACGAGGAAGTCGGCGCGCTTTCATGATCTCAAGCATAGAGTGACACCGACTACCGATCTCGTCGCCTGTGTAGCCGCAAGGAGCATAGTGGCATCCATCACACCTCGCAATCTCTAGAACTGTGAACATACTCGGGTGAATGGCGCGTCGAATAGATGGGCCGGTGTATCAGCCGCAGCTGGCGATGCTGTGTGAAGGAGGAGATGAAGGTGACATCCGCGGGAGGCCGACTCCTCTCAGATCTCGGGCTCAAAGGGTGCATATCGCCTCTATGGAAGTCCTCAACCACTGGGATCCAGATCTCCTCCGGTCCCGCCGTGAGATGGAAAGATACGCATGGTCATCACTGGCCCGCCGACGTGAACCGTAGGGCATCTAATCCTCCTCTCAACTCGGGCCTCGGGAATCCCAAATGCTCAAGAACCCGGCGAGTAGTCTCTAAGATCGCAACTAAGACTCTCTCGCCGCACTGTGCCCTTCCGATGGACCTTCTCTCGAAATGCATCAAGGAGGTCATCACCAACCAGGGACCGGAACCAAGATCCTCAGATCCGGCAAAGAGCCCCAAGACGGCTCCCTCCGCCAGACGCACGTTGTAGCCGGAACAAACTCGGCCCGACAAGTGGTCGATCAAATAAGATCCGAGGCGGAGCCGCCCGCCAAAAATACCGTCCAGCCGTGGTGTTCCTCTCGCCGCTGTCAACCATCTCTCACGAGGTGGGCGGGCTCCACCCTATAACCTCTCAGATTGCCTCGCGTATACGCAGCCCAGTTATCAAAATATCGTCGCTTGGCACTACGCGTATCATCAATAGAGAATCGGCTCACGCTACCATTCTCGCTTCCTCGAGATGTCATCGAGTGGTAAACTGGCAAAGACCACCGTGGCACACACCGCCTCGAGTCATGAAGGGTAGTAGTCGACAATCTCCGACATCAATCTCATGACTTCGACCGATCGCCCAAAGGTCGGACACGAGAATGACTGATGCAAAGTCCTCGAATGTAGCAAGATTCGAATGGGGTGCCCGATAACAATCCGCCTCCCGATCCTGAGAGGCAGTGACAACCGAGGCGATGATGTCGCTCGATGTCGCCTCCGCGGCCGATGTGACGGTGATGGCTGCGGTCGGAGAAGATGACCTTCCTTAGGGGCCGATGTGCGGGGCACACGGAAATGGGCCCTCCCCAGCTTTTCTCCTACGAGTCACGGAGTGATGGGGCAGAGGTCCCTATCGATGACTGTGAAATCCACGAGGCTCCTCGGTCTTGCCTCGAGGGACCGGTGATGATCTTGGAGTCGGGACCGGGCCAGGGTTGGCGCGAGGCCTCGCTCGGGTATCTTGAATCGACCAGCGGTAGAAGGTGTGACCCACCTCAGTATAGACCATATTATCACGAAATCCCCGAATAAAACTACGGAGAGAGGGCTCTGCTCAGCAGCCACAACTAGGCAGATACCTGAGCGGGGAGCTCTTTGGAGGTGGTAGTCACTCTGAAACGGATGAATGAACCGGAAGGCTCACGGCTCGGCTCACACCGGCTGGAATAATGGAAATAAGGCCGATGAGACCAACCCTTTGGAAGCGGTATTAGCCTGGATCTGAAGACGTGTGGCGGAAGCTCAATAACGGCTCGGCGATGGCGGCGATGGCAGACGGGCGGCGGGCAACATCGGTGGTGACGAGCTTCGATAGTGAGATGCTAGCGCGTAGTGCGAAGCGTGATGGAGAGCTTCGATCCCCGGGCGCCGGTCGGCGGTGAACCGGCGGCACCGATCGTGCGGCGAACTACGGAAATGCGCGATGATACGGTATGCGAGCGCTCGATGCGATCGCGCTGAATGCAGCGGTAACCGAGCGGTTGAGCTGTGAAGGATCTTAGAATGCTAAGGAGGAGAGGGGAAGATGAAGTATGTGACAAAGCCAGCCCCTCCCCTCAGCACATAAACTCAAAGGAGTACTTAGAAAGAAGGTCATTTCACAAGTAAGCTATTATAGCAATTTGGGTAAACTTTCTTGTCTTACACACCAAATCGAATTTTAGTTAAATGAAAAATTAATATATTACTAAAAGTAAAAATTAAAATTAAAATTAGGATATAAAATATATCTAATAATTTTAATATAAATAATATAAAATAGTACTAACTAGCAAGAAAACTAAATTAGAAAACATACTAAAATAACAAAAGTAATTTACTAAATTAAAATAAGCAAATTGTTGAGCTATGATTTGGTTTTGAGAACAAACAGTTCAATATACCAAGAGTACTCAAGGAGGGGTCAAGAGGATTATCTCCTCAACCGGTAAAGCGGGATCCATGGTGGTAGGTGCCCGATTGTTGACGGTCTCGGTGATGGCCTTTGAATTGATCAATTGGCTTGGAGTGGGTGTTGATGGCCAAGACGATATCTCTCCATCCTTGGTGATTTTCCCTGCGATTCTGGACATTGTGCTTCCTTGCATCTTGGACATTTGAAACAAGTTGCATCGGTTATTTGATTTTCATTTTTCTAGCAACTCATGTTTGTTCAAATGAAAGATATTCAGCCAAGGTCATGTTGTTACCAAGGTAAGTTGCATGACTCCATTACGGCAATTTATGATTGCGTGGGTACGTGGCGAGAAATAGTCTTCCTAAGATAATTGGCACATGACTGGGTCCACTTGCGATTGGTTCGGTATCAAGCACTACAAAATCTTGGTGAAGTAGAATTTGTCTATTTTCACCAAGACATCCTCAACTATCCTTGAAGTTTAAGCGATCTATGTCGACCCCTGACGATAGTGTGATGTTGGTAGGTTTAAGTTCACCTAAACCTAGCTGCTTGTATACTGAATACGGCATGAGGATTCTGCTTGGCTCCTAAATCAAGCAATGGTTGTCTATGCACTTCCACCAATGTGGCGAGAATGTGGGAGATCTGGATCTGCTGTTGTGAGGTATTTGCTTTGGATTATGACATTGAGTAAATGCTTCTTCTCATGCCTAATCCTTCTTGATTGTGCAAAGATCTTTCCAAAAATTTTGCATAGCGAACTTGTTTGATTATGTCTAATAGAGTGTTAACCTTCCCTTGCCTTAGGACTTCTAAAATGCACCTTGTTGAGATGCCTTCTTCTTACCTCTAAATTGCTTGTGGAAATGGAGGTGGTATCTTGCGTTATTTCATTGAATCCTCTTTAGGAGAATATGCTCTGGCCCCAATTCTTCTCCTTGATTGGATTCTTACAACGGCTTTGGCATGGGTTGATCAACCTCTTTTCACTCCCTCGGTAATTATAGCATAACTTCATCCGATCTGGGTATTGTTGGATGACCCCACCTCATGAATTCCCTTGCGGATTTGGAAGTGTTTGTGATGGAAACCTCCCTTTCTGCTTGTACCTCTAGCAACTTGTTGATCTTAGTGATGAATGCATAGGTTGTTAATTTTACGGTTGAGATTGCTCTCAAGCCCATCTATTCTCTTATTCGTGTACTTTTCTGATATCAATCCTTTGTGCCGGTTACGTGATTCCTTTTGTTCCTCAACAAAGTTGCCTACCTCAAATTCAATATAGCTTGTTCCTCTTGGAGAAAGAGGATGATGGTTGTTGTGATGTGAGGAGACAGCGGAGTTTGGCTTTTTTCGGGGTACATGGCGGGGGGTGGGTCTCATGAGAGGTTAGGGTGGTCCTCAATTGGAATTATAGGTATTACCATATGGAGCGATAGATTGTTGTGGCTTGTGTCTACAGGTGTTTGCACATTCGACATCAAATCATGCCGGGGCCATAGGACATGGTTCTACTAGTTGCACAGGGGATTGGAAATTGGTGCAAGGATTGGACTGTGTAGGATTTTCAGTCTGCATGCACCTCTTGTAGTTGTTTGCCTTCAAGCTCCTCCACTTTCCTTGCTAGGGTTGAAATCTTAGCTCTCATCTCTATTATTTCTTACGGCGGTCATGCATCCCACCCCTTGGGTTAACCGTGGGTCCTCATCGACTCCAATTCTCTAGGGTTAGGCTCATCAACCCTTAGAAGTTTCAGCCACGTAATTTAAAATCCATGGCTCCGTCTAGAATGCTACCTAGAAGTCTCCTCTCCACATGGTTTCCAAAGGTGTCTCATGGCGAGGAGACATGCCACCATAGAAGTGGTTCACCAACATCCAGTATCAAACCCATGATGTGGACGGGCAGTGGTTTCCATAATCTCTCCCAACTCTTTATTAAAATCTCTCACCATCACGAAATTTGCAAAGGTGTAAATTGTCTTTTTCAAATTATTGATCTTGCGAGCAGAAGAACTGTGCTTGAGAATTACACTTTGCGGCTTCGACCCTGTTCTAATGGTTCTAGGCCTCGGTGAGTTTAGCCAAATCTTGGCCTTGTTCTTTAAAGTGGAGTGCAAATGTGCTTTTAGCTTCAGCAAATCCATGTCCATCATACCTTCCTTAAAGTAGTGCAAACCTCAAAATCCCTAATATGAGTGGATTTTTCATTTTCCATCACTGCGATAGCCAGTGGGGAGTAGGGGTACCAAACCTCAACTGCTACATCTTGGCCGGGAGGAATGATCTGAAGGATGGGGCACTAACTCTAGGAGGGGTGGATGTGATCCCTCATGGTTCTATAGGCGTGGATTCATTGGGGTTCCAGGCTGACTGTTGTTCTTCAGTGTAGTGGATCCATGGTATCGGTGTGGCCTCTTGATGCCTCTTGTCTTGGTCAGAGTTGTGTCTGGAGTTCTGTACGGTCTACGATGTCTCTATCCTTTGGAGCATAAACACATTACAAGGGTGAACAACAAGTACCAACCAAGCTTGCAAAAGGTTAAAATTAGCTAACAAAAATTAAAGCCCGAATGAAAAGCCAAAAAACGGTGTCTACAAGTGATGAAAATTGGCGAGTTCTGCAGTGAGTTACAAAAGAGGTAAAGGTTACCTTCACACTTGTGATGTTGATCCTGAAGTACACTTCTTTCATCTCATTAGTAGTTGGCACCATCCCTGCAGCCATTTAGATTAAGTACCACGATAGGCTGAGCTAAAATCAACAAAATTTATATACCTAAGTTCCCTACTCTTTGTAGTAGTCAGAAACTCTTTGCGAGTATAGTGGTCTAGGGTCGAACACGGGGATGGGTTTTCATCCTAGGAATGATTTGCATAAGTGCACGAAGGTAAGACTTTCTATTTGGACTTTTGGATTGTTTCAAAAACAGTGTGATGAGTTTGGCCGGTGCTTGTAAGCGAAAATGAAAGTGAAAGTTAACTTTGAAGATTTAGGTCACTAACTTGGCCAACTTAGGGCAAACAAGTGTCTCGGGTTTTATCCTCAGCGTTATGACAAACAGCCTATAGTCCCAGCCATAACCGGATCTATGTTTAACAGCAAACCTCCTTTAAATCCCGCTCTATTTGGTGACACGGGTGACATGCATATGGCCCTTTAGGTTTGAAACCTAACATTAAATATCATCTCGAGGCTCGTAAAGACCATCCCTAATGAACCACGGTGCATCTAGCAATAAGTATACCTTTGTATCTGAAAACATGGTAAGTATTGGCTAAATTAATAACATTGATGCTATTGACCATATTTTGAGAAGATAGGGCCATAAGCACG
Source organism: Tetrastigma voinierianum (assembly GCA_016808115.1). Classification (NCBI taxonomy): domain Eukaryota; kingdom Viridiplantae; phylum Streptophyta; class Magnoliopsida; order Vitales; family Vitaceae; genus Tetrastigma; species Tetrastigma voinierianum. The sequence continues at coordinate 62,363 of JAEQBH010003059.1, read as the reverse complement.
GTAGCTTTTAGCCACAAGAAGACAACACATATGCCCCCACCACCAAAGCTAGCTTCCTTTCTCTTCAAAGAAAAGAGGCTTAGCCAAACATCTCTTGAGTTGTCATCTCGAGAGAAATTGTTGGCAGCGAAAGAAAATAAGGGAAGAGGAGAGAGAAGAGAAAAGCAAAACCTAACTAAAGCTACGAAGATATTTACATAAAATAAGAACTTGCCAAAAGGTAACTCCTCCCGACTTGTTACTTAGGGTTAAAATGGGAGGGGGGCTTATATAGACCTTTCGATGTATGAAAATACCCTGAAAACCTAACAATTTAGCTAATTTTAGGAAGAAATGTACCAAGTGAAGTCGGTTGCATTAATTACAAAGCATGACAAGGCGTGAATTAGCTAGACTTCGAAAATTTAAGCTAGGCGTGAATTTAAGCTAACTAGCGAAAATTCATAACTAAGCGAAATCACGAGAGATAATAATTTCGCTAGACCACGACGATTTATTGGCTAGCGAGAGATTTAATAACAGCGAATTCTTGTGATAAGCGTGAAATTAAGCTGGGAATAGTGCTACTTGAAAATTTTGGGTCTAAGCGAAATTGTCAATTAAATAAGATGCGAAAAATTTCCGCTAAGAGGCGCGAAATTTAGCAATCCCGGCGAATTTTGCAATCTTCATATTCACGGGATTGCTGATTCATCCTTTGCATTGCTTCCGATCCTCCTTTGCATTGATTTTTCTTCATTTTGCCTTCATTCTCTCTCTTTGATTTATGGTTTGTTTGATGGCGACAATTGAGTTCAATCTTCGTGATTCATGCTTTATATATCTCGATATTGAACTCCCAAGAAATGCCTTGAAAACACCAAAACAACCAAAAATACCTCTAAACGGCATAGCGATACTAAGAAGACTTAAACACTTCGGGTGGCATAAATGACATGATTGGCGGCGCAAAAAGCACTCAAAACCTATCTAAAAATAGGGTTCAAAAATACTTTTGGAGAAAGCACTAATCACCTTCATGAATATGCTCGTCTTTGCTTGCGAAGGCATACTGGGACGATCTTTTGTCTTGACATATGCCTCCTCGTCCTCTATCACTAGCTCTACGGTCCCCTCGACCTCTTAAGTCATGATTGAGTGTGGGCTACTCCCTTCTTTGTTACTTAGAGGATTCTTATTATCCCTTGACTCTTTGGACAATTTGCCATAAAATGTTCAGTGTTTCCACATCTGAAGCACCCTCTTGTCAACAACCTGCAAGCTTCCAAATGTCGTTGAAGGCAATGAGGGCACTCTGGAGTTTCTCTTGGTCCCGCTGAAGCACCTCTACCAGTACTAGGTACTACTGTATTTCCTTATCTTCTTCCCCTTGTGGCAGAACTATGTACTGACTCAGTTTGGGAATCTCTAGCTCTTTTACCCAAGGAGGAGGAAGCTCCTCTAGAAAGCTTCCTCTTCTGAAATCTTTCTCTACTACTTGCCTCAGATTTCTCCATTTTCATTACTGCTTGAACCAAGCGATAAAGGGTACTTGTTGATCTTGTCATAGCGCCAGATATCTTTTTATGGACTCTTTTAGTCCATCCTCAAACTACCTACACTAAAATGCCTCGGTGAGGACTGATTCAGGTGCGTACTTGCTAAGATGGTCGAATTCTTTCTCATATTCTGCCACTGATAAGTTCCTTTGCTTTAGATTCAGGAACTGCTTCTACTTGATTTCCATGTACATATCAAAGACATATTTGGCCCTGAACTCTTGGACGAAAAACTCCCATGGTATGGGATCTGGAAGCCTCGGACTCCTCAACACTAGCTTCCACCAATCATAAGACTGCCTTGTAATAGCTGCACATGTCCTCCTTTTGATCGGAGGGCATCTCGCCTCCTCCACTATTCTTTGCGAAACTTTACCCAACCAAAATTTAGCTTTATCGAACTCTTCCATGTTTGACCATGGAATTCCTCAGCTCCATGTCTTCTTACCATGTCTATCGGGGCTTTCGGAGCTGTCAATCTCTCCAACACCCAAGCCATGTCTGAAATTATCCTCGTGAGCTTCATTGGCTGGAAGTAGGAGCATGACTCTCACTTCTTATAGATTCAAGGATCGAAGCAGGCAACCCTTGATCACTAGGTGCTGCCTCTCATTGCTTATCGGTTAAATTCGGAGGACGATCCATCTATACAAAACACAAAGACATCCACATCAGGCCAACACATTACTAAACACATGCTTTTCTATCATATACTCTATTCCAGAGCTGCCTAAACCTTGGATTTTCCAGAAACACCTAAACTTGGGCTCTGACCACTGAACCTAGCCCCAACTGGCACCCAGTGTCGGCGAGGTGTCACTTTTTCTTGTTTTCTATAAAACATAAACTTTAAGTTTGTTTTTCATATATTAAATATTTAACATGCCTTATATTACGCATCGGATTATTTTAAACATATATGGAAGTGTTCAACATTTACAATATTTACATTACTTACAAAGAACAAAAATATCACATATACATTAGACCAAATGGTCTTAATGGGCCCATAGTGATGTGTTGACTTTATTTGCCCCAGTCTGTGAATTGTCCTCTGGTTTCCTCTTACGTTCACCACGGATGAAACACCGTGATAGATTACGACTTAGGTGGAATAATAATCGTGGACCGACCCTAATAAGGACCATCACTTTGAACGCTTAATACCATATACTTATAACAAATATAACATTTGCATCTACTTATCCATTTCTCACATATCTACTTTTTCATAACATGTTTCATTTCTTATCATATTTCATATAATTTTCATGTCATCTTGAACTTTACTTCTTGTTCTTGTAACCGTATACTATCATCACATAGCAGTGTTATGCTTCTCATATCATGTCATATAATATATACATCACATTTGCGTATACTTGTCATTTGCTTTTTTATGTTTTATACTTTGCATATACATAGAAGTGGATACGGGAAAGAGCGTATGCTACGAAGGTACTATCACTGTATGAGACAATGATTTCTATCTGTGTGACCCAAGCGGAACCGCTATAATGATCCCACACGAGATCTATGTCATGTCGGTAAATGAAGGCCTCGTGCTCCCATAAACTATATCTTTGCGAGCAAGCGCATCACATGGGCATGCTATCTATCCAACTACGGTCATAAGCGGCAATCGGTTTGTGCATTTCTTAACAATCTTTCGAGGTATTAGAAAAGATATCTCGCCTTACATGAATAACTGCGATATCATGTATACTTATGAAATATTCATTATCAAATAATCTCTTATAAGCATTTAACTGTACTTTTTCATATAACAAAATTATATGTGTATTCTCTTTAGCTTTCATAACACATGTTATCATGATCATATTACTATGATGCATTATTTCATATAACAATACAATTATATAACCTTTATACAATTTCAGTTTCCATAACCAGTGCAACTTAGACAATCAAGGCGGATCCTAAAATCCATTTTAAACCTGATTTTGACCTATAAACGAGATTGGTAGAAAGTGATCTTCTAACTCAATATACCCTTATGTATTAAGTTTCTTATGGATTTCCAAAAATCATGTCATTTGGACTTTTTAATTTAGGAATATGGTCTAAACATTCAGAAGTTTGCTCTGGACAGTTTCGAAAATCTAAGTGTACATTATATTTGAAAATTTTCTTAGGAATGTTAGAGACATAAGTTGCCCATAATTTCTTCATGAAAGTTGTTCTCCCAGATGTCTAGTTTGTATAGAAATTTGAATCACCTCTTTTGACAGTATAACTTTCAAGTTGTAGTTTAAACAATCGGAATTACTCAGTTTGGGGCATCTTACAGAGACAGTTCGGGGACATAATTGTTTCATATTTGTAATTTTAAGTCTAATGAGGTCCAAATTTGGATACACTTATTTGAGGGAGATTTGTTCTCCTAAAAGTTTTGTTTACTCATAAATTTAAATAACTCAATTTGGATGAGTGAAACTCAACTTATGGCCTAAATACCAAGCGTTACATTCAAAGCGTATCGAACTAAACCAGGCTTACCCCAGCAGGCTTCCCTTTGATGAATTTTACGGGTACTGCGGGGTCCAAATTTACATACACCTATTTCAAAAAGATTTGTTTACCTAGAAGTCTAGTTTACCCAAAAATTTGAATCACTCAATTTGGATGAGTGATGGCCAAGTTATGGCCAAAACAAAAACATGGGTTTTAAAAAAACGAACAGCATCTTCCTTAAAACCCAACATTTTCTCTATACAAATTTTTCCTCCATTGAGGACCACAACCAAACCAAATAAAATCATTCCAAACAATGATTCTACATAAAAAGAGGTATTGCAAACCTCCAAACAAGAATCCATACAAAATCCTAACAAGTTCCATACAAAATTCCATACACAAATTCATACAAAAATTCCTTGCATATTGCTTAGAGTCACGATTGTATGCTAATTCTATTCTGTAGAGGTATAGTAGATCTAGCATTGTATCTTGTGGGAATCCACGGGTCATCTCCGGGAGTGAGTACGATTCGGTTGATCAATAGGAGCTATTCTCCACTAAAAGTATGGTTTAAAGAAAAGCGTAATGTTGTGTTGTTTTGATTGAATGGTTGATTGGTTTTGAATGTTTTAAAATAGAAAGACAATTGCTGGGATTTTAGGGTTCCTCACTTTGATGCGGGTGAAGTCCACACTCTTATTTTATCATCATCAGGAACCATTGAGGAAAGCGGTCGTCGATGGAGGATTATCTTTAGTGCCTTTTTGGAAAATAAAGATGATCAAAATACTAAACACTTGTTCTCGAATTAAGCGAACCCTTAAGTTGGCATTATGATCAAGCACAACGTGTCGCAGAATATCTAGTTAACACGTTGTCAATTTAGCAATGGTTCAAACTTCTTTCTACACAAGTGATCAATATTACACAATCCGTTTAAAATCAATAGAATTGAGGACTTTACCTTGATCGAGTGAGTTAGATCGGCGGTAGGGGTTTAGAACTTCCATAAAATTTATATGAATGATTAAAGTTGAAGAACAATTAATCATAAGCAGCGGGATCTTGAAGAAATCAAAGTTAGTAAAAGGCGAGAATGAGGAATATATAATACGAAGATTTAAGTAGAAACAGTATTTGTCTTTGAAAAGATTGCACACTCTCCCAATCGAGCACTTCTAAAAAGAAAGAAATCTGAAATCTCGATCTACAAAGAAGTACCACTCCGAGAAGATGGAGAAAAACTATTATTACCCGAAACCTAGAATTGAAAACTAAAGAAGGCCAAAAAAACTTCCTAGAAAAGAAGATCACACAAAATACTTGTATCCTTCTCCTTTTATAGTCCGCTTCCAAAGTGATCCTCCCATTTGGTTTGCTTAGAGAGTGCCCTCGCGTGTGGTAATCCTTGGACAATTCCTTAAGCTTCCATAAAGTCTACCGGTGGACACAAGTCCTACCGGTAGGAGTTGCTCCTTGCCACTTTTCAGTGAAAGTACTACGGTGGGACACAGAATCTATGGTGGGATGTGCAATCATGGGCCACTACGACCCAAATTTCTAGGTGCTTTCCTTGCTTATTTGGGGTTCGAGACTTCGTCAATTGCTCATCCACCTCCACATTGCTTCATATTGGCTTTCCGAGCTTGCCTCCTTGTGCACTTACGTTTTAAACCTGAAAAACCTGCACAAAACTAAAAACACAGAAGAGATTAGAAGTACATGTTCTTATGCCAAATGTGAGTACATTGTGGTTTAAATAATGTTCGATTCTCTTATAATTATCACTCAAATGTGTATTCATCACCCCGACGCATCTTGTAGTCCTAGCAAGATTTAGGAAGAACTACCCACTAGGTATGAACCCTAAACGAGGCGCTCGGTATAATATAGCTTTGCAAAATCTGAAACAACACTTATGGAATAAAGCATTTCACCCACGTTGAGGTACACATCAGGCGCAACAATTTTGACCACGTTCTTACACAATGAGTATTATACAACATGCAAACACAATTCGATTAGGGACGTAGTTTGAAGAAGTGATAGTCATGCTAGATGAGTAATGATCTCAAGAGTAGAGTACCGCAGATATATGGCATAAAACATGTAACCATCATTACTTAGAGTGCAAAGAAGGCAGAGAAAACACAAATTCGAATCAAGAGGTCTTAACAGTTTGCCAATGACCATGGAATTTAATGAAGAAAGGAAAATCAAAGCGGGTGTTGGCATGACATGGCTAAGGTGCACTGCCGTTGCGGCCACCACCTGCAGTACGGCCCTAGTGCGGCTATGCGTGTCATCCTCATCACAAACCGAGGAGGAGAATGCGTCGTCACGCGATCGTCTAACTCTTCGACTCTCCCTCTAAATCCGGAGGTAGCATCATATCGCTGGCTCTGTAAGAAGATGTGGCTCTCGAGACTTGCGAGCGTCGGTCAGGCTCATACGCCCGAGATACACTTGAACCACCCCTTGATCCAGCCAGCTCCATCCTCTTCAAAGCGATGTGCTCATAGGTCTTGGGCTGTGGAAGTGGTCCCCAGAGGAGGGGCTGGAGGCACTGGGGCGTGGCCCTAGTAGGGTGCGATATCGCCCAGGTCTTAGTCGTGATGCGCTCTGTGGCAGGGTATCCTCTCTTTTCTTTAAATGTTCCCCCTCCCAGCTTCTTCTGATGCTAGTCACAAGTGAAGGGAGGCGAAATACTCCGGTTTGAATCTTTGTAAAAACTCTCTCATCAGCACCAAATGACTAATTATACATAATCAATAAGCTTTCAGTCATAACCTCGGTAGCAATGAATATTCTTATTGGCCCGGGAAGCTTCTCCTGACTCGACCGGCCAACCCGATTGGATGTGTCTTTATTTCGCAGTATTCGGGCTAACTTTCGGGAATAAATTCTTGTCTCATAAATCCCATTCATGGAGTACGGGATGGGTGCGCACGTAGCCTCGGTGAAAAGTGGGCATCGAAACTAATGTGTACGGTGGATAAAGGGGCGTCGGCTTGGCGGGACGAACATAATGCAAGGCATGTGCTATCGAGTCAGGAGTGACAGTGCTCCCATCGAGGTTTCCAACCTGCAGTCGACCGTGATCTTCCTTCAGATTAGAATAGAGATTCCGAACAACAGCGAAGGTGAAACTACCTCTACACCTAAAGTGCACAAAGTGCATATTTTGCTCATATAATTACGATGGGGTAGTATATAAAAATGTTTCAGTTGGCGCCCTCTCATCTCGAAAACCTCTATTTTCCGTGCGTGAACCCACATTTCTACCGTGCTTTCGCCCCTCGGAGTCTTAAGCAAACTTATAGCCTCTATCTCTTCATCGACACTCTCAGATAAAATCCTCACTTCCTGAAGAGGATATGGCACATTTTCCTTTCTCTTTTCATTGGGTGGCATCGGGCTTTCTTCTTCTGCTCGTTCCATAGAAGAACTTCGATGCCTTCCACTCTGTATTCTTCGAGCGTGCCATGGAGATAGCGATAACAATAGCCGTGAATGGCGAGGAAATAAATAACCATATCCCGGTGATTACCACGTCTCGAAGCAACATGGTGGCCTGTGTGCATCGAAGCACGATCTCTTTGCCCATTGGGCAACCTGACCCACACAACAACAATCGCGAGAATAACGGCAAAATCCATCCAAAGAAGTCCATATCTGCGAGAGAAGAGCAACGATGCTGGTGGAGAAATGGTAAAGAAGCACCTGATGCAGTCTTGGCGCAAGTAATCAATGCGGAACTTTGGACCGGGAATACAGCGGAGAAATGTCGGGCTGGTAGTGCTTGTAAGAGGAACAAGTAGCTAGGGCACAACGTGGACTAATATAAATCAAATGGAAAATGAGGAGCAACCCATTTTGGGTTACAAAGACCCATACATACTTTCACGCCGATCTACGGTAGGACTTAAGAATCCGACCATTGGGACAACGGTTTTTTTTTTTTTTTTTTTTTTTTTTTTTTTTTGAATATATAATGAATATATATATTTTCCACTTTTGGAATGGTGGTGCAGCCATGATCTTGACTTGTTCAACTGCCTTTCATCCAGGTTTTTCTGCATGTTTACTTTCTCTTGTTCAAATTCCACAACTGACTGCATTTGTAGTCTTAGCACTGTGATTCATTCTTGGGATGTCTTCAAACTCTCCATGAGAATCAACGCTATTCCATAGTCAGTTCCTAAGGTTCGAATCAACTTGACAACTTAAAGCTCAAAATGGGTGCAAGGGTTGAGGAACACTACAAATCCCGGGTATGCACGAAATGATGGCCTCATTTTCCACTTATGCAGGTGTTAAGTAGAAGACATAATGCGTGAGATTAACATGACCAGCTAAATTGATGCACGATGGGAAACAATCACGGAGGCAAGATTGGGAAATTTTGGCCATAAGTGCGTAGTATGGGTGAGAAGTAAGCAGTAGATGCAAAAGCAGTTCAGGAAAATGAAGGCTCGTTGTGTGTGCTTGTTAAGATGCATGCGTTAAGATGATGTGGAGAGTATATGAGATCAAGTGGGTATGTGATATGGGTAAAACATAATATTCCAAAAGGCAATTTTGAAAAAATTTGACAGACTGCTATAACAGCGCATAGTTACATTCAACCGAGTGTACCTACCCCCTATGAGAGACAAGCATTGTCCCCAATGCATTGAACTAAGAGCTACTTGCCAGTGGAGGACTCACGAAACAAAGAGCCCCTTAATTTTATCCTAATTTTTTTATATATGTGATGGAAAAGAAAAGGAAATAACGCAAATGAAGTAAAAATAAAAACAAAAGAAGAACAAAAATAAAAGCAAAACTATTTACAATAATTTGAGTGTTGCCCGGAAGGAGAGTTTTTGGTAGGCGGATCTACAAATCTTCCTTTGTGCTCTTGAGTTAGTGTTGAACGGTTTGAGGCGTTGGCCATTCACCTTGAAGGTGTCCATTGTCGAGTTTTCAATTTCCACCGCCCCATATGGATAGACCACCTTGGCACAATGAAAGGGCCGATCCATCGAGGGCGGGCTTTCCGAGGAAATAGATGTAATGTCAGGCCATGCGAGCACTTTACGATTGGGTTCAAAAGATTTCTGGCAATGGATTTATCATGGAATGACTTAGCTCACTTTATGAAGTGCAGACTTTCATCTCTACGACTCCTCCGCAACTCTTCAAGTTCATTTAAGCGCAATAAATGGCCTTTGCTTAGCAGGATTAGATCGAGGATTAAAAGTTCGAATAACCCGATAAGCCGGTGTTCCATACTCTCGCGGCAAATGGCAAACGCTTGCCATAAACAGCCTATAGGAGACATACCCGAGGGCAGTTTAAGCGATGCGGTATGCCCATAAGAGCATCAGTAAGGCGGAGTGACCAATCACTGCGATTTGGGGCAACCGTCTTTTCTAAATGTGTTTATCTCCTATTGGCTAGCTACGGCGACCGCATTGGTGCGTGGGTGGTAGCGTAGATACTTTATGGGCTCCATATTTTTTAATGATTTTCAAAGATCGGTGCAAAGTGGAGTCCACCATCACTAATAATCGCGGCGTTCAAAACGAGAAAAAATATGTTCCTTATAAATTTCAAAACAGCTATGGTCATTGTTAGTTTCTTTTGTTGGGCGCCTCGACCCATAGATACATAGTCAACGAACAATAAAATGTGAGATACAAGAAGGGGAAAGGCCCCATGAAGTCAATACCCGACAATCAAAGATTTCAATGATCAGAATTGGGGTAAGAGGCATCATGTTTCGTTTTGTGACCCCTCTGGTGGCGGCATGGAAGCGCCACGTTTGCGAGAAATCAAAATAATCTTTAAATAGAGTAGGCCAATAAAACCCAGCTTGCAAAATCTTGTCTGCTGTTTTGAGGTAGAGAAGTATCTCATGAAACTTGATAGCAAAAAGTTAGGGTCGTACTGCTCATCGTCGGTACACATCTTCTCATTATTTGATCTGCGGGCCGGTATTTAAATAGATATGGATCATTAAAATAGTATTTCTTAATATCTTGTCCAAAAATTTCTTTTAATTTGAAGTCCATTGAGCGCTGGAATTTTGGCCGGTGACTAGGTAATTCACTATGTCATTACCACGGAGTAATGTACAAGAGCAAAAGTTGCTCATCGGAAAATATCACCTATGGGTATGCCATGGGTCGGATGACGGAACTAATCGGAATGGGGTGGTGCGACCACGTTCCTAAGCTCCGCCACATCTTTGATGGTCAAGTTGGTGCTTGACGGTAAAATCCACCTAGTCAACCTTGGTTTCGTATCACTGTAGAGAGCAAGTATTTCAAAGCGCATGATGCGTAAGATGGTCGCAGGGGCTTGAAAAATGATATATGGCACAGATTTTCTAGAGCAAAGACAAGCGCTAGAAACTCTTTTACGTGGTTGTATAGTTGGCCCAGGCCGGAGATCTAGTGTCTTACTAGCATAGTAAATGACAAAAGCCTTTTGTCATCTCTATCAACACGGCCTGGCATAATCGCTGCATCGCACATGATCTCAAATGGGAGGTCTGATTAGGAGACAGCGTGATTGGGGTGATACTAGCATGGTTTGAAGCAGCAGCAGTGTCACAAACTTGTGACCATGTGAAAGGACATCTTTGGCAAGTAAAAATTACATAAGGGCAGACTATAGCACTAAAATCTTTTTATAAACCTTCGATAAAAACCGGCATGGCCTAGGAATGACCTTATGTCTCTAACACACACTTAGGAGTAAGGGAGGTTGGAAATCGGTTCAACTTTTGGCCTTATCAACTTCGATTCCATCTTTTGATACAATGGCCTAAAACAATTTCCTTGTGTTACCATGAAGTGACATTTCTCCCAATTTAACACAAGATTTTTCTCTTGACACCTCTCAGGCAACCGTAGGTTCTCCTAAGCTGACCCTCGAATGAGTCACCAAAAGCGAGAAATCATCCATGAAAATCTCAATATGATTTCTATCATGTCGCGAAAATACCCATCATACACCGTTGAAAGTTAAAATTGCATTACCTGATCCAAAGCATTTCTAAGGCGAAGGTACGAGGCAAGTAAATGTAGTTTTCTTGATCTTCTAAAGCTATCTCAATTTGATTGTACCACAGTACCCATCGAAAACAATACAAAATTCATATTTGCAACTGCGCTCTAACATCGGTCCACTAAATGGGAAGAGGAAAATGGTCTTTCTAGTACACATTAAGTTTCCTATAGTCTATGCACACACTCCATCGGTACGGTAGGAATAAGCTCATTATTTTCATTGGCAACTCTTTGTGACTCTGAGCTATAGGAACACTACCTGTGTTGGACTAACCCCGCTTATACGCAATAGGGTAAATAACAGCATCCAAGAGTTTTAACACTAACACCACACTTCTTTCATTATTGGGTTCAATCGTCTACGTGATTTGCCTAGAAGGTTTAACATCCTCTTAAGTGAATTCTATATGTACCGAATCAAGGGCTAATTCCTTAATATACGCAATTGTCGATTAAAGCGATTAAGTGTGTTTCAATATTTCCAAAAGTTGAGTTTCTTTGAAGTCACGTCTAAGGAAGAAGATATGATTCTCTTTGGAAAAAGTGTCACCTCCACAGAATGCATATTTAAGATGTGTTGGTAAAGGTTTAGCTACAGCTTGGTGGTTTCTCTAGGAAAACGTATCTTATCCTCATTTAGCGGCAAGGTTCAATTTAGAGTACCCACTATTAACTTCAAATACATCTTTATGCTCGGTGTTATAAGTGGAGAAATTCTGGCTCGAAGTGGTCACTTCCTCGTCCCGATTGGTGACCGGACATGACTTAGAGGATCATCATGTGAGACATTATCCAGTGACGCAGCGCCACGGAGTCTACCATATTCTTCACCAACATCTTCTTCATCTCCCATTCCTTTAGTACATTGAAAATATTGGATGCCGGTCATGTTCCCCGAATGAAAGTGTCATTAGGCCTCATTCAATAATATGATGGCGCGTTGCGATTGCCAGAATGGTCGGCCCGAGTGCGGAAGCCAATTTCCTTGGATTCACTACGGTTGAGTGTCAAGCACCACAAAATGACGAGGGAAGTAAAATTTGTCACTTGGACAGACATCCTTAAGCTATTCCCTAGGAATGACACTACGAGTCGGCCAGATTGGAGGTGATATTGGTTGGCTTAATTTCTCTAACCTAGGTCCACATATGCGAGTAAGACAGCAGTTAACACTTGCTAAGTCACTAAAGCATGCCCCAACTTGGAATTTCCCGACTACTGTAAATAGTAGGACCACGAGTCTTGTATTTTGAGAGCAAGTTGTTCCAAAATGGGGCGTCGATTGTTCGATCATGAATGCCTCCTTGTTGACACCTAGTTTCCTTTTCTTTGTGCACCAAATCCTTGAAATTTAGCATATGATGGGATTTGCTTAATGGCATCTAACAAGGGAATGTTCCGGTTCACACAGCGAACAACTCATAAATTTCCAGCATGGTTATTCACTTTCTTTGGTGCTCTTAGCTATGAGGGCATGGAGTGGAGGGATATGGTTGGAGCTTGTCTTCCTCTGAAGTTTGCTTATCTTTGTCATTTGGCCATTAGGGACATGAGGTGTGTCTGATTTTTTCATCCTCCTAACTAATTCACTGAGACTCTTGTGATGGTTCCTTGGTTGGAATAGTTTTGTCGACTACCTTACCACTCCGAAGGGTAGTGACCGCCTTACAATGCTCAAAGGTACCCTCACTGGAACCTAAACTTCCCACACTGTTTTGACCTTGTGGGTTTTGGATGGGTTGTGATGGAAGTTTCCCTTTTTCTTGTTGAAGGTTACCTATAGATGAGGTTAACTTTACATCCGGGATCTCACACTGTCTGCAGCGCCGGGAATTCTCGTGGTTTGTAGCTCACGGGTTTGCACGAACTGCGGTGACTATGTCCTCCAGGCATTTCTTATGTGGGAGGTTGGTAAGGCCGTGAGTTTTGATTCCTTTGGTTCGGTGGATGATGACCTTGATTGAATTTCCTTGAAACTTCAGCCTTGATTCAAATGGAGATCGGAATTTGGAAACCTTGGCCTGGCTAGTGAGGGCCTTGGTTGTTTGGGGCGATTAGGTGGTCCTCCTCATTTCTCCAGCCAAAATTAGGATGCTTACCCCAACCAGATTGTGTTTCGTGAGTATGGGAGTCCGAAGGTTTCCTTGGTAGTTAAGGGCGTTGGCTTGTTCAATTTGAATGGCTCCCTTAACTCGAGGAAGATTTGGGCAGTTAATGGTCGAGTGTAGGTCATCGCATGGCAATACATGGCCTCTACTCTGTCCCGTTGGACCGAGGGTAATTGAGGCACACTTGTTACCTCATTCACTTCTCTTCATCTCTATGGCCTCTAATTTTTGTCAAATTGGCAATCTCGGCCCCGCAACTCATCATATTCTCTTAGGTGGTGGATTCCACCACCAAAGAATGTGCTATGCACTTTAGCAAAGGTCTAAAGAAGTGTTTGTCTCCCAAGTTCGAGCGTCTCTCGCTATAGTGTCAAAAGCTGAATTGCCTCCTCGGGCACTCTTTCATAAAATTCCTCCCGCACACATCATTTGGATGTACTGCTTATTACCTAGAGATAATCCTTGATGAAAGTATGCGTAATAAATTTGTCCAACATCCAACCCATGACGAGGGATAGTATGAGTGAGATCCCCATATCTTTCCCATACCGCCTGCAAAGGGTTCACCTGGCTTTTCAGAAAAGTTCTGAATTGCTCGCATGAGGGCATTAGTACGTGCAGGAGGGAAAAACTTATTGAGGAATTCATTCCGCATGTTTTCCCACGTAAAGATCGAATTAGGTGCAAGGGAATGGAACCAGATTTTGGCTTTCTCCTTGTTAAAAGGAAATAAGACCAACAGATAATGTGGAGAGGGGAACCTATGAAAGGAATGCACCGCACATATCCTCAAAATCCCTCTATGAATGAGCAAGGATTCTCGCATTCGAACCCTTGCAACAGAAGACTTGATCATTTCGACTTCATCAGAATTGGCCGCCTCATCGCAGCGAATACAAGCACTTGTGGTGGTCCTCCGACGCTGCGTAATTTCTCTAAGGGTTCTTTCCACATTGGGCAAAGGAGCAGGAGGAACTCTATATTGATTTTGGTCGGTTAAGTCACCATTTCCTCCTCCTAGCACTCCGGTTTATTGGGAGTGCGTAGCATTGCCCTCTACAAGCTGTGGGAGGCTCATAGAGTCCTTGCCGATTCTCGTGGATTATCCATCGAGGTAAATGCCATTCCCGAGACACTCGCTTATAATGGGTTTCAAGGTCTCTAGGGATACAGCTTCGACTAATCTGTTTCTCAAGCAGCCCGCATTGACATGCACTATACTTACTCGTCCAAGAAACACTTATCGAGATTTCAACAAAACAAAACAAAATAAAAGAAAACGGAGAACGTGACGGATTTGCAATGCACTGCAAATTTACCTCTAGCTCTCTTCGTGATCAACTTGGTTAGTCGCCATCACCAAGAACGCGCCTAAAATGCGTTTGGCCCTGATTAGTATGCCTAATTTATTCCTAAGTTTAGGAATTATAGTCGCCTAGCATTGTAATACTCGTGAATCCATGTGTCATCTCCACAGGAGCTTGCCCTGATTCTGGCTGATCAATGTGAGCTATTCTCCACTAAAGTATGGTTTAAAGAAATCAGAATGTTGTGTTGTTTGATTGAATGGTTGATTGGTTTGAATGTTTTAAAATAGAAGACAATTGCTGGGATTTTTAGGTTCCACTCACTTTGGATCGTGCAAGTCCCACCTCTTATTTTATAAACTCATCTAGAACTATCGAGAAACGGTCATTGATGGAGGATTTATCTGAATGCCTTTGAAAATAAAGATGATCAAGAAATACTAAACACTTGTTCTCAATTAAAACGAACCCTTAGTTGGCATTATGACTGCCACAACCAAATCGAAATATCTCTAACACGTTGTCAAGAATTTGCCCAACTAATGGTTTAAAACCTTTCTACACAAGTGATCAATATTACAACCGCTTAAAATCAATAGAATCGAGGACTTTACCTTGATCTAGGTGAGTTTCCCCGTATGATCCTTAAATAGTAGGGTTTGAACTCCATAGGTTCTTATATAATGACAATAAAGTTGAAGAACAATTAATCATAAAAACAGATCTTGAAGAAATCAAAGTTAACTTGTAAACCGAGAATGAGGAATATATAATACGAAGATTTAAAGTAGAACAAATATTTGTGCCGAAAGATTTCTACACTCTAATCCGAAACTTCTAAAAGAAAGGAAATCTGAAATCTGGATCTACAAAGTACCACTCGAGAAGATGGAGAAAAACTATTATTACTTAAAACCCTAGAATTGAAGAACTAAAAAGAAGGCCAAAAAACTTCCTAGAGAAAAAGAAGATCCCTAAAATACTTGTATCCTCTCCTTTTATAGTCCCTTCCAAAGTGATCCTCCCATTTTGGTTTGCTTCCGAGAGTGCCCTCGCGTATGGAGTGAATTCTTGGACAATTCCCGCAAGCTTCATAAAGTCCTACCGGTAGGACTTTAAGTTCTACCGGTAGGAGTTGCTCACTGCCACTTTTTCAGCAAGTGCTACCGTAGGACTTTAGAGTCTGGTAGGTTTAATCCTTGCCAATTTTTAGCGAGTTACTGGAATTTGCTTTCCTTGCCCATTTTGGGGTTCGAGACCGTCAATTGCTCATCCACCTCCACATTGCTTCATATTGGCTTTCGAGCTTGCCTCTTGTGCACTACGTTTTAAACACGAAAAACCTACACAAAACTAAAAACCAAGAAGAGATTAGAAGTACATGTTCTTATGCCAAATGTGAGTACATTGTGGTTTAAATGTGTTCGATTCTCTTATAATTATCACTCAAATGTGTATTCATCACATATCCATACCTGATTTCTTCTTCTCCTTGAACTTCTCTTCTTCCCTTCTTCTCCTCTTCTTCTTCCTCTCTTCTTCTCTTCTCTCTTCTCCTCTTCTCTCTTCCTCTACGTAAAAGCCCTACCAAAATGGGATATTTTGAATTTAAGATAAGGCAAGTGTTTGGCCTTATCCAGTCTGACATCGAATTCCATTTTTTCTATTTGGTCCTCCCTTTCTCATCTATTTACCATTCTAACTTATTCAACTTCCTACTTTAATACACAATCTTTTGTTTTTATGTCATTTGGGTCCTTAATTGGTAGTTTACCAATTTACCCTTGACTTTTAATATTAGTCAGGGTTTGCTTATTTATTTTTAAACATTATTTTATTCTGAAAAATGTACATTGCTTTTATTATACCTAAACATGTTATAAAGCAGGAGGGTATAATTTAGGGTGTTCTGAGGCGTCGAAGCAGTGACCTAAGTAATAAAGAAAAAACTCCCTTTGCAAAGAGAAACAATAAAATGTACAAAAGCTACTTTAAATCAATTAGTGCTCACTTGATCAATAAAATGCATGAGAGCATGGGACCGTCCGCAAAAACAACTTGGTCTCCTATCAGATTTACAAAAAATTGTTTTAACTTTTGTAAGGAAAGACTTCGCATTCTTGAACAATGTGCTCCTATTTCTCAATTACTTTGAAAAATGCCGCAGTGAGCCTCTTCTCTCTCCTTGATATATATATATATATATATATATATATATATATCAAGGAGAGAGAGAGAAAGAAAGAATATATGCAGCCCTGAACATTGGAAAAACAGAATGACAATATTTATAAATTAAGTTAAAAGTATCTCTGATATATACTATGATGAGGCTTGAGATGATGCAGTCTCTCGTGATGGTTCAGATCAGTAGCGAGGAAGGGTCAATAGAAGAGCATGAACTTGCAAAGTTTCATTATGTTACATAAACAAAGAATAGACAAAGAGAATATAGTTTGAGAACCTCATTACATTATTTGCCATATGAGAACCTCGAAACATCATGGTTTCCAAGCTTTACCTTTGTGCTTAATGAGATCCATTGGATTCGGCTTTAAAAAGAAATCATACACTTAAAACTTCTATGTCTGGGCGTGTTAGACCCACGAGGACTCTAAATCTCATTAGTAATGAATCACTTGAACTCATAAATCTCCTCTTGTTCATCCACGATGGCCTCTGAGGGGAAGGAGAGTGTTAATTTACTTCTATAATGTGAAGTGGGGTTATCATCCTTCCATATTACCTTGAATAAGGTTCATGTTTCTTTCAGAACCCATCTTGATGGATGTGGACTGATGACGACTACGGTTTTGTGTCAAAGACATATTACCCTGCTGTTGCCATTGGTGGGTGCAGCATCCTGTATCTCTCGAGGAATTAGGGGCGAGGATAAGATCCATGAGTGCAATATATTGAGTATGACAGGATTGGTTGGATGGGAGCTTGGAAAGGATGGGCGGCACAAAGGGAGCATTATTTCTTGTAAGCCTTCCTTTGGAGTTTCAGCTAGAAAGCAAACAACAATGGTTGCAAATAGGGTTTCTATTTCTCATGCTTAAATATCCAGCCAAGTTTCTTTGTACAGTACGAAATAAGAACATAAGAAAGGGTGAGTTCCTGGGAAATAAACATTCTAATATCGGTTTCAATTCTATGACTGATACCTTGGGAAGAGTTGGAGTTTATTGGGCGAGAGTGGAAACTGGATATGTATGGAACCTCCTTTGTTCATATCTTGATAAGGAGTTGATTAACGAATCAATGTTTTATTTTCATGTATCTCAAGCTTACATCGACTTAGATTTCATGTCAAACAAATCAATTTTAAATTGTTAAATTTAACTGTGATGTGGAATTGTTCTTTTTAGCTCCTCGTCCTTAAACAAGGAGGGCTGATTTTTTTGTCATTCTTATCCTGAAATAATCCATCTATATCTTTACCATTTTCTTTTTCAATGCAATTTCTTTCAAAAACTCTAGAATTTAATTTATATTTTGTGTTTTGTTTGTCATTTTATGCAACGATGTGATTTGTGCCATCTTGTCACGACATATAGTTGTCTCATCTTAGTACTTTGACATATTAGTTTCGACGTCTTGTTCGCGACGCTTTTTCTTGTATAATGTAAGTGATTCAAGCAAAAAGCAAATTCGATCAAGCAAATACATCAAGTTAAATCATGGTCATCCATATACTATAGAACTTGAGTCATATGTATTCTAGTCATCATAGAATTATCAAATGAATAGGCTTTGAGCCGATTCATTGTCTGTTGTCGCCCTGGATGCTTTACATCATCCCTCTATAGTTTTTAAACAAATTTGGATTCAGTGTTTCTATCGAATGTATTGCTTGTTTGAAACGAAAACAAAATTATTCTCTTTCAAAAAAAAGAATTTATTCATGTTTACTATTGTAATGTAGTAGGGTTGATATCCTTCAATAATTTACCTTTGAATGAGTTCACGTTTCTTGATTCACTTGAACCCCTCCCGGTGGATGTGAAATGGGCCAAGCAGCTGCAGTTTTGTGTCAAGTACATAATGCTGTTGCATGGTGGACATCTGCATACAGTATCTCTTAAGGAATTAAAAGCGAGATAAGATGCATGAGTACGATATATTAGTATAATTGGTTGGATGGTGCTTGAAGAGGAAGCTAGTGGATAGCTTGGAAGGTGGAATATTATTTCTTGGCAAACGCTTCATACAGAGTTTTAGCTGGAGAGCAAACAATGGCCGATTACGAGATAGGGTTTACTATTTCTCATCACAAACATCACGCCCAGTTTCTTGTCTATGGTGTGACAAGGAATAGAAGAAGAAAGGGGTGAGTTTCTTGGGAAACAAACATGCCTATTATTTTGTTCATATCTTGATAAGGGGAGTTGATTGGAGAATCAATGTTTGATTTTCATATGTCTCAAACTTCTGAGGACAGATTTCATAATCAACCAGTAATTTTAAATTGTTAAATTTAAGCGTGATGTGGTGTATTTTCTAATTTTGGTTATGTTCGTATCATTGTTGATCCGCCAAAGTTTTCGCGCATCTTTTCACGCATTTTAATATTTTTCTTTCTTGAAACATATCATCTATTGTAAATTTTATATTCTTTTTGTTGAAGTACATGGATAGGGTGGTACATTTTCTATCTTTGATTCGATTAAAGCTAGAAAAATTATTTTCTGTTAAAGTAGAATTTCATGATTTGTTCGAGACTTCCACAGTTAATTTTAAAAATGTTTGTTAATTAAAATTAATTTTATAACATATTTAGAATATAAAAAATACATTCACTTAATTAGAAGTTTCAAATTGAAAATATAGTTTTGTTTTTTAAACATCCAATTGTTTCAATTTAAAAAAAAAATACATTTTGAACAAAACTTTAATACTTTACAAAATTATTATAAATTATCTTTCAAATCTTGTTGGTTTATTTCTTTTTAATTGATACATTTAATAATAGAAAAACGAAGCTTGTTCTTTCTAGCCCCTCTTCTTTAAACAAGGAGGAGTGATTTTTTGTCATTTTAACTGAAATCATCAATCGATATCTTTTTCTACCATTTTCTTTTTCAAAAAAATGGTTCTTTCAAAAAACTCTAGAATTTTAATTTATATTTTTATGTTTTTGTCGTCGTCTTGTGCGGTGTGTGATTTATGTCATCTTAGTATGATATATTGATTTCCGACGTCTTGTTGCAGTGCTTTCTTGTGTGTAGGTAATTCGAACAGTAAAGCAGATTCGATCAAGCAAAGACATCAAGTCAAATCATGGTCGTCATATACGATAGAACTTGAGTCATTTGTGATACAGTAACTTGATCGATTCATTTTATTGTTATTAAACTTTGATTCTGTGCTACATCGAGATGTATTCTTTAGTTTGAAACAACAAAATTATTCTCCTTTCAAAAAAAAAAAAAACCAAAAGAAATAGATTTAAAATTAAAATAATGATTATAATGTCAAAATTTTCTAATTAAATTTTCAAACCATTTTAAGGTCATTTTGAGCATTTTCAAATATTAACATACTTTAGTTAATTTTCAAAATTTAATACTTTACATGGTTTGTTGGGTCGAATTTTTGGTAGTTATATGACCTACTCCTTCATTTTGAAACCAAAGTATCCTTAAAACATAATTTTTCTTTTTTCTTTTAAACAATTATCTAAATGCTTAGCAAAATTGTGGAGGAGACTACATCCATAATTGTTACCATAACAATTTTTCTTAACTACAATAAGAGTCGCTCATCCACTTTACGGGATCCTCCTATAGGCAAAGGAAGCGGTCGTCGATTATAGAAACATTCTAGCAACTTCTCATACCATTATAACATGATCTAAGAAAATCGATTCTTAGAAAGTTGGAGTTATGGTAAAAATAAGTTGCTTTTGAAACATATATTACTTTTGGCTTTCTTTACAAACTTATGTTAAATGTAGCCTTATCCATACTTACATACAAGAGATGAGAGAGCATGATAAAAAAAAGTTTGTTGATAAAATCGTAATTAGGAATTACGATTTTATTTTTTATATTAAGTTAAGAACTAAGGTTCAGTTTTTGTATTAAACCCCGTAGTTGTAGTCTCCTGAATCTTCTGAGTCACTGGATCGTCGGAGCATTAACCTGCCAGCATATAACTGTAAAACAAACTACAAAAGCGTTAATTTGGTCTTGCCGCTCTCGATGCCTAAGTCGGATCAAGGAATCCAGAGAGTGAAAGAATCAGTCTTTTTCAATAAAGAATGTTGTACCTTCCTTGTTGTGATTCCTCCTTTCTTTATGGATATGAGGGAAGATATTCGAATTTCCATGGAAAGTAGGTGGTTTTCTTTTCGAAGCGGAAAGGGAAAGAGGCGTTCTTTGCGTGCCATGACCCGTTCTTCCTTTTTTGATGGCCAGATTGACGCTGACGTACCCCAAGAAATGTTTAACCACCTCAAGCGGTTATGTATGTGGTGGGGGGGGGGCGTCTTTAAGGCGAGAGATCAATGAGGTAATCATTGATCGACGTGTTCCTAGAGATGGCTCCGTAGGAGAGGATAAGTCTAGGTGTTTGCGTCCGGCGGCGGATTTGGAAGGTGATGCCCAGGTCGGCATGCGGGTAGAAGTGTTGGGCTGGTGGTAGAGTTGGCTGCGGGCACAGTACACCTTGATGCCGCATCGGTAGGAAGTCAATCTTCCACATTTGCGGAAAAGAAACGTCTAATAAATGTCTAGATGTGGGGAGCAGTGGAATGTTGATGCCCGAGGGTGTTCTAATGTCGCATTATCGGAGATTTTCTATTTTTCGGTGTCACATTTAATGCGACTATTTGGGGTTCCCTTGAGCTTGGGGTCTCATAAAGGCTTGCAAGGTGGTGGACTCCTTGTGCCAGCTGCCTGTGCGGGTTATTTCAGCGAGTGGTGTGTAGGCTAGGGTCATCCGGCATTATCGATTGTCTTTGGTATCTCATAGCTGAGACTGATCAAATTCATTCTCGATCCGTAAGCGAAATATGTAATGTTGGTAATTTGCATTTTGGAGAATATTTTCGAGCCTCACCTATCTCCTTATATTCCCCTCTGCCTTGTTGTGTCCTTAGGTGGATTAGCCCAGGAATGGAATCCTCTGCATTGAAATCCCCCTCTAAATAAGCGGGCTTTTTTTTTTTAAGGACCACTTCTTCATTTTCTTCTTCTTCTTTTGCTTGGCCTATATTGGGTTATGTAATTGTCGAAGTGTGATCATTTTGTTATAAGCGTTTGTTATGTAATTGTGAACGCCTTTTGGCGTAATTAATTAAATTATATTTCCTGATATTTTTACGCCCTTGCATAATTTATTCTTTTTATTGCCTGTTCTGACCCGGAGGTAGGGACCGACTCCTGCGAGTCCTGTTTGTGACATTTGATAAAACTTGGAATGGATCGACCTTTAGTGCTTCTCATGAATGTAACATAATCGGCCAACCCAAACCCAACAGTTAAGATTGCACAAGGGCCTATAAGCCTGGCCCACGCTCGTCTTTTGTGCCCTAGGAAGCGAAGCGTTGCTAGGATTCAAATTTCCCGTAGAGGTGATGAGTCAGTAGCTCATCGTAAGCGTGAAGCGGCAATATGAGAGTCATCATTAGTTTCCTGCTATTCTACTGCTTTGTTCCATTGCCACTGTTTCTCCTTGCTTGAAAGCTTACGCCTCACGGATATTCGGTACATCCACGGACCGTTTCACTAGGCTTGTTTCCCTCCTTATTTTTGAGGATGAACACCGAGTTACCGCTCTAGGTACGTTCGGTTTCGGTTAGTCGGCACGTTTTTCGATGGCAGGTAGTAGGGAATCCTTGGGGGGCGGGTTCGCTGGTGAATCTTCCTTGGAGTCCCGATAGTTCATATGGGTTAAGTCTTTTACCGGTTTAGTATTGTGACTTGAGGATGATTTTAAATCTTTCTTCCTCTATGTTGTTGTGCGCACCCAATATGGCGAGAGGTCGGGGAAGAGACTACTCTTAGTCAGTGGAGACACGAGGGGCGGGGGCTGGGGCGAGAGTCGCTTCTATGAAGCATCATCTCCTCCCACTCCATGGATGAGGTGAGGTCTGTGTCGGATCCCGGTATTGACTTTGAGTTATCGGAGGACCCGGCGAGATCTACTATGGGCGAAGAATCTGATCTAGGTTTTTCACCTAGGAGGCTTGACTATAATCGTGCTTCACTTCCCATGTCATCCACGGTCGAGAATTTTGCACTTTACTGAGAGCCCCACCTACATATTCACCCAACGATAATTCGGGATTATGACTGGATGTTGCGTACTAAACCTTCTTTATCAGTTGGACCTTTCATTGGTGGAAGTTTGCTTTGCTTACACCTTGAGGCTAGCACACGAGTGGCCGTATCCATGTTAGCCTAGAGCCCCGGTACATTTCATTATGGGACCTACGATTAGCGAGTCAGGCGAAATGAGTGATCTAGTTAGGGGACAGGGATGAGACCACTTAGAATATCGACCTTTCGTTTTCTATAAGCAGTCAATGTCTTTCCAAATTATTAGTATTGTGCTTTTATTGCACGCTTTCGATGTGCGAGACAGCACATTACCATGTGCTGCTTGTGCAGGGAAAAGCCGGAGGGGTAAACTAGTTAATTGGGTGGAGAAGGTCAATTTTGAAAAAATTCAAAAGTAGTTGGAGATTTCCCAGGGGGAGCGACATCACGAAGCCCTTCTTACTTTGAAGAATCTGGGTGATTTGAGTCATAACCCGGCTCCCTACAACGTTGCGGTCATTCCGCGCCCTCTACCCACAAAATTGTGGAAGGGGAGCATTACGTTAATGTGGACCTTTTAAACTTACTCCCAAGTAGCTCATCTCCAGACAGGGAATCGAAGGCTGAGGCGGCTGGTTTGGAATTGGTGATCCGTACTCAGCCCGGGCAACCTTCCCTACGCTGGTGATTACGGCCACCTACGGGGCATCGGCGAGGCGAAAGGGGTAGTCGTTAGGACATCTTCCTTTAGCGAAAAGGCTCGAATCTGCCTAAGTAAAGAGAAGGAAGGAGACGTCCGAGCGATAAAAAGTTCCTAGGGTCAGAGTGGAAGATTTCATCCCTTGGGTTCCCCCCATATCTAGTCATCCCTTGGATTGGGAAGAAGAAGAGGAGGAGAACGAAATGTCTGACCTGATTCATAACTTTGCTGCCCGGAAGTGGAAACGCGATGCTAGCTTTCAAGCGAGTGGTTGATGCCTTCCCCAAGGTGGTCGGGGGAGAGGGCTCGGATGTGCGGGCGTAGTCATGTAGGTTCGCTGAGATGGGTTTGAATAATGGCCAGGCCTACGGAAAAATGCCACCTTGGTGGAGTCGAGGAGCCTCAGGCCCACTGCAGCGATCGAGGTGATCCATTCTCACGTCGAAACCGGTTGGCTAGAGAGGCCTCGGTGTGGGCGAGCAGCTGGCAAGCCACTACTACCTAATCGGCTGCTCTTGAATTTGTACATTCCTCCACGAGGCCCGGCTCCACCTATGGAGGAGGTTTTGGTTCAGAGTAAAGGGCGCCACAGAGATCAACAATAAGCTAGGAGCCTTTAGCAAAGGCGAATCCTCGGTACGACCACTTATCTGAGCTATGCAGGCCCTGTGCGGATGCCATAGTTATGCGGGCCCGAGGAAGAAGAGTAAAGAGTATGTCGTCTTAGTCCTCTCGTTTCCGCATTAGTAAAGAGGACCTCACGCATATGGTTGAAGGCGGGATGTTGGTACGCAAGCGTAACTACCGGTTAGCCAGGAACTAGTACACTTGTACTTGCTATGTAATGTTCCTAACATTATTTCCTAGTCATTGTCTTATCCTTGTATGTCCGTTTCACGGTGATTACTACCGTGCAAAACATAGCTACGGCATCGGGAGTTCAAGTCCCGGTGGGTGATGCGAGAAGGCTACGACTCCTTGATCGGCCATTCCGACGAAAAGGCCACGAGTTCTTCCTTGATGGAAACGCCGTCTATTTACGTGTCGCTGAAATTATTCCCGGCGTAGGAACTAATGTCATTCGAAGCATTATACTCTTTGTGGGAGTCCACGGGTCCATTTCCGCGAGGGTGGTTTCGCTTAGTGATCCTTAGGGATTGCTATCTCGATGAATGTGCGTCGTAAATCACGGGGGTTGTGATTGATTGGTTGAGTACTTAGATTAACTTAACTATTTTTTAAAACAAGAAGGGCCAAATGATAGGATCCTTGGGTTTCGCTCACCCGCAGTTAGATAACACCCACCTGCTACTTACAATCTCATGAGCCATTGATGAATGGTCATCGGCTGAAAGATATAACATTAAAAGCTTTATAAGGCGAAAGAGCGATTGGCGATAACAAACTGCCTTGTTCAAGCGATTTGCTTGGACTCTTAGTACGCATTTGCGTCGAGTACAACGTGTCTTGAGTCTCTCGTTCTGATTGTCGAGAAGATGCCAAACTAAGGTTTTATAAGGTTTTTCGCAGAGTGTTTGGTATCGTCTGATCCCATTGAAACGCAAAAGAGGAGTTGAGGGTACATTACCTTGAAGGAGGTGAGGGTTCAGATTAGAACCACATCATAGAGGTTTAGAACTCCATTAAGGCGAGTCGATTCATGATTACTAGAACACTAATGTAAATGTGACTTGAGAAATAACACTTCAATTGCAAGGTTGGGATATCAAAAACCTGAGAATCTCTTAAAGAATACCAAGTTATAGAAACCGCGAAAGATTACAAGTGATTAGCTTCGGAATGAAGAAAACTAAATACTCTACTCTATGAACCCTAGAAAATTGAGAAAGCACCCCAGAAGTTCGAGACCAAACCACTTTAGAATCCGATCCCCGCCTTTCTGCCCTCAAGTGGGCTTAAAAGCTACAAATCCTCATTAGTGATCTGAAATTGGTGGTCGAGAAAGGCGGCGTGCCCTTGCACCAGATTGAAGTGGCAAGTCTGCTGGAGATCGCATGTTGGTGCCGTACCGATGGAGTGGCGTTACCGATACGAGATGCACTAGTACTCCACGACCTTGGGTACAGGTACCACTATATTTGGTATCGGTACCATTATCTCACTGTTGCTCCTCTTCACTATGCTTGCGGGGCCTCTAAATGACATTTGTAATCGATAACGATGATCTACATTTGTTCTACGGAACCAAGCCGCTACCAAAATGTGCACGGGACTCGAAAAACACACTTGCACACACATAAAAACTCTTAGAGCGATTAACACCTATTCTACCTGAAAATGAGAGCAAAACATGCTAGGGGGCTTAAAACCTATATAAATGTCGCACTTTTTATGTATCGACACCCCGACCTACGTTCTAGCTAGTCCTATGAATTGGGCCAGCAATGCTATCGACTATGAGGTTCAGCAAAGAAATGCGCTAAAAGGTGCGATTAAGGCATTGCAAGTTTCCCAAAAGTGAAAAATGAACATAGTGCTATAACTGACAAAGTATCTGACCACATGAACTTAATGGCTACCTGATCCCAAAGTAATGGACAAAATAACAAGCGTTACAAAACATAGATTCACGTATAAAGGACCATGGATCTGACAGAGTTACAATGAAATCACCCAAGCGAAATGAACTTCATTATAGCGCAAACATTTTACCATAACCCGAGCAAACTAACATGCATAGAAGTCAAAAAGACATCTACGTAACTAAAATATCAAAAGGTCTTTCGGGCTTGTAATGACAGTCATGGGCTACACAAATAGGGTTTACAAAAACAAAATGGATGTTGGTATGTAATTAAAGTCTACTTGATTTCAATATATCACTATTCTAGCAATGCTTTCTCTCTTCGTCCTCCTCTCTTGCCGAAGAGAATGCATCTTCATCTACACAGTCATCCAGCTCGTTGGAATCCCCTTCCAAATTAGGAGGATCATGTATAACCGCGGGCTCTCCTCGTAGGATGTGAATCTCAAGCTGGAAGCTTTGTGATCCGGTTATACACTTCCCGGGATGCATTTGAACCATCACTTTGATTCTACGCTCCATCCTCTTTAAGGGGATGTACTCCTTCGGACCAGAGGCGACGGCGATGAAGCCAAGAGGAGGAAATAGCCGGAGGGGATGTGCTGAGGCCCGAGGAGGCCTTGTAGGCATTTCGGCTTTGAGCCGTCTTGTTGTTTGTGATGGAGGCAAAGGAAGAACTCTTTTTTCTCTACGGAACCCTTATCCCCAATAGCTTCCACCAAGTTTGTAACAAAGGGTCGGGGAAGGGGATGTGCCTATTTCAATTGAGGACCCCTCGAGAAAGTCCCTCATAATACCTTTATATTACTAAAGCATAGTCAATAGTTTTCCAATCATTACCTCGCATCTGATGGATTTCTTCCTTGCTTGGAAACTTCTCTCCTTTCCACCCCGGCCCAATCCTTGTGTGCATGACCTTATTCATCAGCCGCCTCGGGCTAATTTCCTGGGATGAACTCCTTGCGCCTGAGGCCCTCATGGGTACCGAGGTTGGTTGCACGCCGGTATTTTCAAACATACTAGCATCAAACTGCGTAATAGCCACAGGTGGGTAAGGTCGGTCGTGTGCGGTAGGCGGAGCATAATTCGGCGATCGCGAGTGACCATTAACTACTTCCCCGAAATTGTAGTCTCCAATAGGGTGTTTACATTCTGATTCTCTCTCAACTTGGAGTAGAATTCCCTGACAACGGTCGATAAATAGCCTTTTACCTCCCCACCGACAAATTGCAGATTCTGATCCTGAATAACGACACGAATGGGGTGAGTGAATAGAAACATTTCAATTCTCATTCCCCGCTCACAGTGGAAACCCCACCTTTCAATTGACTAGACCCACTTTTCTCGCTCTTATTTTGATGATTCAACAAATATAGCCTCAATTTCTTCATCTTCGCTCTCACTTTCTTCCTCATATACGATGGGGACCCTTTCCTTTCCTTTTCCTTTTTTCACAATCTATGAAGCATCAGCCTTTCGTTTTTTTACGACTCGCTCCATAGAAGAGCTAGTGGCCTTTCATTTCCCAATGTGTTTCGATCTTTCCATAGATATGGCCAAAATATCGAATATGAGAGAATAGCCCTTCCCATACACAAAATTTTCCCAACAATACGTCTCTAACAATATCGGACTTACCGCTCCCGGATCGGTTAGAACCTTTTCTCCCCATCTTGTTCGCGTGGGTGCCTAATCAGCCAGGAGAGCATAGAACCAAAACCAAAACCACCCAACACAATCCATATTAACACGGTGAAAATTCATTGATTGCTCTCGAGGATGAGGAGCACTTACCGCTCTGAGTCTAATCTTCCAGTCTATAGCGTGTGAAGAAATTTGTGGATGCCCGAGTCGAGCAATGGAACTAGGGTGAGCGCGTTTGACCCTAGGGTTGCTTTGGTGAGAGGAAGAGGATAGGTTAGGGTTTCTCTTATATAGGATTGGGAAGGAGATATGAAAGGGTTCAAAATTTTGGGAGAAAAACCCTTCAAATGGCCCATTCACGCACGGCGGTACCAATAAGTGCGGTACCGGTACCAAAAGTGTACTACTGTTTTTCAGGGTTGGTACCGGTACCAGTAAGTGTGGTACCGGTACCACTTTGTTACTGCCACTTTTTTTCAGCTTTGGTACCAGTTCCCATTTTTTAGTGGTATCGGTACCACTTTACAAAAATTTCCAAAATTCTCTACATTTTGGATTTCATTGTATGCTCACTTCTTTCATTGCTTCATACCCCTCCAAAATTACTTGTGTTTGCTGAACTGTGTACTACACTCTCTTGGCACCTTCACACTTACCTTGGAGTCATCCGTACTCCTCGTGATCAAGATTCCTAGGGTTCGAAAAGAATTGGCAATTGAGGCTCGAGAAGGGTGCGAAAGTTATTTCAGTATGATTTAAGTTTAACAAAGAAAATATGGCCTAAATCATCTTTCAACTACATGGATGTTCCTCAAGAATAAGATGCATGTAGTTGGCAAGGAATGTGAAACAATGCACAAAGTGAGTAATACCAAAGCAAAAGAAATAGGCTTGGGGCGGGAATTCAATGACTTGTGTAGTTTATGAATGAAAGTGATACCAGTGAGAATTGACTCGGAGAATAGAAAAGACTTTGGGTCAATATGATTTAAATATGAAAAAAAAAAGTTTGTGCATGCCTGTTATTGTGTATGTATAGTGAAACTATATGGAGTGCATACATAAGGTCATATGGTTACGCCATCAGGTCAGTACCATACCCAAGTAGAAAATGAAATTTTTGCATGCACCCAACCTAGAACTGAATTAAAGCAAATAGCATGCACTTAAATGGCTCCAACTAGTGTATGCCCACCCCCACCATGGAAATAGGAAGTGCCCTCAATGCACCGACAATACACCCCACAGACTATAAGAAAGGGCCAAAAATACAGGGTACAAAAGGGTTGGACTCTCCTTGTAAAACAAAAAAATAATGAGACTAAATGAATAATGCGTAAGAAATGCAAGAAAAGGAAAAGAAAAACTATATACAAAGGATAGGATAGGGTCTGTTGAAGGAACATCCTAGTAGAGCGGCTCTACCAGTTCCTTACTACTCTCCTGGAGGTCGAAGTTCTCGAGAAATGGCTTTAAGCGCTAGCCATTGACTTTAAAAGATTTCCCATTTACGGATTCTCAATCTCCACCGCCATATGGTAAACTACCTTGTGATGAAAGTCAGTCTACCTAGAGCGGAGTTTACACGGAAGATGTCTGAAGCGAGAACATGCAATGATACCTTTTGGTGAGGTTGAGTCTTCCTCTGAGTTCTTGTCATGGAACAGCTTAAGCCTCTCTTTGTAAATTCAGGAGCTCTCATACGATTTCACGCCTCAAGTCATCAAGAAGCTCGTTCATATCACGGCAGTCTTTGTTTGCCTTAGCGAATCAAAATTAGGTTTTAATGACGATATGCTACGTGCTCCATTTCCACCCAGAAAGATGACATGCCTTTCCATAGAAACTAGCCTATGGGGGAGACATACGAGAATAGTCTTAAAAGCGATGCGGTGAGCCGAAAGGCGTCGGCTAGTCAAAGCGACCAATCCTTGCGATTTGGGGTAACCGTTTTTTTCCAAAATGTGTTTGATCTCCCTATTAGCTAATTCGGCTTGACCATTGGTCTGTGGGTGGTAAGCCGTGGAAAATTTGTAGGTGACTCCATATTTTTTTAACAGCTTTTCAAAGGGTCGATTACAAAAATGGAGCCCACCATCACTAATGATTGCACGGGGCATTCCAAAGTGAGAAAAAAATATGTTCTTTCAAAAATTTCAAAACAACCTTGTGGTCATTAGTTCTCTTTGAAATGGCCTCCACCCACTTAGAAACATAATCAACTGCCACTAAAATGTAAAGGTACCCACATGAGGGGGGGAAAGGCCTCATGAAGTATAAACCCCAGCAATCAAAGATCTAAATAATTAAAATAGGAGTCAAAGGCATCATGTTCCTTTTTGTGACCCCCCCTAATTGTTGGCACCGAGCATAGGTTTTGTAAAAATCAAAGCAATCTTTAAACAGAGTGGGCCAATAAAAACCAGCTTGCAGGATTTTGTCCGTCGTTTTTCTTCTGAGGAAATGCCCTCCTGAAGCTTGAGTGGCGAAGGTGAGAGTACCCAGTTTGATGGAATCATTGGATACACACCTTTTCATCAATTGGTCAGGACAGTATTTAAATAAGTATGGGTCATTAAAGTAGTATTTTTTTATGTCCACCAAAAACTTCCTCTTTTGCTGAGAGGTCCATTGGGGTGGAATCTGTCATATCACTAGATAGTTTACTATGTACGCATACCATGGGCAGTTGACAAGAGCAAAGAGTTGCTCATTAGGAAAGTGTAAGCCTATGGAATTCAGGCCTTCAAAAGGTTGTCTCGGGGAACTAACCGAGGCAGGGTGGTGGAAACCTAAGCATTCTCAACTCCTTAACATCATGTGGTCAAGTTAAATTCTTGACATGTACTTACAGGATCCACCTAGTCGAGCAAGGCTTAGTATCACCAGCAGAGCAAGTACTTCAGCGCTGCGTGATCTGTGAAAATGGTTACAGGAGACCCTACAATCATCGACACATGAAATTTTCTAGAAGCCCAAAAGACCCACGACCCGAGAACTCTTTTTTTTTTTTTTTTTTTTTTGTAGTTATGTAATTGGATTGAGCGGAATCTAGAGTCTTGCTGGCATAGTAGATCACAAAAGCTTTTTTATCTTCCCTTTGCCCCAATATAGCTCCTATGGCATAATCACTAGCGTCACACATGATCTCAAAAGGGAGCTCCCAATTAGGAGATTGCATGATAGGAGGGGACACTAACATAGTCTTGATTATGAGGCTCCCTCCTGAGCTTTTGTGACCATTCAAAGGTGGCCGTCTTGTAAGCCAGATTGCACAAAGGACGGGCTGTAACGTGAAATCTCTTATGAATCTCCTATAAAATCTACATGACCCAAAAGAGCATTAGTATATCCCTTGACACACTTAGGGGTGGGTAAGTTTGAGATCAACTGACTTTTTGCTTTATCTACCTCTATTCACTTCTCTCGAGACTATGTGTCCCAACACAATCCCTCGTGTCACCATGATGACACTTCTCCCAAGTAAGCACTAACTTTTCTCTTAACACCTCTCAATACCCTCCCTTAAATTCTCAGGCATCCCTCGTAATAATCTCCAAAAAATAGAAATCGATCCAGAAAATCTCAAATGTGTTCCTATCATATCATTAAAAATCCCGTCATGCACCCATTTGGAAGGTTCCTGGTGCATTACATAATCCGAAGGGCATTTTCCTAAAGGCAAATGTGCCAAAGGGCCGAGTGAACGTGGTTTTCTCTTGATCTTCTAAGGCTATCTCAATTTGATTGTATCTGAGTACCCATCTAGAAAACAATAAAATGCATGCCACTATTGATTTGATCACACAAAAGGTAGAGGAAATGTTCTTTCCTAGTGCCATTGAAAAGGTTTCCTATAGTCTATGCACACCCTCCAGCTTTGTGGCGGCAGAAGTGAGGAATTAGCTCATTGTGTTCATTGCTACCCACGGTGACCCAGAGATTTCTTAGGAACTACTTGGGTTGGACTGACCGACTTGCTATCTACAATGGGGTAAATAACACCTACATCCAGCAGTTTTAAGACCTCTTTCTTGACCACTTCTTTCATGACTGGGTTCAATCGTTGTTGTGGTTGTCTTGAGGGTTTGACATCCTCTTCCAAGTGGATCCTGTGTGTGCAAATCAAGGGGCTGATTCCCTTAATATCTGCAATTGTCCATCTTATGGCGGTTTTATGGGTTCTTAATATTTCCAAAAGTTTATTCTCTTGATCTAACTCTAAAGATAAGGATATGATCACCGGGAAAGTTTCTTCTACCCCCAGGAATGCATATTTGAGATGCGATGGTAAGGGTTTCAACTCAAGTTTAGGTGGTTTCTCTTCCGAAGGTAATACCTTGTCCTCAATTGGTGGCAATTTCTCAAATCTGGGTGCCCACCCATTTGCTTCCATTACCTCCTTTGTGCTCCAGTGTAGGTGTAGAAACTCCAATTGAATGTAGTTCCTCCTCGACACAACTTGGAGAGCACTAGACAGAAGACTTGAGAGGATCATCATATGAAACATAATCTACATAGTTCTACACAATAGATTCGATCATATTTACCTCACAGCATCCTCATTATCCCCTATTTCCTTGATAACATTGAAGATATTCAAATTAATAGTCATGTTACCAAAAGATAACGTCGGTTAGTCCCCCTGCACAGGTGTATGATGGCATTGGCGAGTGACGAGAATGGCTACCAAGAATCCTTTGAGGCGGGATCTGATTCACCACAGGTTGAGTGTCAAGAACAAAGTCCACTGGAAAGTAGAACTTGTCTACTTGCACTAATACATCCTTCACTATCCCTTTGAGATTTTCCACTCTGATGGGTTTAGCTAGAGGGTGATATTAGTCGGTTCTAGCTCTCCTGACCCTAGCTCAACATATACCGAGTATAGAAACAAGTTAACACTCGCTCCCAAGTCTACTAGAGCATGTCCCAATTTCGAATTCCCCGCCACTATGGAAATAGTGGGGCTTCCTGGGTCTTTGTATTTTGGGGGCAAATTATTCTTGATCAAGGAGGTGGACTGTTCAGTCATGAATGCATCCTTGTTGACACCTAATTTTCTTTTTATAGTGCACAAGTCTTTCAAAAACTTGGCATATGACCAGGATTTATGGCATCCAATAAAGAGATATTCACATACTTTGTTTGAACAACTCATAGATTTACGAGTGATTGTTCACTTTCTTGAGGAGCTCTGGCCTATGAGGGTATGGAAGCCCAAGGGACATGGGAGGCCTTGTCTTTTTCTGGCTCAATATCAACAACATCTCCCAGGAACATGAGGCTTGTCAGACACCTCATCATCCCCTTGTGGTTCATTTTTCACATCTTGTATTGTTTCCTTGGGCTGAATGGTTTTATCAATTATTTTTCCACTTCGAAGAGTGGTGTGACCTTCACCGATGTTCAAGGTGACATCGCTTGGACACGAGACTCCAACACTATTATGACCTTGAGGGTTTGGATAGTTTGAAGAATTTCCCTTTTTCTTGTTGAAAATTTCCCATAGAAGAGGTCAGCTTAGTGATTTGGGATCCGTCATTGGCGGTTCGAAATTCGGTGTTGGTGGATTGTTGAGCTGGGTGAGCTATGTCACAATGTCCTCCCGAACTTCTCTGTGTGGAGGTTGGTAAGTTTGTGGGTTTGGATTCCCTTGAGGAAGGGGTGCAAACCTTGGTTGGAAGTTCACGAAACCCTTGAGGACCTGATTTTGGGCCCGGGGCTGATTTGAAAGCCTTGGTTTTGGAGAGTTTTGGCCTTGGTTGTTTGGAAAATGGTGTGGGCCTCCCTCATTCCTCAGACTAAATTTGGGTGCCACCCCCACCTGGATTATAAGTTTTAATTATGGAGAATTAAAGGGCTTCCTTTGGTAATTAAAAACATTGGCTTGCTCTATTTGGATTGCTCCCTTGACTTGAGGAAGATTAGGGCAGTTAATAGTTGAGTGAGTGGGGTCATCGCAAATGATGCATGGCTCCTCCACTCTAGATCCCATAGGCACTGAAGGTACCCGGGGTACATGATTAGTACCCAAAAAGTGCTATTTTGAACCCTATTTAAGATAGGTTCTAAGTACTTTTTGTGTACTAATCATATTAGTTAAGCCGATTGACACGTGTAGGTCCCTTTGGTACTAATGATTGTATTTGAGGCTGTTTGTGGTAGTTTTTACCCAGGTTTAGGCTATTCTATCATATCAAGCTAGGCATGTCGAAGTTAATTTACATGAGAGTTCGTATGATTTATGCCGATTGCATCAAGCGAGGAATGAAGAAACCGATTGAGGAAGCGCGTAAACAGCGAGGACGACGGAGAATTTCGCTATAGTAGGAAATTTGTTCGCTACAATAAGCGAATTTTAGCTACTATAGCAATTCGCTACATAGTGAATTTTAAGCTGTTGTAGCGGGGAATTTAAGCTATCAGCGAGAATTTTATTGTGTAGCGAGGCTAAGATTATGCGAATTTAGCTATTGTAGAATTTAGCTCTGAGTAGCGAATTTTCGCTATGTAGCAAAAATTTCACCTGTAGCGAAATTCTTTGCTCCCTGTTTATGTGTAGAAACGACCTCGTTTTTGGTTAATTTCATTTCTACCCTCACTGTAATAATACTAGTTAGGTTAAATTGGTATTTTCGCCTATTTGTAAGGCTATATAAAGTAATTTACGAGCAATTTGTAACTTCTTTAACTTTGAAGCATTCTCTAGTACGGGCCCCTGTTTTTGCCTCACTTTCTCTCTTCTCTCTCCTCTTTCTCTCACTTTCTAGGCAACCAAACACACCCTTTGAGGATGAAAACTCAAAGGATGTTTGGCTA
Organism: Tetrastigma voinierianum; assembly: GCA_016808115.1. Lineage (NCBI taxonomy): Eukaryota > Viridiplantae > Streptophyta > Magnoliopsida > Vitales > Vitaceae > Tetrastigma > Tetrastigma voinierianum. The sequence goes on along the minus strand of JAEQBH010003059.1, from coordinate 27,890 downwards.
AAGCCACTAAACCTTGAAGAGGAGGTTTTCGTGAGTTGATATGTTTACGAGGTGATCCTCACATTTTTCTGAGAAGCAGTGCTGTATTTATATTTCAAACTTTCAAAACTAGGTTTTAAGCTGTTTGATATGTACTTTCATTGGTCAATACTTGGAAGCTTCTAGGTTTAGTGTATTCTTAGTGGTAGATACATGACATCATTAGTTGTCATTCTGAGCCATCGGAGGTGGGTTAAATGCTGAATTTCAACTTGAGGTATTTAATGTTCGATTAAATGCTCACCATTTCAAAGAGAAATGGTGCGGGTTAGTCTTTAATTAAACAAAGATCCAGGTTTGGAAATGACTATAGGTCATCTTCCCTATCTGAGAAATAACAGGACACCTTTGCAACCCTATCATACCAAACTAGTGGCCCAAAACTTCAAGGACTTCTTTTTACATCTTATTTATTGCCTTGATTAGTATAGTAAGCTGTATTTTATACAAATCCAAAATCAAACAAAGCCTCACCATTTTGACTCATTACAAAATCATTTGTAAAGACGAAAACCCATCCACGTGTTAAGTCCTAGAGCAGCTATCACTACTTGATGATTCACGCTACGAGCGAAGTAGGAAGTATTAGGTTATAAATTTTGTTGATTCATAACACTCTTGTAGCGTGAATCAAATGGCGTTGTTCTGCTAGGGAGATGGTGCCTACGGATGATGAGATGATGGTACTTGCCAATCCTCATTACAAGTATTGGTGACCTTTTAAACCTTTTGAATTCCATTGTTTAAATTTCAAGTTTTTCTCGGCGGTCATTTCTTGAAATTGTTTATGAATAACAGTCGTTTTATTTCTTAACTAACAGTGATCTTTTTTGGCAGAAAACCCCAATTTGTTGTTCTTTGCTTTTGTCTCTTTTTGTTTCATAGGTGTTTATGTACTATTGGGATAGAATATCAAGGTAGATTCGCAAGAGTTAGTACACCAATTGAACAAGGTTGTGAAGTTAGTGTACAGGTGAAGCAAATGGATCTACTGTGAAAAACCGAGTAAAGTCGGCAAGGAGTTCCAATAAATCCAACGGCATATGGGTCAATGAGGACCACAGCCACACCCTCTAGAGTGAGTGCGGCTTCTGCATCATACCACCTGCTTGATGATGTGTGTAAGACCTTGTTGATACTTTGCTTCCCTTTTCATGTGGAATGGAGAATGAAAATCCATATACGCATATCAGGAGTTAGGAAGTTTACCTGACTTTTTAAGAAGGTGTGCTGACATGGACCACAGCAAGAGTGAAAGCATTTCCATTGACACTGAAAGACAAGGCCAAGATTTGGCTCGATTCACTTCTTGACAGAGAACAATTAGAAATTGAAGTGAACTTATTTGAATTTTTGAAGAGATTTTCGGTACAACCAAGACCAACAGTTTGAAGAGAGGAAAATTTACGCCTCGGCCTAGGACAATGAAGTTTTATCGGTGTTGGGAGAGGTTCATGGAGACCATCGATGCATGTCCACACCATGGGTTCAATACACTTGGGCTTGTGAATCGCCCATGATGGTATGTGCTCGGCCGTGAAACGACTCTTGGAAACCATGTGTGGAGGGGACCCTCTGACGACACCCATGAAAGCCATGGACTTTTGAACTATAATGTCAAAACCTCCAAGGCATGGGACAGACCGAATCAAGAGGCTGAAAAAAAATGAGGCCTTCGACCCACCAAAGGGGAGGCATTTATGCACTTTAAGAACCTGCTTGAGATGAAAAAGCAAAACTAATACTTTGACTGAGAAGGTCGGAGGAGCTTGAAATGAGAAATCAGCATGAAGTGCAAGTAGTGATTGAATTGCCTGCATCTCACTCACTTGTTTTAATTGTCAGTCAAGTAGCCATCTTGGGAGCATTGTCAATGGTTTCCTTCGGTGAGGACTTGATCTGTATCTGCCAATGTATTAGGTCAAAATAAGCCACCGACAAATTACTGCAGCCTTGGCAACACCTATAACCTAATTGGAGAAATCATCCGAACCTATCCTTAGAAGCCAAGGCCCCCACCGCATATGCTCCCAAGGGCATAGCAATGGTTGCTCCACCTCATCATATGTGACAAACCTCCGCCCCTCTTCTTCTGTTGAGCAAGCAATTCTGAATTTAAGCAAGGTAGTAGGTACCTTTGTGGAGGAACAAAAGGTGTTGAATGTTCAAACTAATCAGAAAATTGAGACAGTAGAGAGCTCACTCAACAAGAAAATAGACAATATGCATTCTGAGATCTCCAACAAATATGACAACTTGCAAAGTTCCATTCCAGGTTATCTAACCCGGTAACCCGAGGTCTGAAAAGGAAATTCCCTTCCCGAGACACGACAAAACCCAGGAGAATGCATGAGATAGGCTCCCTTGATGATCCCGATGCAAGAATTGATGAAGTCATAGCGATAATGGCGTTGAGAAGTGAGTGCGGGCGAAACCGGCGAGTCCAGGCCAATGGCCCCGCGGTGGTTGAACCACTTTAGGAAGAGCAACCCGGCGGGGAAGAGGTAAAACACAGTGTACCCCCTCCTTTCCCTCAAGCACTTCGAAAAAGGAAAAAGTCAGTTAACCAAACTAAAATTTTAGAAGTACTACGGGTGGTTAACATCCCTCTTTCTTGATATGATCAAAACTAGGGTCATATCTGAAGTTTTTGAAGGATCACATGCACGGTAAAAGAGGCCTTAATGTTAATAAAAGGCCTTTTTGAAGTGAAACAAGTGAGTGACATCATTAAGGTGCAAAGACTCACCGTAGTATAAAGATCAGGGTGTCCTACAATCTCCGTTAACATAGGCGACACTTGTGTGGAAAAGGCATTGCTAGATTTGGGGGCAAGTGTTAATCTACTGCCTTTTTCCATGTATAAGCAGCTTGGGCTAGGCGAACTTAAGCCAACCACTATCACTTTGTCTCTAGCCGATAGGTTGATGAGCTTAAAAGTCATCTATTTTTAGTCCATTTTTCTGTTGATTTTAATGTAAAAAGGAATAATTAAGATGCGGGAATATGAAGAAACTCACCAAATTTGTTATTTGCGGGGAGTATAAAAGAAGAAGAAAATACGGTGAAAAAATCTACGATGGCAGCGAGGTAAAAATGCGGAAAATAGCGGCGAGGGGAAGTGAAAGCAATGGCTAACTAATGTTGCGGTTTGGGGTTTACCTGATCCAGTTATGGGGTCGCGACATCCAGGAATTGAAGGAAATTTGATGCCGGGTCGGCGGCGGGGATCCTAAGATGGCGAAATTTGAGGATTAGGCGAGAAACATAAGAAGTGATGTCGCGACAAAGGTTGATGTCGCGACAAGGGATAGAGGTCGTGACAAGAGAATCGACTTGAAGCTATGACATGTTTGGAAGGATGAGCTGAGTTAAGCCGAAATTGTTGTCTCGACGGAGGTGAAGTCGTGACAGAAGCAACAGTGAGGCCTCCGAGACTAAAGGTGATGTCAGACAAAGAGATCGTGTCATGACACTACGAAGGACGATTCAAAGCTCGCGAGCCATGAAGTGATATCGCGACAAGATATTGATGTCGCGACGCCGAGAACAACGATTGAGACTGTGGAGTCATGAGGCGATGCGCGCGACAGGGATCGATGTCGGCGGCGGGAACCATCAAGTGGCTAGCGAGCAATAAGCTGATATTCGCGACGAAAGATTGATGTCGCGACATCGAAGAGCATCAATGGAAGCTTGTAGTTCGTAGGCGATGTCGCGACAAGAGCAACCCGGTTGAAAGATACAAGTGGCGACAAGATTGAAGCATCATTGATCAGTTGATAATATCCGCGACAATAGGTTGTTATTTGCGACATAAGCTTTCGGTTGAAATTTACAAGAATAGGAGCTGTTGTTGCGACCACAGATTGATGTCGCGACATCATGAGATACCAGTTGAAACATGCAGATCCTTAAGCTGATGTCGCGACAAGAGATTGATGTCACCGACACGAAGGCAAGTTGAATCTTTGTAGAAGACTTGAGGCGAGGTCGCGGCGTGAGAATGATTCCAGCGACATGTCGGGAATCGATTGAAGGTGCGAGAATATTGAACTAAGATGATCGCGAAAAGATAACGATGTCGCGACATCGAAGCGAACCAATTGAAACACACAGCATAAAGCGAAATTAGCGGCGTGAGATGCGATGTCGCGACATGGATGATGTCGCGACAAAGGAGTTGAAGTCGCGACTGAACGATGACATCAGACCAACCCACTTGAAATCCTAAAGCGTGGGATTAGGGCCCAGCTGAGAAACCTAAATGCGCGACTACCCGGCTCATAAAATTGGCTTGAGGCGTGACAGCGGGCCGAGAAGTGCAGGTGGCGAAGGCTCATTTCTTTATTTTTCTTTTAGTTTTCTTTTCTTTTCTTTTCTTTTCTTTTCTTCAATGTTGATAGTTAGAGATTAGATTAGATTTATCGTTTTAGTTTTCGTTTTATTTCTTGGAACTAGATGTTATCTTTTAGAGCAGAAGCTTAATGCAGAATTCAATTCTTTTCAAATTACTACCTGGAATGTTTGAAGTTCAGACAAAATTTCTGGAATTCGGCTCCTTCAGTTTAATAATGCAGTTATTCTTATGATCGGAGAATCTTTGTAGTGTGTAATTGATAGTGAGAACCCGGCTTCCATTAAGTGAATGCTATTGTCGGAAATTATCTTTCTGTAGTTGTTTCGACCAAATTCACGAATTTCGGTTTATGAATTTACTTTCGGTTATGGGTTTAATGTTTTTATCGAATATAGAGTTTCTTATACGGTATTAAGAAATTGCTTCTTCCTTTCACGATTTCAAGGGGTCCTACGAAGTGACACGGAGATGACAATCTGGGAGTTATGAACATTTCTTTGAGAGTATATTAACACCTTTAATTAAGTCTAATAGGCTTTGTGAGTTTACTTGATAAATCTCTTCTCACTTGAAATCAAGAGTAAGGTTAGATAGGTTATCAATTTAAACAAGCGAGAGAAGGATTCACCTCGAATTCGAATAGTGAAGCCAATCCGGGTATTGATTTGAGATCTAATCAGGGAGAGGGTGATCTATTCTAATTTTGAGAAAAGAGTAACTGGGATTCTTATATCCTTGCTTGACGATAACTTGGGGGCTTCAAGATTAATACAGTCCATAAATGGGTATGAAGTATTGCAAAGAAAAATACCCGAATTAGGAAGTCCACTGTTAAAAGGTAGTTATCTAATTCCTGTATTCGAAGAGGATCGGGTAAAAAAATTAGATAATGAAATGTGAAGTGTGAAGTCCAGGTGTACTACTAAACGCCTTGGAATGATTTTTAAAGCACGAAATACCGAAGCAAAATTAGAGTGTTGACAACGAGATTTATACTTCACAATAGCATTGATCTTAATGTGTACTCTAAACGATAATTATTCAGTGTCCATTTATTTTCTTAACTATTCGTTATTCATTATTCTTTAGATTCAGTTTATTCGATTGTTCATTCTTTTATTATATACTTGTATAATTTACAGCTTCTTAAGCTGGAACACAATGTCATTTTATAGTCCAAATAGTATGGAGCTTGAGTAATCAGGGTAGTTGATCTAGAATTTTTGAGATCTCTGTGGGATCGATGGACTTAAATCGATTTGTGCTTGTCGGCACGTGCGCCCCAGCGTTATGTTGGGCCAAAACCAATATTGAAATGGTAATCTGAGGGTGTTTGGTCTAGTCAACATAGGTCCATCGAAAATACCAAAGGGACAGTTGAGGATGTTTTGAGAGTTCAAAGTGGACAAATTCTATCTAATTAGTTTTGTAGTGCTTGATCACAGAATCGATCATTAGTAGGGGCTAACCATGTGCTAATCATCCTGGGAAGGCCATTTTTGGCCACTTCCAATGTGATCATTAATTGTCAGAATGGGGTGATGCAGCTAACCTTTGGAAATATGACCCGAGCTGTCTCTTGCATCCCCGAGCAAAAAGCACATGCACCGACGGGAGGATGACAATGAAAGAGGTTTGTGCGATGAGGCCATCCTTGAAGAACAAGCAAATGGTTGCTTGTGGAAGATGTATTAACCCGGGGAGTTGGTTGGCGGTATAAAGACCAACGGGAGCTTGGAAAAGTGAGCCCTCTTGCATGGGCAATGAAGAAGAAGGTTGAAGTTTTACCTCTATACTGAAGTGAGAACATAGTCCTCTTGAGTTAGATCTTAAGCCCTACCTATTGAATTGAAATATGCATTCTTGGGAGGAAAATGCATTGTCATTAGTGATTTCTTCACTATTGAGCCTTGTCTGAAGGAGGTTAGTTCGCTAAATCCATTAGGAACAAGAAAGCAATCGGATGGAAGATCTCCGATTTGAAAGGCATTAGCCCTACCGTATGCACCCATCATATCTACTTAGAAGAGGAATCGAAAGCGGTTTGACATCCACAGAGGAGATTGAATCCGCATATGCAAGAGTGAATGCAGTGGAAGTGTTGAAAGTACTCTGGCTAGGCATCATATACCCGTATCCGATGGCTCTTAGGTAAAGTTCAACCCAGTAGTACCCGAAATCGGGGGTTACTACGGTGCTCAATGAGAAAGGAGAGGAAATGCCCACGGGCTTCATTTGGAGGGTATGTATCGAGGCTACGAGAAGGCAGATGAGGTGGCCAGCGAAGGAGGATCACTTTCCCTTACCTTTCATGGACCAGCTCCTAGAAGTGTCGAGGTCATCAGCCTATCTTTTGCTTTTGGAGTAGGTATTTTGGCTACTTCCATATCGAAATTGCTGCCGATGATCAAGAAAATACCACTTTCACTTGTCCTTTTGAGTACGTATGCCTGGGAGGATCTTGCCGGTCTATGCAATGCCCCGGCCACTTTTTAGCGTTGTATGCTCAGTATTTTCAGTGATATGGTGGAGCGTATTATGGAGGTTTATATGGATGACATAACAGTTTACGGGGAAAACTTCAATGAATGCCTAATCCATTTGGAAACTGTCCTCCACGGATGCATCGAAAAGAACCTAGTACTAAACTGGGGAAAATGCCATTTTATGGTAAATCAGGGCATAGTGTTGGGGCCACGTCATTTCAGGGGGTGGAAGTGGATAAAGCTAAGGTAGAATTGATCTCGAAATTTCCATCTCTATAATGTGAGACCGGTCGTCGATTCTTGGGACATGGGCTTCTACCAGCGTTCATATTCGAGACTTCTCGAAAATTGCTAAGCCACTCTGGCTCAGAAAAGATGCAAAGTTTGAATGGGATACGGAGAATGCCAAGAAGTTCGAGCTTAAGGCATGTTGACTCACGGCACCCATTGTGAGAGCCCACCCCGGCGGCACTTGCCTTTTAAGGCAATGGGCGATGCTAGTGACCTTGCTGTCGGAGCGGCTCTCGGACAGTAGAGGAAAGGCTGCCTTGGTGTATTATGCGAGCAAAGCGTTAAATGAAGCTGAGAAACTACACTATACGGAGAAAGAATTGCTAAGCGATGGTCTATGCTTTAGATAAGTTCGATCTTATTTGATTGGGTGAATATTGTAATCTTCACGAGATCATTCGGCATTGAAATATCTACTCACAAAGCAAATTCAAGGCTCGGCTTATTAGATGGGTTCCTATTGCTACAAGAGTTCAACATCTAAATTAGAGATAAGAAAGTGTGGAGAATGTTATTCGCGATCTGTCTCTCAGTTAACCATAGCACGCAATACCTGACCCTCCTATGTTGATGAATTTCTGAGGAATCTCTTGACAGTGGTATAGCACCATGGTATGCTCACATTGCCAACCACGTAGCAGGGAGTTACCGAGTGGAGTGGAGCCCGACCACGGAATGAGTTCTTCCATGCGAGGTCCATTAAGTACTATTGGGAGGAGCGTGTTGTTAGTATTGTGTTGATCGGATAATAAGGAAATGTGTCTTTGGAAGAATAACGGAAGGAATTATCAGCCATTGCCGTGATGATGCGTGTGGAGACATTCGGCTTCACGAAACTTGACCATGAAAGTCTTGCATTCGGGCTTTGTGGTCGTCATTGTTTAAGAATACCTACACCATGTCTGGCTTGATGTGTCGATGCAAAGACTTGGAAGAGATTTCCTATCGTCACATGATGCCCATGAACCCTAATTTAGTAGTTGAATTGTTTGATGTATGGGGGCATCGACTATGGGACCATTTCTACTTTCAACCAGCTATGCCACATCCTTGTGAAATTGGACTACATGTCGAGTGGGTTGAAACGATAGTACAAGGCGGTGACCCGCAGCCGTCGTTAAATTCTGAAGGAGAACATTTTCTCTAGATTCGGAGTTCGCAATTATCAGTGATGGAGGTTCTCACTTTTGTAACAAACCCTTTGAGAACCTCTTATCCAAATATGGTGTTAAGCCCGCAAGAGTAGCCACCGAGTGTCATCCTCAAACCGATTGGTCGAGTGGAGCTCGTGAACGGAGAAATAAAGACCATCTGATGAAAGTCGTTAATTCTAACGGGAAGGGCTACAGTCTTTGAAGCTTCTAGACTCATTGTGGGCATACGGAAACGACATATAAGACCATCCTGGAACCTTGTCCTGTATCGGCTTGGTTTATGGCAGAGCTGTAATTTACCGATAGAAATCGAATCTGAGGCGTGGTAAATGATACGAAATTTGAACATGGATATGAGCCCAGAAATCGCTAAAGAATGCTTGAGATTGAGTTAGAAGAGGCGGCTTGACGCTTACTTCAATTCCAAAATTGCAAAGGATAAACAGAAGAAATGGCATGATCAGCTCATAACCCAGAAAACCTTCAATCGGGGGATCGAGTCCTCTGTATGATTCAAGCTCCATCTGATTCTGGGCAAGATCAAATCGCGATGGAATGGGCCCATTTATCATCCACGAAGCATATCTCAGTAAGTTCGGTTGACCTTCTCAACCCGAAAAACGAGAGTATTCAAGGTTATGACAGCGAAGGTGAAGCCACTATCTTTGTTGCCACTCTGCGAAAAGAGGATGAGATATCCTCCTTGATCCTATATTAGTGACATTTATTCCACTTGAGTTGGTTTGGTCTCCAACGAGACAATTCTGCGACTTAAAATTTGTATTTTACTTTATTTCATTGGCCAATTTTTAATTTATTTTATTTTTAGTATTTTTATTATATTTTAATTTTTAATTAAAATCTTCTTTAATATCTTCAGTTCTTTTATTTTTGTTTTTGTTTTTTGATACGTAGGGAGCAAGGCTGGTGCGGGGAATGAGAATTTACCATTCTTGATGCGAAAATTCGCCACTGTGGAGTCCTTTCTGGGGCGAAATTTGAAAAAGCGGGGAGGACCCATGGCTTCCTCGCACCTCCCGGAAGCCATAAGGACCCCGGAGCTCCACACTTTTCTTTGGCTCTGCGCACCCCTCGCCTCGCGTGCCACACTCTCATTTCGGCCTGCTGCGTGGCCTTCTTTGCACGCCCGTTCAGCCCCTCGGTGTCGGGTTTCTTGAGTTTCCGAGTGGCAAACCTCCCTTCGCTGATTCGCACGTGCGGAGGACATCGATATAGGCACAGGGTTCGGGGACCAGTTCTCCTTGAGATGTAGGTAGACGCTTCCGGAATTCGCGGCTGATCCACTCTCGACTCGAGTCTTTGAGGGCTCACACTTTGTCTCTGATGCGGCCATGATGCGAGTCAGCCTGCGTATCGAGCCTTAAGGTCTTTGGGAAGCTACATCAGGCGATCTGATACGTGGGACCTCGCCCCCTGCCGTGTGCATGCGGCCTCCACGGAGGCATCGCCTTCCCAGCGGGCGGACATCTGAGGCGAGTCTTCACATTCTAGGCCGAGCCTTCCGCAGTCTCGGTATCGAGTCTGCCTGATCATCGCCTCGATTATCCACAGCACAGGATTAGCGTCCAGCACATTTCCTTTGTGAAGGCCAATTCCGGGAATGTGATTGTCGTGCGAGGGCTTTCATAGGAGTCCTATTATGATATACCCGGCATTAGCGGCGGACCCACGGTTCACGAGATTCTATCACGGTTGGTCCCGCGGTATTCCTTTGCTTTGCCGTTTGCCTTATTTCGGCGATTTTCTATCCCGGCGGTGGTTCTTGAGTTTTACCGTACGCATGACATCGGGGAGTGTCTGTCGAATCTGACTTCGATTCGGTATAGATGGTCGTCTGGGTTACTTGAGAGCGGATATCCGCAGCGCTCTAGGCCTTCCGGTAGTTACGGCTAACTGGTAGTGCCGGTAGTGGCCTCTTTCCTTGAGAGAGATGGTTACCGCTGCCACCGAATCTGTGGCCAGTCCTATCCTTAAATGCGGAGCGAGATTCCTCGCATATGCTCCTCACGAGATCCGCGTCTTTGCGGGCTAATCGTTCAGCCGGCACTATTTACGGCGTGGGGCTATTCTAAGGCTCTTTGCTCGGATATCACGAGGTTCTAGTTCAATCGTGACTTATCATAATAGCCTTACTTCATTTCGAAGAAAGGTCAGCCGCGAGGCCCAGCTTCGGGCGAGACTATTCCACTTGATGCGGGTGTTATGCCATGTGTTAGAGCATGGGTTCGGAGAAACCACGTATTAGCGTCGAGTTGTGCTATGATTATATCCATGGCGAACTATCTGTCACAGCGCTCTTTTCTTTCGCGACGGGGAGGATGTCGAGGATGGCTGTGGCGGAGGGACACGCTGGGATGAAACTGCTCCTGATGGTGGAGGTAGAGGGCCTCGGTTCATATTCATCCCCTCCGGTTCGCCTCCTGCGCTGACTCCTCTTGAGGCTGCCCGGGCCGGAGTCCTCCCGGCGTCACGGCGACCGTCCCTGGCACATCACTGTCACTTCCGGGGGATTTCTTGGACTGTTATGGATGTCGTCGCACATTCTTTGCCAGCCACACTTCTTTAGCGGCTTCTCGAGCAGCGTAGACGGATGGCAGTGCAGGAGTTACTCTTGCCTGAATCGGCTATTCTTCTTCGGATAAAGAGCCACCTTAGTCTCCAGGTTCTTAGTGGCTTGACACACCTATCACGAATCCGCCCTTTCATTGGGCGGAGTCCAGTATCTTCATACCTTCTTTGGATGTGCTCCTTGGCCTTGTGATAGCTTTTGATCCGGCTTCTACACCACCGACACGGTGAGGAGGTGCACTTCCTTCTCTGGCTTCAGATCCTGCCCGGTGGGGACACAGTGATGCTTTGGTTGGGGGGGGGGGAGAGTTAGCGTCGAAAGTGGCATTTATCATACTTATGTTTTGTTTTGTTTTATACTTGTGTTGTTTTAGTTTTATCAACTACCTACTAGCCTTTGGGACTGTTGTTAGTATGTATTGTGATAGTAGGCAGTGGTTTATTTTGCTTAGCTTAGTATTGTGTTAAGCTATTATAAGCTTGTACTAGCCTTTATGGTTATATTAAAAACTATATAGCAGTATTTACATTTTCTATTTTTGCACCCACATTTTTTTTATTATTTTAATTAACTTTTGTATATGCATAATGTTTAGCCTTGCAATTTGATGAACTTAGGCCTTTCCTAATGGTGTCGGCGTTAGAAGGGTTCTATGCCAAGTTGAGTGGATGACTAGTCAACTTCTTGTTGTGTTACCTTGTTTCTTCCACCTTTGGCTAACCACACACCGAGCACATTATGTCTCAATGATGAGCTAAACTTGACACAAACCCCTCTTCTGATGCAAATCCTTTCCTAGTGTCGTTTACTCCCTTGAATAGGTTCAGACCCCGTACATAGAAGGCGATGAGTCTTAAGAATAAGCAGGAGAAAAGAAAAGAAAAAGAAAAGAAAGAATAGAATCACATTGCTTTGCCTTGAAGCAGAGCAACGGTCAGGGGCATATGGCAGCCTTTAAATCTGGTGCACAAGCCAGGCGGTTGGGAGTCATCGACTTAGTGTTCATTTACCACCTTGGGTGGATGGGTGGAGTTTAGCGAGTTGTAGGTCTTTGGAGGCTCGAAATCATTCGAAGTTCGAGTGAAACCTAGAGTTTGTGGTTGAAAAGATCCTCCTTGGCTTGGTGCCTAAACCTTCACTGGTTGGGAGTCGTCGGCGAATCCCCATTACACGGACTTTGGTGAAGTCAAACCCTTGGCATTGCACCTCTGGCCCAGCGAGAATTGTGTAATAGAGCGGTCCACGATCTATTTAGGTTGGTTAACATACAAGGTTATGGCATTAGCTCGGTTGGGAGCGTGCGGTTCGTGGTTATGATTGAGATATGATCAGGCAAGCCCCGTAGCTTTTTTTGTAGAAGAGCACAGTTCATGCCTCGAGGAGGAGCTTGTTGGTCGATTAGCGCGGTATAGTTTTCCTTCTTTTGAGATGGTTTTATTGGCTTAGGTTTTGTAGGTTCTCATCGCGGGCTATACATTACTTGTACAAACCTTTTGACCTCCATGTTTTGTTCTCTACTTGTGATTGCCGGCATTTGCTACAGGGACTAGCAATGTCGGGTTGAGGGTGTGATTAGTACCCAAAGTCTTTATTTTGAACCACTACATTTAAGATGGAGTTCTAAAATTGCTTTTGTGTACTAATCACATATTAGTTAAGCCGATTGACACGTGTAGGTCTCTTTGGTACTAATGATTGTATTGAAATTTGTTTGTGGTAGTTTTGCGGGTTTGAGCACAATTACATCATATCAAGCTAGGCATATCGAAGTTAAGTTGATTTACATCGAGTTCGTATGATTTATCTTCGATTGCATCAAGCTAGGAATGAAGAGCGATTTGAGGGAGCAGCGGGGACAAGCGAAGTGAATTTTGCTATAGTAAGCGAGAAATTTATTTCTGATAAGCGGAAATTTTATCTACTATAGCAATTTCGTTACATAAGCGAATTTAAATATTGTGGCCCGAAATTTCACTACATAGCGAATTTTAAGCTATGTGTGAAAATTTCACACAGCAAATTCTACGCTCCTGTTTTTGTGTGTACAAGCGACCTGATTTTGGTTAATTTCATTTACCACCTCAACATCAATAATACTAGTTAAGTTAGATTGGTATTTTACCTTTTTATTTGTAGACTCATACTTAAGCCATTTCGAACAATTTGTAACCTAACTTTAACTTTGAAGCATTCTCCAGTACGGGCCCTCGTTTTTTGCCTTCACTTTCTCTCTTCTCTCTCCTCTTTCTCTCACATTCTAGGCAACCAAACACACCCTTTGAGGATGACAACTCAAAGGATGTTTGTCTAAAGCCTCTAAACCTTGAAGGAGGGTTCTTTGGAAATAGGTTGATATGTTTACCAGGTGATCCTCTGTTTCACGAAGCAAATCGCTGTGTATTTATGTTTTCAAACTTTCAAAAACCCCAGGTTTAAAAGCTATTTGATGTGCTTATTAAATTGATAGCAGCAAGCTTTTAGGGTTAGGTGTATTCTTAGTGGTAGATACATAACATCCATTAGTTATCATTTCTGAGCCATCGGAGGTAGGTTAAATCTTTAATTCAACCAGCCCATTTAATGCCATTAAATGCTATGTTTCAAAAGAGAAATGGTCTTGAGGGTTAGTCTTTAAGTTAAACAATGATGGGTTTTGGAAATGACTATAGGTCGTATTCCACTAATGCGAGGAAATAACTTCGAGGACACCTTTAGCATTACTATCCTGCCAAACTAGTGGCCCAAAACTTCAAGGACTTCTTTTTACATCTTATTTCAAATTGCCTTTAGTTAGTATAGTGAAAACAACCACTATTTTTATACAAATCCAAAATCCAAACAAAAGCCTCACCATTTTGACTCATTACAAAATCATTTGTAAGACGAAAACCCATCCCTGTGTTCGATCCTAGAGCCGCTATACTATACTATAGTAGTTACGCTATGGCAGTAGGAGTAATTTAGGTTATAAATTTTGTTGGGTTCCATGTAGCACCCTGCTGTGGCACAGTCCAGTCTGACCGGAGTTACCTCATTCACCTTTTCAATTCTATGGCCTCTAACTTCCTAGTTAAGTTGGTACATTTTTAAACTACTTGAGGTCATCATTCTCTTAAGTGATGTATTCCTCCTATGGGTGTACTATTCTCTTTTGCGTATCTAAGGAGGTGTTAGTCTCCCGAAAGTTCGAGAGACATTTACGCTATTGTATCAAAAAATTGCACAGTCTCCCTAGCACTTTTCTCATAGAATTTCCCACTTTACATCATTGGATATGCATTTGTTCTATTCAAGAGACAATCCTTGAGTGAAAATATCACTGTTGTAACATCAAACCATGATGAGGGAGGCTGATGGAGAGGTCATATATCTTTCACGTGCAACTGACAAAGGTTCACCGGTTTTGTTTTGGTTGCTCACGTGAAAGTGCATTAGTCGTCTTTGGAGGAAGAATTTATTCGAAATTCATTTCACATGCATCTTCCCAGTAAAAAGTGAATTGGAGGCAAAGAGAGTGAAACAATATTTTGGCCTTCTCCTTTAGAGAATGGGAATAAAACCATACAAATTATATGGAGGTGGTCATAAACCGGGGAAGCCAGCTGCAAACGTCCATGAAATCCTCGCTGAATGAGTATGGGTTCTCATAATCGACCCCTTGATACAGGGAGAAGACGAATCATCTCTGACTTCATAAGGAATTGGTTGGCTACTCTTCGGGTAAGGCGAATGCATGAGTTGTTGTAGTTCTTGGGGTTGCGAATCTCGAGGTTCTTTCCACATTAGGTAAAGGGGCAGGGGGAGCTCGATATTGATTGTGGTGAAAATTAACATTTCCCCCTCCTGCTACGAGGATTTTCGGAGGTGCATCACCATCTCCTTGTCGTGGAGGTTCATGGGGTCTTTGTGGGTCACGGGTAACCCGCCGACATTTGGATTAAAGAGTTCTTGATTCTCGGGTGTTGCTATACGTGGTCTTGGGTTCTCTTGATGCTTAGTCTTCTGTGGACTCTTCAAAATGTCCTTGAGGTATAACTCTTACAGTCGGCGTTGCTCGTCAGGCCCTGGCAGACATGCACCAATCTTACCCGAGCTAGATGGTATCCTTATATTATCTCACGAAAGAATTAAAAAAATTAGAGAGAACGTCTGGTTGCGTGCAGATTTCAAATTACCAACTGGCTCTCTTTGGATCGACTAGAGTGCTCGCCTCCGTGGCAGTGCGAAAATGCTTAAATCCCATTTCGTGTGCTGAAATTATTTGGCGATAGGAGCCCCAATGTCGTCAAGCATTATACTACTGTGGGAGTCCACAGGGAGTGGTTTCCTTGGTGATCCTTAGGGATTGATATCCAATGAATGTGCGATTAAAGTAAAATATGGGGGGTTGTGATTGATTGATTGAGTAACCGATTAACTTAACTATTTTAAAACAAGAAGGGCAAATGATAGGATCCTTAGGTTTCGGCTCACCACGAGACTAGGTAGCACCCACTATCTTACTTACAATCTCATCTAAGGAGCCGTTGATGAATGGTCTTGACCGAAAAGATATAACATTAAAAGCTTTTATAAGACCAAAAACGATTGACGATCGCAACACTTGTTCATCGATTTTCTTGGACTCTTAGATGCGCATTTGCGATCAAGCACAATGTGTGCAGGAGTCTCCTAGTTCTACGTTGTCAAGAAGATGTCAAGTAGGTTTTATAAGATTTTTCGCAAGTGTTTAGTATTGTACAATCCCATTGAAGAACAAGAGGGTTGAATTTGTTACCTTGGGGAGTTGAGGTTCCACCGTTAGAACCCTATCATAGAGGTTTAGAACTCCATTAAAACTGAGAGTCAATTCATGATTACTAGAACACTAATCGTAAATGTGACTTGAGAAATAACACTTCAATTACAAGGTTAGGATATCAAAAACACAGAATCTCTTAAAGAATACCAAGTTATAGAAACCAACTGAAAGATTACAAGTGATTAAAAACTAGAATAAGAAAACTAAGTACTACACTCTGTAGACCCTAGAAAATTATGAGAAAACACCCCAAAGTTGAAGACCAAACCCTAGAATCCAGTCCCCACTTGCTTTCTGCCCTCGAGTGGGCTTAAATACAATCCTCATTAGTGATCTCAAAGTGGTGGTCGAGAAAGACAAGTGTGCCCTTGCACGAAGGTGAAATTCTGCTCGAGTCCGCCAGAGGATCGCACATGTTGGTACCGATGCCGGCAAGTGGTCTGCAGGTACCCAGAATACTGTGGTACTCCGGTAGCAGGGTGCGAGTACCATATATTTAATTATCAGTACCATTGCTTACTGGCCCACTCCCTCTTCACTTGTAGCACTACACAGGGGCCTCTCGTAGTAGCTATGTCAGCTTGACAATGATCTACATTTATTCTGCGGAACCAAGCGCTACGAATGTGCCGCAGGGACTCGAAAAACACGCACACGCATAAAAACACTAGAGCGGTCAAAAAGCGTATTCTACACGAAAATGAGCAAAACATGAGAAATTTGGGGCTTAAAATATATATAAATGTCACACTTTTATGTATCCAAGAGAGGCGGAGGCGAGTTCACGGCACTGGGAGTTGGAGGCCAGGCGGGTTGAATTGGTCGGGTTTGAGAGGCGGAGAGAGATGTCGCTGTCGCAGAGCGTCGATGGCTAGATTGGATCTTGAAGTGGCGAGGGGCGCCGGGCGTAGGTGGAATGAGTTAGCCGAGTGCAGCACGCCTTGGCAGCCGGAGGATGCCGGCATAAGGGAATTTGAGTTAGCGAGGAGTCCGGCATCCCTTGGGTACGCCGGAAGGGCTGGGATGAAGGTGGAGGGGATGAGGCCCGGCCAGGTGCGGATGAGGCAGTTTATTTACTTCTAGAGCTCGGGCTAGCAAAGGCGAGTTGTCGCGGCTTTAAGAGCAAAGGCTTCTAAGAATAAGGCTGCAGATGGGGCTTTTGTGCGAGCTTTGGCGTGATCTTCAATTCTGAGTTATGGTTGTTGTGCCTTCACACCCTGACATTTGTGGAAGTGAGCCGTGATCCCGGGGGACAGGGATCTTAGGACACGTCAAAGCTAGCTACCTCCAAGTTTTCATCAATCCCGATGCCCCTCGGGTCTTTGCCTTAGGGTTCCTATCACCAATCCGGATGGTCGTGGGGCGGGGCGAGAGTCTTCGACCACCGAGGTGGGCTGGGCGTCAATCGATTCTCAGTCATAGTCATTTAGGGAGAATGAGGAACCTAATGCCTTTGGGGGAACTAGGGATTGTATTTTGTTGCCGTCAGTTTAGCCTTGTGCCTTACGCGTTATATACCTGGCTTTCGTTGTCATGCAACTGAGTTTATTAATAAAGCATGTGTTTGTCTTGAAAATCTGCTATTGTTGCTTTCTTTCTGTTGAGTCAAGTAATTTACTTTGTTTAGTCGGGTAGGCATAGATGGATGACCCAACTGGGCATCAACCATACTAAGCCATATAGGACATCAACCTTCCCCTGACTTTATAATGAACCAATTGGGCATCAACCATACTGGGCTGGATAGAACATCAACCTTCCCCGAACTCTGTACTAAACCAGCTGGGCATCAACCATACTAGGCCGGATAGGACATCAACCTTCCCCGAACTATGTAGTGAACCAGATCGGCATCAACCATATTGGGCCAGATAGGACATCAACCTTCCCTGGACTCTGTAATGAACCAGTTGGGCATCAACCATACTAGGCCGGATAGAACATGGCACTTCCCGGACTTTATAATGAACCGGCTGGGCGTCGACCATCTTTGAAATTTGGATGGAAACATCGAAGCCTTCCCACGGGGACTGTAATAGACAAGCTGGGCATCTCAGCCATGCGGCGGGATAGGACATCAACCTTCCGGACTGTAATGAACCGGTTAGGCATCGATATCTTTGGGCAGGATAGGACATCAACCTTCCCCGGTTTCTAATGGAAGCTAGTTGGGCCTCCCAAGCCTCTTGGGCGGATGGGGCCTCCAACCTTGCGGACTTTGTAATGAACCAGCTGGGCATCAACCATATTGGGCCGAATAGGACATCAACCTTCCCCGAACTCTGTAATGAACCAGCTGGGTATCAACCATACTAGGCCGGATAGAACATCAACCTTCCCCAGACTTTGTTAATTAAAATTTGAGATGGAAACACGGTTAGAGACTGAATCAACCCTTTATTGATAGTACCTTTTGAGGTGCATAGCATTCCACATTCTAGGTACGGGTGTTTCGTCTAGTTTATCTAGTGCATATGAACCGGACTCGCCAGCTCGTGTTACTATATGGTGGCTGATTGAAATTTAAAACTTCGAGCCGCTCGTTAGTTGTGTTCTCAAAGACTTTCCTTAGGACCAGGTCCCCTGGCTGGAACACTCGGGGTTTCACACGCCTGTTGTACAGGTTTGCCAATCGGCGGTGGTAAGATGCTATTCGATAAATTTGTTGTCGTCTTGATCCATTTACCATGTCAAGGTCAGTAATCATAAGATTATGTACTCATGCCTTTCGAGAACATGATTCGGGCGTAGGCATCTGGAATTTACATGGGATTATAAAGCTTTCATCCCATAGGTAAGTGCGAAGGGGAGATATAGGTTGGTCTTCGGTGATTGTTTCTGAAACTGAGTACCCCAGGGAGTTCGTCTACCCATTTGCCTTTAGCTAAAATCCTGCCGTTTCTTTTGGCGATTGACGGGGTTTTTGTTAGAAGTCTACACTAAGTCGTTGCTTTGAGGATCACAGGGGTGGAGTATAGATTCTTTATTTTCAACTCTGGCGAAATTCTGTAAGGCCAGACAATCAGATTGGGGGTGGATCTAATATGATTGGCGGGAATAAGGCGAGGCAAACGATATTCTTCGGATAAGGCGGTGGCGTCCTTGTCTTTTATTGATGTGAAAGCCTCGGCCTCTCATTTCTTGGAAGTGTCGGTGGCTCACCCAGCAATAACTTCTTGAATTCGGCGATTGGGAGTGGCCCTAATGTCAATTCCCCATTGAGCAAAGGGCCAAGGGCTTGAGATGGAATTTAAGTCTTAAGGCAGGAGCACATGGTTGTAAGTCCATTTTCATAGTAATCAAGGCGTTAGATTTCATGGTTGCTAATAATACCCACAGTGTAGGCTCTGTGTGTTATAGAGTTACGCGCTGAATAAATTTTATATATCCCTTCATGTAATTCGACAGGAACCTCCCCTTTTGTTCGGTAAGTTAGACATTTCGGAAGTAAGGCGATCTAGAGTCCAGCTTAAGCAGGTTGTCTAGTAATCAAAGAAGGCACAGTGTTTGGACTTTGATCTTGTGAGCCACATCCTTCTCATTAAGGGAGTTCTCGTGTTGATGTGTACTCGTTGTAGGATCCATCCGAGAAGGGAGGTTTAGATCCACTGCCTTACGGACAATGGCGGTATCTGGCTGATAATAGATTGGTAGAAATATTGTCTCCATTATTGGTAGAAATGACCGCGGAGGCTAAAGGCGTCTGCCTTTTCATTACGAGTCCACAGGAACGTGTTTGAGCTTCCATCTTTGGCTGACATTGTTTAACCAAGGTTATGCCGCCCATTCGGATCGAGGACTCTATATTGAATTTACCCTTACGCCACGAGTTGGAATCCTCGAATAATAAGCTTGTGGGCTGATATCGCAACTGCCAGTTCGATCCCGGCCAGGATGGGCTCGTACTCTGATTCATTGTTGGAGGTGTTGAAGCCTAACCGGATGGCTGTTGATCTTGTCACGGGATTTTGGTTGCGAGACAATGCCGACTCTGGTTTTCTTAGAGACACGTCACACACAACGGGAGTCCGCCAATTCAAGTTGTCAGGAGCATGTTTCGGGGTTGAGTTTCTACCCCGGAGAAGTCGGCGGAACTGTCCTTCTTAACTAACCTTGGCTTATACTAGATACCTTATTAAACGGATTCATTAGCCAATGAGCCATTTTCCTAGATAAGTCAGGCTTGTGAATAGTACTTCGAAGGGGAAGGTTAGTTAGCACCACAGGGTGTGCTTAGAAGTACGGGCGAAGTTTCTTAGTGGCTACCCGGAGAGCTAAAGCAACCTACTCAAGGTGGTTGTATCTAGCTTCTGCGTCGGCTAAGGACTTACTGACGAAGAACACTAGCCTCACCGCGCTATGTCAGCATTTCTTTGAATAGAATGAAGGCACTCCTTTGTGACATCAGGAGACTACTAAATATACGCAAGTGTCTCGTCGGCTTTCAGGCCCTAAGGGACTGGGGGTTCTTCTAGATACTGTTTGATTGTCATAAAGGCCTGATCACACTCCTTATTCCATCCGGCCCGGTTGGTCCCCTTGAGGGTGGCGAAGAATGGTTTTAGACGATCTATGACCCGAGAGATGAGCAGCCACTAGGGTGTGGCTACCTTGATCGACCTCTTGTACCCCTTTTTTTAGAATTGGGGTAGGGATTCGGGATAGCCTTAGTTAAAACAGGGTTGGCTTCTATCCCCTGCGGGTCACCATGAGCCGGGGCGGCACTTGTCGACCAGCGCGCTGAGGGGTTGGAGTTTCATGTATGCCTTGAGGGTTAAAAGCTTCTTGCGGATGTGTAAGCGTGGATCGGTGGCTCCTTAGACTTTACTGACATATCATCGAAATGTATACCTCTATGGTTTGCAAACAGTGGTCTAAACATCTTGGTCACCAGTCTTTGATAAGTTGCCTTGGCATTCTTTAATCGAAACGACATTACATTATAGCATAAGAGTCCATGGGGTGATAAATGTTGTTTTCTCTGCATCAGACGGGTACATGGGGATTTGATGGTATCCCGAGAAGGCATCCAGGAACGATAAAATCCCATGCCCAGCTGACGCGTCGACAATCTGGTCTATACGGGGTAAAGGGAAGCTGTCTTTAGGCACACGTCATTGAGATCGGTATAGTCTACGCATACTCTCCATTTACCACTTTCCTTTGGTACCACCACCACATTGGCCATCCATTATGGGTACTTGATTTCTCTGATGAACCCCGCTTTCAAAAGGTTATCTACTTCAGCCTAAATAATCTGATGGCGGTCCGGGTGGAAATGCCTTACTCTTTATCTTATTGGCTGTGAGTGGTGACTTCGACTTATGAGAAGCATCTTGTGGGGCTGCGCTAGTCATGTCAGGAGTGGGTCACAGGGAAATACATCGATGTTACCAAGAAAAACCTGTCGCAATCGTTCTTTCTCCTCTCCGGACAGAGGAGCTAACATAAGTGTGTTTATAAATTCGGCTCGGGAGTATTGATTCGAGGGATCCATAGCGGTGTTCACATCCTCCCAGGCACACTTTGGGCGTGTTTGTGGTGCTAAATACGGAAGATGGGTCTCGGAGCAGTTGTTGGAGCTTTCAGCTTTCTCACGCTCTTATGCAGCCTCCTATGCTTAAGAGTGAGTTGCTAATTGGTACTCAGGAGTCAATCTGTCGACACTAGTTAGATAAGCTGAATGTTTGATGGTAGGTCGAAGTCTTTGCTTTTCTTAGAGTGCAACTAGGCTACCTGCTTGATGGCATTATATGGCCCCAAGTCTTCTACAACTGAAAATAAGACTTGCTTTCGATAACAGACCACACTTGTAGCCAGGGGAAGTAATATCACCTATGGTTAGCTTAGTTTGCCAGCCGTCAGGCAAAGATTACACAAAGCGGGGCGATCTTGTCGATTGGAACTTTCATCTGCTAAGGCGGAAGACATGTAATTAGCCTCCTTTGCCCGAATTGACAAACACTCTGTTCACATCAAAATTGTTAATGCATAAAGTAAGCGCGAGTGCATCGTGGTGTGGAGTTGTGACTGGACGGAGTTAATGGGAGGAAAAGGTTATGGGAGGTGTCAGTGGTGTATTACTGCTGTCAGTCATGATGATTCACCGGGCCAGATTGTGGCCGTAGTAGCGACTTTTCTCTTTTGGCGCTTAGTTGATATTGGTCATCAGCGGGCATGATATGTAATTGATGGTGGGCCGGGTTGGAAGGGAGCTACGAGTTGGGTACAGCTATTCTTCGGTGTTGGAAGCCGGAGTTTACGCTTCTTGGTGACTCCCGAATATATCTTAAAGGTGGGTTGCCCGATTGGTTTCTCTACTAGGAACTTCAGGGTTCGGCATCAGTTAGTTTCATGCTCGTGGTCCCTGTGGTAATCGCACCTTAGAGATTGATTGCATTGCTCGGGATCCGACTGAATTGGTGCAGGCCATTTAAAGTCAGGGTGATCCCGGATGAGAGGGAGGAGTATGTTGTAGGAGATGTTTAGAGGGGTAAACTAAGGAGGTTCCCTCTTTCTCTCTAAGCTAACTCAGGGGCGCCTACGAGTTTCTTGCTCAGCTCATTTTCTGCTCAGCCGCTGTGTTGGCTTGCTATTTTGAATTGGTAATCATTCTTGTCTGGGAGGTTGCCGAATGTGTCTTCAGTGTAGAGTGTTGTCCGCTTTGTCTATATGGTTCTTCCATCGTCGTGGCGGATCCGGATATAAGCGATTAGAGAAAGGGTGAGTCGGCCCCAAGCCTCTTTAAGTTCTAGAGGACCGCGTCCATCTTTTGTCATCGATTTGTTGGACTGACTTGTCGGAAATCATAGTAAAATCTGGATAGTTCATCCTCGCTTGAATATGGTTTGTAGTGAGCTGATGTTTCCCTATTGTTGAATGGGAACATAAGTCTTGGAAACAATCACGACCTGACTCGCGAAATAGTTGATGGTTCCTCGGGAGTTTATTGGGCAGGAGCCGGGAGGCGGAGATCGCCCGAATTTGGCCCGGGAACCGCTGCATAGAAGGCGGTCATTCCCACGCTCGGAATCATCGGCGGATAGCATGTGGTCGTATGAGTCAGAGGAGCCATCATACATGAGTAAGCAATGATGCTCTTAAAGCGCGGGGGGCTCATAACTCAAAATGTCTTTCGACACAGTGGGAATGCTTGACATGTCCTCAAGCCCCGGACAGGTAAAGGAAACCAGGCGCGAGGCGGGTGCATCCCCAAAAGTAGGATACATGAACGGGAGCGATGGAACCATACCCCCATGCCGCGCGGGCATATTTTTAGGGGCCATCTCCGAATGATGTCTATCTCTTTTGACCTCTCTTCGTGTCCAACGGTGCATTCCAGCAGCGGTTGGCGGAAACCGACGCGGGGGCCTCTTTCACAGATTCAGCCTCCGCGTTATTCGAGGTGGCGAAAATTGAGAGATGAGGAGAGCTACCAAGGAAATTCGTCGTCTGGGTGGATCCCTTTATCGCCTAGCGAGATGGGCCCTTTGCCTTGCACCATTGAGCGAAGGTGCGGGATGGGTGCCTGTGTATTTCGCCGTCTGCTTCTAAGCGGTGCGCGGTGGTCGTTCTCCCTGTGCGAGTGGATTAGCATGATCTCGTAATTTGGCCGTTTGCGGCTGTTCTTTTCTTGCTTTGTTTAGCTCCTCCTGGCCTTGACGAAGAAGCGATCCGAGTTGATTCAGCGGGTTGTTGGTCATGGTGACAAAGCCAGATGTCGTGGAGTGTTCGGGAACTACGAAGCTAAAGCTTAGGGGATGGGAAATCGCAGCGGATGTATCAGGCCACCATGAATCGTAGATGAGCTTTCTTGCTTGGTCATTCCCACAGGCCGGCGTAGTGTAGTCTCACGAGATCTTACGAGGTCGCTGAGATGGTGGGAGCATTAACCTACAAGCATATCGCGTAAAGCAAGCCTGAAAACAAGCGATGTTGCACCGTAGCTCTCAGATGCCTAAGTTAGATCCAAAGGAATGCGGAGAGTGAAGGGTGATCTTTTTCGGTAAAGAATGTCGTACCTTCCTTTGATGTGATTCCTAAACTAACATGGAGGAGGGAAGATGATCAGATTTAAGTAGTAGGTGGTTTCTTTCGAACGGAAGGAAGAGAGAGAAGTTAGCTGCGGCAACCATGACCTATTCTTCCTTTTTTGATGGCCAAGTTGGCTGCAACTTGTGCCTAAAGAAATGTTTGACCACCTCCAAAGCGGGTTGTAATATGCGTGGGGGAGGGCGATGGCACTAAGAATTGAGAGGTGGTGGATGTCAATTGGCAGGCCGTCTTCTTCCAGAGATGGCTCTTGGATTTAGGAAGTAATAGAATCTAAGTGTTGCATCCAGCGCTGTAGATTGGAAGGCTGATACTTGGAGTGCTTTGAGGGTAAAGGTGTTTAAGGCTTTAATGAATGAGTAGAGTTAGCTGCGGGCTTAAGTACTAATAGTTGCATAAAATAAACATATATCAAAATCGCTAATAAATCATTCGATTGAAACAAGGAAAATTATATTTTCATCATTTCAGAAAAAGGTTCCACAGCTCTCTGAAACCATAGTAAGTGCTGAGTCGAGTCACATTTCATTATTATTATTGTCTTATTTATAAAGGATTTATTAACTTATACCGCAAAAATATAATTTGAAACATACACTTATTTGCCTAAAATGCAGAAAACAAAAATTAAGCAATACAATAAACATCTATCAAAATTCTAAAAGTGGTAAGTTTGAAATAAAATTGGGTATTTTCGTAAAAGGGTTTATGAATCATTAAAAAAAAAGCAGTTGTGAGAAAAACAAAGCAAGGAAAGGGTATTTTCGTCGTTTCAGAAGGTTTACAGCTCTCTGGAGACCGGTGCAGAACAATTTGCAAGCAGAATTAAGAGCCCAATTCTCACATCTCTTCTTTGTTAACTCAGAACCAACTACCGTTACCTATATAAAAGGGACAGTAAAAAAAAAAAAAAAAGGCAGACCACCATTTCCAATTTCAGCCAACATTGAATCTCTTCTACACATTCATAGTTGCAATTGTTATCAATCTCACACCACCAATTCTCTGAAATCGACATGGATTTGAGGATGATGGCCTTCGATTCCCCACTCTTTTCCGTCCTGCAACACCTGAACGACGCCGGCGACGACTCCGACAAGTCCGTCAGCTGCCTCCGCACCTACGCCCGCGACACCGACCATGGCGAAGCGACGGCGGCAGACGTCAAGGAATCCCAATTCGCGCCTTCATCGTCGAGCATGCCGGGGGGTGAAGTCAGCGACATCAAGGTCCGGTGGAGGGACGACAGTATTTGTGGTGATCAGCGGAGAGAGGAAGCGGGAGGAGGAGAAGGAAGGCGCCAAGTACGTAAGAATGGAGCGGAGGGTCGGAAAGTTCATGAGGAAGTTCGCGTTGCCGGAGAATGCAAATACCGATAAGATATCGGCGGTTTGTGAAGACGGAGTGTTGACGGTGACCGTCGAGAAGCTGCCGCCGCCGGAGCTGAAGAAGCCCAAAACCATTGAGGTCAAGATTGCGATCAATGCCGCGATTTTCCGGCGGAGTAATTGCAGCAGATCAGTCAGGATGTTTGATCGGTTTTGAGTGTAATTTGTGTGGGTTCATTGGTTTTCTGTAAGACGGATGAACCCTTTATATTATTATATGTATGTTGTTTCTGAATTGAATTCTCTGTATGAATTGAAGCTTTCCTTCTCTACTGTTTTTCTACTTTATTATGCCTCCGGCTTCTGTTTTTTATTTTGTAGGCCTTTATTTTTATTTTGATGACAGAAGACTGACTACGTATGAAGAAAACCAAAAAACTACTATTAAGCAGAAAGATCACAGACAAATTTTCTAACATTTTTAAGAAAATGCTGCACATCAGATATTTGAATCCTAATTAAACAATTCTAAAGCACAAATTTTGAGGTTTTTTTTTCTTGTTAGATTTAAATGTTGAAAGGGTTTTTGGGCCTCCCACAAAGTAATAGTAATAATAGTTGATCATCCCTTTTTATTTTTTGCTCCAACCCTTTTTATACCCATGGGTAAGTGGTTACATGCTTAATGGTCATAATTAAAATATTGATGAAAGTTGATGATGCCTTTTTCAATCAGAACTGGGTTGGAGCGTGGTTGGTCGTTGGGTTAGTGAGTGGTGGGGGCCAAGCAGATGAATCACCCAGGATCGTTTGAGTTTGGGAGTGGAATCGCGCAATGCTGAGGTCCAAGTTTGAGTCCCGTGCGGCTAGTTCTACGCAGAAAACAAAAGGAAGAGTAGTGAGGAACCGCCTGGCCGCATTTCCGATGCTGAGTCGGATCGTCCCGAGAGAAGGGAGAAAGAGTGTCCGCTTTGCTTATTTTCGCGTGCGGCTTTTAGTCTTTGGAAGCGGCCTTGTATTTGTAATGGGTGCCGTCAATTCGGACTGATGATTAGGGGTTCTTCCCTTTGGAGGATCGGTTTTCTCACGTAGTCATCCATAGATTTAGCGTCGTTAGTCAATGGGTTATTTGGAGTAATCCTCCTTCCTTATTGAGAGATATTCAAGCTAACGGTTTTGATGCCTTTCCTTTCTTTTATAATAGAGCATTAGAATATAACTAAGGAATATTACATCATCGTTGACCATTAGAATATAGTTTGGTACTGTATAGGCTCTCTGTCCTTCGATTGTGCAGGCCTGCGAAATTTGGGCTTTGGTTTGGGCTTTTATGGAAGGATACGGACATGGCACGACCCACACCGCTCTTTTGGGCTGCGAGTGAAATGCTTGACCCATTTCTATATCCTTATCAAAAGTTATTTCACTTTCTTACATTACACACTCACTATTGGGCGAGAGTGAAAACTAGATGTGTATGGAACCTCCTTTGTTCATATCTTGATAAGGAGTTAATTGAAGTTAGAAGGTGTTCACCACGGCGAAAACCTTTACCGAGGCGAAGGTGTCTTCGCCTTGGCGAACTTGAGCCATGCAAAGAAGCTATTGGTTTGCCGAGGCAAAAGAGCCTTCGCCTCGACAGAAGGACTTATTGCTGCAAAATTAGTCTTTTTTTTTACCATTTTTGCCTTTAAAGGCCCGTTTCCTAAAGCATATAAATTTTTTGTTCTTTAGACTTGTCTAGGGTTCCGGTTTTTTAAGAAGGAACACCCTCTTAGAGTTTTCTCCTTCCTCCTTCTTGAGCCATTTTTTAGGATTTTAGTTTTTGTTCATTTCTACTTTGTTTTGGGGCCCATTGTGAAGATCTAAAGCTCATCAGGAAGACTCTTGCGTGTGGTGGAGTAGATTTGGAGATATTATTCACCTTTCATTTGTTTTGTATCTCTAAAATCTATTCTATTTGTTAATCTTTCAGTATTATATTTGTCTTAAATATGATTTTGTTGGATTACTTGGTTGCAATGAGTAGTTAAACATCCTCTAGGGTTGATTGTTTGAAGTTGATGCTTGGTTTATATATATTTTATGATGATTTTGTGAATTCATGCTTGTGTGGATGTTAGTTGGTGTAGTTCTTAGGATTATTATGGTTTTAACTAATTAATCCATACTATGAGTTGGGTATTTGATCCCCACACTATGGAATCCTTGGTGATGCTTGGATTATGCTCTAAAATGAGTCTGGGTCTTTTAAAGTATGAGATTTATTAATTGAAATCTAATTAACCTAATCAAAGGAAGTGGGAATTAGGAATGCCTAGTACTAAATGGATTTCATTAAAAAGTAACACAATCTCGGCATTGTGTGAGGGATCATATAGACTAGGGTGATCGGCCGGCGTAGTCGGAATTAGTCTTTGTTATGTGAGGCAGGGTGACCAATAGGATTGAGAAGCTTTCTTGCCTTAGAAAGTATCGAATTTGGCTGATGGATTGAAGAAAGGAAAATAGGGAGTTGGTGTGAGAAATTGAGGGGAGACACGAAAGTGTAAACCTCGTATCGGATTCCTTGGACATGCACAAGTGTACGTTCACTTGATCAACGCTTAATGAATATAAACCTTGAATGCATCAATGGAGACAATCAACCCTTCGCCAAGATTTACATCTTTGATATCACTTCAGTCCTTGTAAGTGGACATTGATCATCCGCTACTTTGTTTCATTTTTAGTTTAGTTTAGGAAACCCCTTTTCACCCAACCATCTAGTCGCTCAAATAGTGAATGAC